>OX419757.1:42556189-42993359 GCA_948567375.1 Lunularia cruciata
AAGGTTTTAGTGCACTTGAGGAATTTTTTGGAAGTCAATCAAAATTTGAAGAGTTTTAGGGCTCTTTAAAAATATGTTGTGTAGGAGTCAGGCAAGAAATTTTTTTTAGACACCTTGCTTCTACAATGAAGGTAACTTTTGCATATCTCTCTTTTTGCCATTCTACCAAGGACACATATAGGGGTCGGGTTTTTGCATTAGTGCACGTATACCACAAAATAATTGGATGCTTTGTTTTTTTTCCATGAAAGATATCAACTTGCATAATTATGCTCATATATTAGTAAGATAAAACAACACTCCTATTGCGCATGAAGGTAGTCAACATAGTGAAGCACTTTTTGCAATTGATTCAATGTTATTGTAATAGCCATTCTAGGGAAAATGTCTATATGTTTCTAAATTTTTAGGCTTGTCATCTTTGTATTTTTGTAAACAAAAGAAGGATACACCATGATATGTTGTCATTGCAACTATTATGTGATCTATATACACTAAAGCAAAAGTTAAGGAGTTTCTAAAAAAGTTTGTTGTGGGGATTTGACATACAAGAAATACCTTTGGAAAGATCAATCCATAGGACTAGTTGATCATTAACCATTGACCTTCTTTGTTGTAGGGTAGGAAGCAAGGTAAGCTAGCAAAGATAAGCCTCATGGTAGGAAAATCCATACAATCAACATAAAATAACTATCAATGATAACTTCAAGGAGTCTATTTGCATAAGGAAGAGGTAGAGTCTATACACAAAAATAATGATTAACCATAAAAAGATAACATGTGTAATTGAACTCAAGATGATATTTATTTTAAGAAATCTAAAGTTAATCACTTAGCTATTATCATCTTTACAAACCCTTTTTAGTTAATATGACCATCAACATCAATATCTACCTCAAGAAGATTCTTGAGGTAGTCTCATGGACTTCATTGTTGGTCAACTTCTCTCCCAAATGAGTCATAATGTGTTGTAGTTCCATTACATTGATCAAACTAATTTGGTCCTTTTCAAAAAAATGGCAAGCTTCATTGAGCTCCTCTTTTGAGTTGGTATCCTCCAATATTTTGGCCACCAGACTCAATGAGATTGATGGTATAATTTCCATTGGTATCAACCTTGTTGATCGTGTCTTGCAACTTTGCTTTGATAGGATTCTATCCCAACAATCACATCACATGACAATACCAAGCTCCTTGGTGGTAATGCTACTATCATCATCCTTTTTAGCCTTTCTGTAGTGATTGGGATGCCAAACCCCAAGGACCCATGTAGCACTATCCTAAGGCATTTGTAGTGCACCATTCTACCTTGTGGCACTTGTAGCATCAACTCTACCTGAAAAAATTTTGTAAACTAAAATTAATTACAAAATTTGGAGAAAGAAAAAAACTTAGAAGAAGATCTCCTCATTTGAAGAGTCATTATTGACAAAAATTCACAAAGAGATCTCATCACTTGAAAAGCCACAATGGGTACAATATGTTACATTGAGATCAAAGTATTTAGTGGGTTGGGCCTCCACTTTCAAGGCTATGTAATAACTCATTATCCTCTTCATCTCCTCTATAATCTTGCACACCTTAGCTAATTCCAAAATCATAGATCAAATTTGTTTCACTTTGGCTTTATGGTCTTTGAATCTTAGCTTTTCAACTAGAGATAATTTCTTAACTTTTGCTTTACTTTGTCTTTGCTTCTACTTTAGCTCTCACCTTCTCCAACTTTGCAAGTTTTATAATCTTTTTTACTTCCACTTTAGCTCTATGCTTCTCCACCTTGTATGTTTTAAGAGCTTCTAGTTTTGCTAGTTTGATACTCTTTCTAACTTCCAAGGTCTCACTCCTAGATTTCTTGTGATTGGCAAGATCTTTAGAAAAAATGCTACAAGAGGTGTCATTTGTGAATTCCCTTTAGAGATGTTTGTCCTCTTGCAAGACTCACTCTCACACTCTCCTCATTTGTCTCTTTTTTGAGCTGAAATATCCTTGGGATGTGTAGCATTGACAAATGGACTGTCATCTCCAAGGTGCAAGCTTGAATTATGCCCTAAGTGTGATGGCTGACTCTCTTCCTCTAATGTTTTGCTCTACTCTTTGTCTATCTCTATAGTGCTATAATCTCCTTGTGCGGTGAGGAATGTTATAGGATATGACTCCAAATCCTACATAAAGGAGACTCATTCAACACGTGTAGTTCTTGATCTCAAAGTGTTTTGTTCTCCAAGAATGTCAACTTCTTTGTCAGGTGTAATTCCCATTCCCAAATTCTCCCCTCCACTCTCATGCAATTCAACAATGGTAGTATCTTCTCCTAAGCCCAAGCTTACCAATTCTGATGTAGAATTGTTGGCTCTACTTCTAAACAAAATATACATCTTGTGAAAATGTGAGCAATGATGATTTAATTTATCATCAATTTTTTTCATCTCCTTTTAAACTCCATGTCATTAAAACCTTCCCTATGCTTTTTTCCTCAAAATCTAGAGCTGCCTTGTATGATTGCATATACCTTTGCCACTTCTTCTTAATCGGGATCTAATCATAGACTCACAAAAGCTTATCCTACAATTCACAAGATAAGAAGCCATTATGCTAAAAGCAATGGTCTTTAGCTCTGGCTGCTTACAAAGCACCCAATAAAATTCAAGAAATTTTCCATATCATCCATATAGTCCAAACTTTATGAATAATGATGACCAACCATTTGAACCGATTGCCACTCTTGTTAATTTTCACTTTGCTCAATAGAGGAGAAGTCAAGAGAAGATTCCTAACCCTAAACTTGTCATCACTCACATGTGGAAAAAGCATAGGCCTAAAAGACACTGCACACACCATTTTCTACACCTCTAGTAGTTTTGCATTTGGTTTGGGAATGGAGTGGAAACCTATTCAAAAAGTGAGTGCATGAGGAGGAGAAACTAAATACTATTGGGAAATGAGAATAAGAGAAAGAGAAATACTATTTAGAAAGCCCAAAACTAGAAGGTGAAGTTGAATTGCAGAGTCAGATTTTCCAAACTACATTTCACCAACACCAATTTCACAAATACCAAATCCAATGAGATTTCTTCAAATTTTTCACTAGGCACCAAGATGGTTTTAATTTTCCATTGGAATTGCCTACAAATTTCTCATAACTACAATATATAGGCATGCATAAATTGTTCAATCTTTGCATTTTTGTATGAATAGAGACAATCTAGAATTTGAAGAATCAATACCAAAACCCATAAAAACTCATCTTTATTTGTACTCCACATTTGTGGAAATTTATTTGCTTTAGAGAGCCCACAGATGTTCAAATTCTGAAACCAACTTTGTTGGGGTGGAGCTAAGTCTTCCTTGTGACACTTGGCAGAATTTAGCTTTTCTCTTTAACTTAGTTGAACATGTGGTTGGTTAGTACTCTTCCACCCATAAGACAATTAATTATCTCATAATTATATCAAATATTCTGACCCGTAAGCCTCCACTACATCAACTTGATATTGAAATTGAAATCTTCTCCAAAACTGCAGCTTGGCCTATAAATTTAATCTCGGACACCATATTCATTTTTTTTACCTGCTATTCAGTTTTTTGAATGTTTATTCTACAATACCTCGGTAAGAATTTTATAGGTTGTGGTCTCGGTCCCATAAGAAAACCATAAATTCTTGATTTGAATCTCCTTGCCTAGCCTCAAGGGTATCGGGGTGTGAGTGTAAACCACCATGGCCTCACTATAACCAATAGTTTGAGTGAGGCCATGCATGGGGCCACCAAGAGTGCATAAGGTGAGCTCTAGAGGTTTTCAAAGAAGGAGAAAAAGATCTAAGAAGAGGAGACTAGTTTTTCATGTTGAGGAGCATCTAGAAGCAGAGGAGACACTGAAAATTTAGAGGAACAACAAAAGAGGAGAGAAAGGGAGAGTGTGGGTTATAATATTTGTTGGACAATCCGCATACATGATAGTTTCACCTCTTGTCAAGGCCGGCATAGTTTTGTACAATGAATAATTTATGTAGTAGGCCTTGCGGCATATAAATTTCTTGATAGCATGGAGCAAAATCTTGAAACATATAGATATCTATGAATTTTGTAAAGATCTCCAAAGTTGCAAGAGGTCACATTGAACCTTCTTTTGATACCCACACAAGTGTAAAATTTAGAATTTCAATGAGGAATAGCAATAGTTGTTTTGAAATACAGTTTTTCAATCATATTATGAATTATTTTCATCTTGAGTTCCTCATTTACTTTGAGCTTGTGTCTTTGTGTTAAAATTTCTTGTTTCAAGAAAATCTATACTCTAATATGCTATTTGTCAAATTATGACTTCTCTTTATCATCAGTTTTACTTGAACAAAACTTAGACACACCTATTGATCAGTTTTAATAGTTGGTTCTACAACTATTAAGTTATTTTGAGATCCCATGTGCATGATCAATTGTCCACATATTCTTTTACAAGGTGAAGTAATCTGGTTTCAAGTCAACATTTGCTTTGAGAAGTGAACAATTGGGCCTTTGGCATCATTTTGGAAACATGACTACTATGATTGGTCACAAACATTTGCAATAACCAATATTGTGCACAACAATCAAGTACAATTTTCTTTATTTGGAGCCAGATTTTTTGATCTTGGATTTCAGGTTTGTGCAAGGAAAGGGAGAGGTACATTTCACTTTCTGAATTCTGAATGTTGTTTGGCAGTTTGTTGCTACATGTTCTACAAGATAAAGTTCAAAGTTTTGTAATTGTTTGCTTGCCTCTTTCATATTATCTTGTGATTTGAGTTCCTTGTGTGCATCGGCCATGACCAAGTCTAATGTGTTTAATTCTTGTGCTTGTCATTTCGAGAGTAGTGAACACTCTTGGAATTAGAGATACCAGCGGGATTGACCAAGATAAAGAAAACATGAAGAGCATCCTTGCATACATTTCTTCATACAACAATATTAATGCCATATTTTTCCTACTTAAACCATATGAGACAAAACTTACACTATCTCTCAAGTATTGTATCATAGAGCTCTTTGTAAAATTGGACAATGATATTGCTAGTAATATAATGTTATACTTTACAACCCACAAAGGTAGAATGTATCATCCTAGAGCAACCAAAAAGCTTCTCAATTTGTTACTACATGAGATAAATAGTGAAATGGAAGAAACCAATAATGTTCTCAAACTAAATATGGATACAATATATTGCTTTGACAATGTGTCATTCATATGTTTGGTATTTTTTCAACATCAAATTAGTCTTATCAAGGAAGACTCATATAAAGGTAGTTTGGAGTAGTCAGTGGAAGAGTCTAGCCAATTGATAAACCATATTGCATCTCTTAAAACTCATCCCACTCACAAGATCTTGTCCCTCAACAACTTTGAGGAGATTGCTATGGTGATGCAAGCAACTATTTGCAACTAAACCCTAAACCCTAAAACTCCAAGCTCATAGAAGAGAGAAAAGTTATGATTGAATAGAACAATGCATCTTACAAAGAAGGTAAGAAAGTGCTCATGATCATGTCAAGATAAGAATATGTAAGCTTGACAACTATAGAACAACCTGTCAATCAAGATTTTGTACAGAAGATATGTGTCATGATCCTTGTTTGTTTGAGACCACGGGAGTTTCAACTATTGAGAAAGTGGAAGTGTAATGCATTAAAATTGAGAGATGTGTGCAAAAAATGTGGTTACAAATACTCAAGGCACATCCAAAGGAACAAAGAAGAATATGGGCACTGCTATCAAGAAGTAGATCCAAAATGTTAAAGAGCAGCTTAACCAAGCAACTATAGCTAGTGAAGCCTGTTAAGTTAAACAACAAGCACTCAACAAAAGATTGGAGCAACTAAGATGTACGAGTGACCAAACAACCTATTTAGTGAATGGTATGTGGAATGTGGAATGCATCTTGCAAGGAGAGGAAAATTTTATGTAAGAACTCAAACATGCAGAGTAAAGGAAGAATTGATGTAGCATGTGGAATGCACTTGATAAGGAGGAGAGGAAAAATTCATGCAAGAAGTCAAATACCCCAGAGTAAAGGAAGAATTGATGAACGGTATGTGGAATATGGAATGCAGAATGCACTCGATGAGGAGAAGAGGAATAATTGATGCAAGAAGTCAAACACGCGGAGTAAAAACTAAGGAGGAATTGATGCAAGAACTGAATGGTGAATCCAAAAGCTGAATTGCAAATCAAGGAATTTTGAGAGGGAGAATTAGCAAACGAAGTTATCTCATTCGAGACAAGTGTAATTCACGTTCAAATTCTACCTAATATTATTAATATCTTTACAAAAGATCCCATAGCCATAAAATACTATGGGTGAAACCCATAAGCAAAAATCATACTTCTTTGTCGTATCTCATAGTCATTCCCATAAAACCACATGAATAATTTTTATAATCTTAATGATACCCTTAAACCAATATTTGAAACCCCAATGGGATTTTCAAGGTAAAAGGCCATAGCCATAAAAGAATTTATCGGTAATTTAATATGACCAGTTTGTTTTTACGGGGTTACGAGATCACCCGTTAAAACTTATATTGTAAATTTAAATTTTATTTTTTTAATAAACTCTAAACTTTACACAGCGATTCTATTCTGGATCAACTCTATAGATATCCATAAGATATTTTATGGATATCATTAAATTTAGTAAATATCCGCCGACCCCAAATCTGATATCCCCTAATATCATCCATCAGAATCTTCAGGAATGTTGGACAAGATACACAAATCAAAAGAATGCCAAATTTTACTACAAGGGATAGAGACTCCATCAAAAGACGCCCATACAACTTTCAGAAAATATTCATAAAACTGTTCTACAAAATCATTCCAGGTACCCATTAAATCCCAAATGAGTATCCCATTGTCAAACCGGATCCACAGGTATCTTTCGGACAAATTGCAGCCTAGGAAACTCACGGTAATCGAGTGGGAGTGAATCTTATAAAACTCAGTTCATTTCCTGTGTATTAATTTCCTCATGCCATGTCTTAACTATATCATTTCATTTTCTGATTTCTACCATCGAATCATCGTAGATATTGCGGCTAACCATGGGTGCAGGTTTAGGCACACTTGCCTCTCTATGTACTTCATTCTTTTGATGGAACCCACTGTGGGTTCTGTATTTCAACAACTGATATATATTAAGTTTAGCAATGCTTAAGTATAAGATTTTTGACAATCTTCCGCATCCAGCTTGCTTCTCACTTGAATTAGTCTCGTCATTAACACCCGCAAAGCATGGGCACCCATCCAGAGAGTACAAACACTGGAAAAGGTATATGTATACCAACGCCGCACATGTTCTTATATATCTCCTTCTGTCTACAAGCTCTTCAATATGACACCTTCTCGAGGATGAAGAGTTAAAGAAAGAAAGAAACAGATACGTAAGGATTATTAAACAGAAAACCATAATGTAGACAAGTACTCTCCCCATTCTATTCGCTCCCATACTTAGAGTGTATGCACTAGTATTAGCTGGAACTCTCCAAATTGTTAGTTTCTCGTCAGTGTAGTCCTTTGAGTGACACTAATTTATTGCTTCATCGAACTCCTGAATTGAGAAGAAAAGGGTTTCAACTGAACTTCAGGTGGACTAAATGATTGTACATGCACGAAGACGACGTAGCAATAAAAGGGTTTGAAGTTCAGCTGAGTCAGGAGGTGGGTATGATGACTCTAGATAGTGAAAGGGACATCCAAAGGCAGTAGTCAGTCGCCTTTGGATGTTTTCAACATGTACGAGTTTGTAATAAAAAGTTGGGGATTGCAAACGATCAATGGCGTGGCTCAACTGTACAATCCGTATGATCCATTGTCGCTCATTACTTTGCTCGTACCACATCTCCTTGCATATAGTCTGCCTCGCATCATCTGTGTACATAGCTATTGGCTTGAGCTTCTTGATAGCAAGCTGGAGCTCTCACAAAGCAAGATGATTTTGTTATTCTAAGTATCTCACTGTTGATATCTCCCCATACCATGCACGCAAGTAGATCATTCGGAACGAAGTAGCGATTGACAACAGAATGTAATACAAGTCTCCTACCTCCTCGGTAAAACAACATCCTAAGTGTATTTCAAATGCGAATAGGACAGATTTCTCGTACCTATATTGCTGGGATTTAACCCTATTTTATTTTACTTTGATGGGGTCTTCCCATCCTTATGGTTTTTATTTCATCAAGGAAAGATAAACTATATATATTCCAATTCGGGGTAGACAAGGGAAAAAAAGGGCAAGCGCATAGAATAACAAGAAGATATGAAGATACGAAGATCCTATCAAGTAAAGTCGTACAAGGATGACATGATAAAAAGGTAAAATGGAGCTAAACATCAACGGTCTCGCTATGAGAAATCTACCCAAGTGCATCTAAAACAAGGGAAGGCGATGGATAGTTAACCCACATGACATATATGGGATGGATATGAGGACATGATAGTAGAAGTCGTTCTAAGAACGGGGAATCCAGAACTCATAAAATGCATATGAAACGCAAGTGAAATTTGAAAATGATAATCATATGTGCAAATCGAGATGAAGTGAATCTCACAGCTCGCATGTAAAGCGAAGCATAGACGTAATATAATTATTTCTTGATCAATACCAGTAGAGAATTGTTATTGTTATACATCATGTAATCGATAAGCGCTACGCTACTCATGTATCCGAATAGTGCACAAAATGCAATCGAAGGCCAACAAGCAAGACTTGAAAGATTAAGTGATCCGAAATCGGAACACTGGGTAGAAATCATATATAGAAATTATGAAACAGACAACCAATGTGGGGTGGAGCAAAGTGGGAGAGGAGTGGACGGTATCTTGGCTGGGATGGAGTGAAGCGTTGGAAGACTGGATATTGTATATCGTAACATGCGCTATGAACGCCTTAGTCCTCAAACACAGAACAGCCGAAGGATGGGTGGGATGGATAGTTGGTCTCAGCAAGAAACAAATTGGTAGTCTTTCATTTGACAGCAGTAGTTAAACCGAGGGGTAGTAGTCTGCATGCTCTGATTAAAGCTTTCATTACCTTCTAACAAGTTATATGGCAATGGGCAATGGGCAGGAGATCACTGTGAACTCAAGAAGTTTTCTGCCATGGAGATCGAGACCCCGATCACAGACGGATATCAGGAGCTCATGCACCAACGAATCTTTCGGAGTTCGTGAGCATTGGTACCGGCGGGAAAGAGAAGTTTCGAGCACTAGAGGGACCGTTGAACCAATATTCTGGGACCAGGACCTTATTCGGGTTTTGGTACGCAGCATCCTTGCAGAGCAGAGCGCGATTTTGTGCTAATAGATAGCCGACGTAGCAACCAACTTCTGAAATAATGAACCGTATCAGAGCTGTAGTGTACGTCTCGTGGTAACTTTCTTCAGACTGCGTACGTAAGTAAGAGAGTCTTGAAGGGTCCGTGCAGCCCTTGGCTAACTCTTGTCAAGATTATTGTCTATGGTGTCTACTGGTACAGTCTTCATCTTAATCAGGTACCATAGAACAACTTCCCTACTAACTTACTTATACGACTGTTTGGAACTCTTGAAGGGGAAGATTGTGGCGATTGGTGGTTTAATTGAATGTTGATCGGGTCACTGGCAACAACCTCAGACCCAAGGTGCATGCACACTATCCTCAACTGTCGGAGGCATAGTAAAACTCTCCTTGAGTACATTTATTTGTCGACAAAAGTTCTCTTTTCTGTCCACAATCAAGGAAATGAATCCCTTGTAGCTAACAATACCACTACTCAATCGATCTATGATGGGGATAGGAACATCTACGCTGCCAGCTCTGTAGTTGAGGTCAGCCTAACAGGACCGATAATATCCTATGTGCTGGCCATTCTCGAATTTGCGGAGTTCTCCTCATGCTCCACATCTCCTCACGTCCTTGAACCACCGATCACCGGCAGTAATCCTTCATACGATTAGATCTTAACTACTCAGCTGCCTCCTCTATCACATCTCTGCTACTTCCCTACTCCTCGTTTGGTAGAGAGAATTTGCACGCTCGGATGGAGTGGGAGGCGGTAGGCAGCTTGAGTTTCTTCTAGAACTGTATTATAACTGCTGCCAACTTCCAAGTCCTACGACCAGCTTGCCACGACATCTTTCTAAGAAAAAAGGGAACTGAGGTTTCTTTCGATTTCAACATCAGATGTTGTGGCCGTAAAATCCCCCGAGTACAGTGGGTCACGATTTTACGGCAAATAATACAATGCCCATCTTCCAGTCTAGTTATCACCTGTGTACAAGTGCATTCCTTCTAGATATTCTGTAAGATGAGAGTTCCTGTTTACCCAGAGCAGAAGCACCGAATTGTCTTCGAAAGTCTGAAATCAAGATATCGCATCCTGACAGTGTTAGGGCTTGTTTCAACCACTAGTACGTGCACTGGCTACCGATTTTGACTGCCTAAATTAATGCTTGCCTAAAAGTTGGAAGCTTTTCATGTGAAACGTTGGGTCCAAGCGCTCACGCGCATCACCAGACAAAATCGACTTACTGTAGTTCTCTGTTCCTATGAAATCCTTAATCAGTAAATACAAGCGAGACCGGACCTGTTTCCAGTGAGATTTTTCGTACTTTCCAGGTGAAAGGTGCGATTCTTTGCCATAAGATGACCTGTATTCTCCAACATCCTGTGGCGCAGGCTTCATCTTCGTCAGCCAAGCGTTTCTTCAGGTGTGACCATTCCCGTAGCCTGACTACAGGGATGACTAGCCACCCACTGTAGAGTTGGTGCCACACCGCCTTGGTTGATATAGTTTTCTTTGAAATGGACGTAAGCTCAAGTGACCGTGAAAAGCAAAATCAAAAAATTGACTTTCTTCCACGTTATCAGTAGAGTAAACTTTATTTGGGATATTTCGAACATTCAGATAGGAAATGAAGCGTTGTGGCAGGAATTCTTTTCAATTCTTAATCATAAACTCCACAGAAAAGAATACGCTGAAAATGAAAACCCCACCCTCATGTACCTCAGATCCAAGTGTACGAGCCGCACCTGCGCGCGAGGTGGACAACAGTAAGATAGTTCGAGGAGAGAACAAGCCAACATACCGACCTTTCGAACAGTGCCAGCAGACTGGATACTGACTACATTTGACTTTTTGCTCCCAGGGCTGTAAAACGAGGCAGAGTGCCTAAAGCTTATTGAGCATGCAGGGTGCTGAAGCTCTGGGCGGGTAGACCAGATATATCAAGGCATTATAGGTTTCTGAAGACATGGCTCCTCGTACTTTGCTCAAAGAGCTATGATTTAGGGTGCACTCATGCTACAGTAGAGCAACAGAACCCGCTATACAAAGACTTCGTTGAACAGTGAACAGCTTTCTGTTGCTAAAACCCTGTCAGTGAATGGGGACCCGCGCACAAACAGCTCGAAATCTGGCTATGTCGAACCCGGCTGGCCTGTATTCCAGGACTTTTGTGTCTGATCAACTCTTACCTGCCCGGAGCTACCTTATTCATTATGAATGTGTGCTATTTAATACATAAGAAATTGAATTGTGGTGTGAAAATTTCTCCATGTATTTTCTGGATCCAAGTTGCTCCAAAAGCGATCCAATCCACCAATTGTGAGTCAGCCGATAAATAAAACATATTTATGTTAATTTCATAATAAAGATCTTAAACAACACTCTGCACGAAAAGCAAGTGGAAGTAACAGCTGATACAAACTGAAGACGCTCAAGTTCTACGATGTCTGCAATAAGAGCTCGCTTTTTTGTCCCGAGATCTCAAAGGGCAGGGTATGACAGTATCATGTCCCCAAATATTTTATTGAAGCAGTTAAATTTTTTTAACCACGATGAAAGACTCTGTGGAGACGCTAAATTCATGGGAACATGACTGAAGTCCTTGAGAAGTAAGTTTCGTTTCGGTGTGAAATATTCTAGAGCACAATAATCATTGAAATTTAAGAGGACCTAGTTTCGATCACGTGTTGAGTAAACTACAGTTTCATATGGTCGGAAGGATCAACCGGTTTGTTTTGATTATTTCGGATCTCCCAGTGCAAATGTGGCCCTGTGGCTCGTCCTGTCTCCCCTACAGTTGCAATACAATCTCCACGTCTCACAATCTGGCCCTCCCATGTAAAAATCTCGCTGTTATGAGCATAGAGCGTCTTCCATCCATCTCGGTGAGTTATCTGTTTCAATGAGAACTAATACATTAGATCATCTTTCCTCAATAAGCAGACTTGTTGGAAAGGCTTCACACCCTTCAATATTGACCTAATTATCGGTACTCCAAATAAGAGCAGAAGAATGCAGCTACTGCTTACTCAGTTCCAAAGACAGATGCAGAGTCTTTACAACATTATCCTACAACTTCGACTCGAGACATTTGGCACATAGAAATCACCCAGCAGTTTTAAAACTTTACGTCCCAACAGCCATGACTGGAGTAACCCAATGCAGAAGTGCAAAACCTGCAATTGACATAGCAATCAATTTACACTAGCCTTTAACTTGGAATCAGAGACATTTCACGCAGAAATGTACCTCAGCAGATTCAAAACTTCATATCTTAGAGACCATTTTTGAAGTAAACTATATCCAGAAGAACAACATCTGCAATTGGAAAAGCAATCACTCTACTGCACAACCTACAGTAGCTTATTCAGTAGAAGTCCACTGATAATACATTATTATCGATCATCTTACAACCTACAAGTTATGAAAGAATTACCTCAACAAGGTAGCCATAACCACCGGGTTCCCATCCCGCGTAGGTGACTTCACCAGAATCTGCTGCCAAAACAGGTTCTCCAGTGGGAGCCGCCAAGTCCACCCCATTGTGCTGGCGGCCCCACCTGGGCCCAAAGCCTGAACTAATCCGCCATACATTATCGACTGGTCGAATGAAACCTGACCACCCTTCGATTGCTCTCTCTGCAACCTCTTCAGCAACTGAGAGTGTAGAATCCGACGGCTCCGCCACCCACGATGGCCGCTCTATCTGTTGCCTTGAAGGCTCAAGATCTCTACCGTCTAAGAATGCATCGAAACTACTACGCTCGTGGATCCAGCTTTCTGGGTGAAGCTCATCACTTATAGAATGTGACCACATTGACGGTGAAATTTGAGGCAAGGCTGTAGTGGTAGCAGACGCTAGAAGAGGTCCTCTGTCTCGCTGCTGCTGCTTGTGCTTCCCGGCCTCCACAACTTTAGCCCAAATCGAGTGGCTCAATGCAGATAATGATTTACATTGATTTGTGAAATAAGTTTGAATAAGATTATACCTTTCTTCAGAATGCTGAACCTTGGACAAATCCTGTACAATTGCCTTCATAGCCCTACCTATGTTGTGCCTTCCTAATTCCAGAACCTGATTTATGTTGGGCGGGGTTTCTTTCCATTTGAGCTGCTGGTCATTGGCTCCTCCCCTGTTTGCCATGCATTGTCTGAAGCCCTGACACAAACAGGAAAGATTCCAACCAAAATTTCAGTATTGCTACCCAGAAAAGGAGCATACAAAACTGTATTGTATTTTCACTGAGAATTCTCTCATTCAAGCCGTGAAATAGACAACGTGTATTTCAATCACGGTTTTGAAGTCTCTGCAACCCCGTTTATGCAAAAGTGCTTCCGACACGATTCTGACAGCTAGGCAGTTCCGGAAGGTACCGATGCATAAGCACCACGAAAGCCGCCGAGAGGCTGTACTTCGGAGTCGCGTCTCAGCAATCTTATGGAAAACTATAATCCTCGAAGGCCCTAAATCTTCGTCAGCGCAACAGTACCACTTACAGTCGCGCTTTCATTTCATTATGGGGCAACTAGACACAAGAGGAATTCATGGCTAGCAAGAGTCCTCAGATGGAAGGAGCAAACCCAAATTCGTGATTCAACACAAAACTACCGACAGCTGATAAAGATGGGAACCACCTTTCGGATATTGAAACTTGTCACTGGACAAGTGGCCAAATTTGCATGGTTCAAAGCAAGCGATCCTTGTAGCACAAGTGAAGACCAAAACATGCGAAATTGTACGATTCACCGACCTCGGGCTTTCTCTGGAGAAGTATGGCAGCCTCCCGACGCTCCTTCATGGCTGGAGACTCGTCCATTTTCGCACTCCTTGATTTTTTTCAAGAGAAGGGAATTTTCTTGGGCCGCATTCACAGCGCTGAACCCATTAATGTCTCTCCGATTTCCCTCATCCGCGATTCCATTTTCCAGAATTCTCGGAATAGGAAGAAACGGCCAACCCACATTCAATCTCTCTCTCTTCTTCTTCTTTCAAACGAGTCTATCTCTTCTCCAGAATCCACGCTTCAGTTAACTTCAGGGGAATCACCCACTGTCTTTTACCCGAACTTGCCGAATTCGCACCTACATTCTGTATCCACTGTTACCTCCTTTCGTCCCTTTTCATACAGGCTTACCAGAGCAAGTCGACCGTAAAAGACGTGGCGGTGACTCCAATCCCACGAACGCTAAACGTGAACTGTCCATTGGCTGCATTGGCAGGACCTTACTGCGTAGGGAGCGTGACTTTTGTAGTGTAGGCAGCTGCTCCTTGTCATTCCATTTGAATGGCTAAGGGAAAGCACTTCACCGGGCCGCCCGTTGAGGAGCCGGCTCTGGTGGCTTTTCGTCGTCTAGTTTGAACTCCTCCCGCCTGCCGTGTGCCTGAGCGAAGTTTGTCTGTTTTCCTGTCTCATTTCTCCACAAATACTTAGTATTCTCCTACCAGGTTGTCTCGTACCTTAGAACGGTGGTCTGCACTAGAAATTACCGTTTGACTACCTCGCGGCATGACATTATTTTGAAGTCGTTCCCGCGCTCTGGATAGAAGTGAAACGATGGCATATTCCGCAGAATTACTTATATTCATGTCTCCCACACCGAGCTCGTGCGTGAGAGAAAGCTTTGTAAGATCTATCACTCCGATGTCCAAGCTGGAACGAAGCAGATCCTAATACCTAGAAGTGCCGGAAGTAGAAAGGCACAATATTTGGGTCGGGTTTCATGTGAGGGCAGCCAGTGAGTACGTCCTCAAATTCTAGAAAGAGAATGTTTCGACTCTTGGGCACGTACCGGACAACGCTGGACTCGCTGATCTGATAGCTTTGTGGCCGCGCTTACAATCTGAGCGCAAGAAGTTGTAGAATATGTGCAGGGAAGTACAACATGCCTTTGACCAACCAGGAATAACCCACACGCACGTCCAGTGAAAGAGGAAGGACACCTCCACAGGGTTGAGTGATCATTGTACGGATCATCTTAGTGAACGCCTATGCAACAAACTTGCGCGGGCTGCTTGGAAGGGGCAGACGAGACTTCTTACTAGCACAGTTAATATCCAGCAGATCCGAGAAAGGAAAAGGACTCATGATCTGGTCCCCGAGCAAACAAGAATTGGACACCCCTGACTAGCGCTGCGAGCGGCGTCGAATTCATTTGCCCAATATTTACAGTTATATTCTGGATAAGACATGTTAACGGTTGGAGCACAGAAAACAGCAAGCTCCTGTAAGCAGAGAGCCAATCCATCAAGACCACACCAGATTATTGGGCAAGCTCATCATACACTTCGGTCACGAGATATTTGAGAAACATGTACATTCATGCGGTCGGAAAATTCTTATACAGATGCTCGCCCAGGTAGGGCTGAGACCACTGACAGACCACCTAAAACAAGTGGCATAAATCTGTGAAATTTTGGGTAACTTGCTGAATACCCACCTTCCATTGGTATTTGGGTGTAAGATTATTGTTGAAACCTCTCATGCGAGGCTGAGGCCTGCCATTTAAGATATCCATTCAATGATGATGGTACAACGTATCATACTAACCTATGTGCACTACACCTTTCGCAGCTAAGAAATGGCTCGGCCTTGTAAGTCAATTGATTTCACAAAAAACTTTGTACAAGAGAAGAAGCTGGCAGTCGAAGAACATTTTGTTTTCAGGATGAGGGCAAGTCTCTTAAGACATGCGGGACCAAAAAGAAGAGCTTGAACGCATAGTTGACGAGAGAGAGGCTCGTGTCTCATCCCAAAACAAGATGGGATTCGACTACTGCTCGTCCCAGGGTCCAACAAAATCAATTTCCCGGTGCTTCAACCACCGCAACATATCAGCCTTGAGTGGCCTATCCTCAAGGACAGAATCCAGCATGGGGCTCCCATAAAGGCCTCGCTCATTCTTGAAGCTCCAAAACTGAGTCCACACCTTCGACTTCGGCCACCTATGCTGTGGTTTATGCTCCTGGAAATATCCAAATTGACAAGTTAGTAGGCGACGCGTAATAAATGAGTCAAAAACTCAATCTAACAACCAGCACACAATTTCACAGCCTTATTTCACGACGAATGTTCGTCCGTCAGTCGCGGACAGTACAAAAATGCTCTCTGCTACCTGTAACCTGATTCCTTAACTCTCCTTCTCTGGTCTATGAAGAATTTGGAGAAGCTAAGGACTCCATTCAGACTGGTGCAACTCTCATAGACTGAGACGTTGTAAACGATAGCACAAACTTTGAGAACAAGGCATGCTAACGATGAGGAACTCATACCATGTGGAGAATCATCTTCTCTCGATGTTTTAGACCATAACCCTGCCGAAAGTCATGTTGCATGCTCTTTGAATAGCATGACGACACGTCGGGTAGCACAAGGCAACCTCGAGATGACTTCGCAAGGCTAGCTCCTGGATCCGACACATTCTGCTTGAACCAGTTAATAAGCTGACCCCAAACATACTCCTTGCCATAGATTTTTTTCCAATGTCGATTCCCAGTAAGTGAATGCTTGGAACCAAGATCGAGAGGTGTGATTAATACAGGGTTCGATTCCACTACACGATATTCCTGCACAAACAACCGAGAAAATCTCGTGAGACGCTAAAAAATACATGTCATGGCAATTGAGGTGGGCATAGGAACCAACTGAAAGAACGTCCACTGAACGTGCGGTAACTGGGTACCAACCTCCAATACAAAGAAGTGCTGTGTGTAAGCATACAGATGCAACAAATCAGCTGCGGCATCATGTCGAGCCTTGCAAGTTGCCGGTTGTCTTCTAATCGCATCTCTCAGCCTAGTCGACAAAAACATAAGAGTTAGTAACCTCGGGAGAATGACCATCAATAGGAAAACTACGGTGTAGCATGTATATGGAGGACATGTTCACCACACAAGCTCCATGTTGGACAGAAATTACATCAAAGTTTAATAAAAATGAAAAAATATAAAATTGAGAGATTTGGCACTTCTTCTATATGGAACTTATAGAAACGGGATGACCAGAACACATGCGATACCAAACATTTTAAGTTTGGCGGCAGAGAAGAGGACAAACCAAATCAAACTATGATGAAGATTCGTTCCGGAATCATGTGGAGAGTTCCTCACTACAGCCTCCTTCAATTCCGTCAATTTTTCTTTGGGTAAATGGGGTCCCAAGCACTGTAACAACTCGTTAACTACAGAATTGTCTTTCTTCCAAATTCTTTGGACCATTTCTCTTTGGTCCAACTTTCGTATAGGAGGTGGAGCCAGACTAGGCTTGTCGAAGATCTCGGTTAAAATGTGGCGAACCTGCACGCGACAACGCAGCGATTATATTCATGTATGAATATGAAACCCGTTCGTCAGAACACGGTTGTATACCCACTGTTAAACCACTGGACAAGACATGACATAGTGAACCAGGTTTGAGAAGCAAATCCCTCATAACCAGCAGCAATTATATAATACTGTCACGGCATGCCAAATCCTCAACCCTCATGTTCATTTGGAAGTTGAAGCATGTTGAGAAGTTGAACTCAAGAAATACTTAACCTACCTTGTCCAACGTAATAGTGAGGTTTTGCAGCCTTTGATTGTACACGCCTTCTGTCTGTAGTCAATAGTATAGAACAAAGAGTTAGTTGAAAGACCCCATGTGTGAAGTTATTCTCGACCTAGCACTCGAAAAATCTGCAGATGTATGATTCAATCAATATTTGAGAAATAGGAGCAGAACCCACTTAGGACCGAACCGGAAACAGGCACATGGAAGGAGCAAAATTAATCAACAATATAAATCAATATGATCGATCTGATCAATATTTGAGAAAAGGGAGCAGAAGCTGTTCGAAGAACGGTGGATCCGGAACACACTTAGTAGGAACCGAGATGATGAGATGAGATGTAAGTATGAACGTATCCAAATTCAATTGGAAGTAATCTAGGTAAGCAAATACATAACCGAAGATAAGTAGGATTGATAGAAAGCAGGAACGGAAATCGATACATTTCATAAGTATCATCTGCGGTGAACTAGTATGCATCATGCAAGAGAAAAGAGACAACCTCCTGAACAGAAACACAGTAAGCATCTAAAATTGAAAGCAGAGTAGAATCATTGGAAGAACAGGGAAGGTACAGAGCGAGTAGGACAAACATAGGTTTAGTGGAGGATGGCTCGGGTGGAGCAAAGTGTGAGAGGACTGGATGGTATGTTGGTAAGAGAGGCATTCTTCGACATGCTCTGCTCTTTTCTATTTCTTTCTTTGGTACCCTATATCCAGTCCTCTAATTCTAACCCTGTAAACTTCCCTCGTTCTCTGAGCGATTTCATACTTCCGGGCTGACTCCCGGATCTTCCACAACTTTCGATTTCCTAGCTGCTACATTGATTTTCTACCACTTAACATGCGTTGCTTATCGTTTTTCGTTTACATGTTGGTTAGCAGTTTCTCTGCAGGTTGTTCTGATCATTTTTTATGTTGCTGCTCTGCTCTGCTCTATCGAGCAACGCATGTAAAGAACTCATAGAGAAACCGACGAAGAGAAATCGCAAACAAATTGTAACGGAAGACCCAAAGAGGAGCCGTAGAGCCGTTCAGAGAACGGGGGACACAGAGCAAGGCGTTAGGAGACTGGATATGAGGAGATGAGAGCAGAAGCCGTTCGAAGAACAGGGGATCCAGAACTCATTAATGCATATGGAAGGTAACCAAGATATGCTCAAACCGAGAAGAGTGAGAAATCCGTAAAGTAGATGAAGTGAACGTAACAAAACGAATGTAACCTGCAGGAAAGGCATGATAGCAACATATCGAGAACAACATATATAAAGGACTAGTAAGCAACGTGTACTCGGTAACAGCTGTGCAACGTAAGTCGAAAAATATAATACATTGGGTAATCGACCCACCTACAAGCAACAGCTTGAACGATGAAAGTAAGCTAAAGTCTGGAGTCGGCCAGGAACCTTGAGTTCGAAAGTCATGTATGAACTATGAAACAGCAGGACTGGATATGAGGAAATGAGAGCAGAAGCTGTTCGAGGAACGGGAGATTCGGAACCCATTAAGTGCATATGAACTGCAGATGGAATGCGAATGAAATGAAAACAAAACTAAATGAGAAGTACATGGGGAAAGGAGATGAAGTGAAACTCACAAATTGAATGTAAGGCTAAGCACTAACATAATATAATTATCAGAAGATAACAACATGCCGAGAACTGTTAACGATCGTGTAATCCAAAAGCGCTAAGCAACGCAAGTAAAGAAATCAAAAACGAAGTGTAATCAGAGACCAAAAGCGAAATGTAAAATATCGTGTAATCGATAAGTGCTAAACAACGCATATAAAGAAGTAGTAAACAACGTGTAATCGGTAATCAGTAATCGGAGACCAATAGCGAAATGTAAAATATCGTGTAAGCGCTAAACAACGCATATAAGAAGTAGTAAACAACGTGTAATCGGTAACGGGAGACAAATAGCGAAATGTAAAATATCGTGTAATCGATAAGCGGTAAACAACGCATATAAAGGAGTAAACGCGTAATCGGTACTCGGAGACCAATAGCGAAATGTAGAATATCGTGTAATCGATAAGCGCTAAACAACGCATATACACAAGTAGTAAACGCGTAATATGTACTCGGAGACCAATAGCGAAATGTAATATATCGTGTAATCGATAAGCGCTAAACAACGCATGTAAAGAAGCAGTAAACAACGTGTAATCGGTGACCGTTGAGCTGGACCTGAACTCGTAAGCAGTCTGAGAACGGAAGTCGGGCAGGAACCATGAAGTCTAAAGACAGGTAGGATCCACGAAACAGACAACATAAGGAGGAGCAATAGTTGAGGATGGGTAGAGTGGAGCGAAGTGGGATAGGAGAATTGGAGTCTTGGTTGAGTCGGAGCGAGTCGAAAGAGGACTGGGTATGAGAAAAAGAGAGGAGAAGCCGTTCAGTGAACGGAGGAAGTAAAGCGATGCGTTAGAGGACTGGATATGAGGATATCGCTGCATGCACTATGAACACACGAATCCTAAATCACCAAACACAGAAGGCGGTCATAGTAAACCTTCACGAAAGCACTTATGACTTCAACAGTGCCGAAGTAGCTGAGCAAATGTCAGTACCCCTCGTACCGCGTTTCTGTTCAAAGCTTCATGAGTGCCCAGGCTAACTCGGACTGGACTGGATATAAAGAAATGAAGACAGATGCAGAAGGGGTTCTGGATCCCCCGTTCCTCGGACGCCGAGGAAAGGGGGATCCAGAACTCATTAAATGCAAATGAGATGCAAGATATGTAAAATATACAAGACTAGGACTGGACTGGATATGAGAATATGAGAGCAGAAGCCGTTCGAGGAACGGGAGATCCAGAACTCATTAAATGCATATGAAGTGCAAATGGAATGGCAGTAAAATGAAAGCAAAAGTGAATGAAAAGTACATGCGGAAATGAGATGAAATGTAGATCATAAATTGTATGTAAACAAGATATCGAGAATAACATGTATAAAGAACTAGAAAGCAACGTGTATTCAGTAACAGCTATCAGAGAGATATAACACATTGGTTAAGCAACCACCTACAAGCAACGCTTCAACAATGAAAGTAAGCTAAAGTCTGGAGTCGGCCAGGAACCCTGACATCGACTGTCATGTATGAACCATGAAACAGGCAAACAGCGACTGAATAGTAAATGAGAGGGAATTAGAGGACGAGAGGAGTGGACCGATGCGGGAGAGGAGTGGAAGTCGTTTTGTCTGAGATGGAGCAAAGCGTGTAAAGCAACTGGATATTGGGAGAAGAGTGCGAAGCGAAAGAGGACTGGGTATAGAGAAATGAGAACAGAGGCCGTTCATCAAACGGGGGATCCAGAACCTTAAATGCAAATGCTGTGCACGATATGTAATGTAAACAAGATAAAGAACATCTGGTCGAATTAAAGCATAAGTAATTTTAACCTGGAAGCAATGTAAAAGCAACACCTATATCCTAGTTGCATGCATCGAATAAACAGAAACGGGACACCTGCATATATAGAGAAAAAACATCGTCGAATGAAAGGCAAAGTAAATGTGACTTGCAAACAATTTAATAGCATCACATCTGAGATGCATCCATCAAAGCAGCGGATACAGACTCCCACGAAAGAGGACTGGATATAGTATATCGCAACATGCACTATGAACGCATGAGTCCTAGAACGCTAAACAGCAGAATGAAGCAGAAGGCGGTCATAGTAAACCTTCGCGAAAGTGCTAACGACTTCATCAGTACCCAACTCAGTGCCAAAGTACCTGGGTGAATGCACGTACCTCTCGTACCGACTTTCTGTTTGAAGGCTCGTGAGTGCCAATATTGTTAATCTACATCGAAACTACTCAGGCAATAATTTCTGCCAGCCCTTTATAAACCGATCATCAGCGACCTCATGTCAAACCTTACACTCTGCCAGTACAAAAGATACAATTGTGTGGGATAGGTAACTCACGGTAATTTCCGCATCTCCTTCTGAAGAGCCTTCCACTATTCCTTGCTTTCTCTTCAACTCAAAATCCTTCAGTAGTTCTGCAGGAAGATGGGTCTTCTCAAAGTTCATGAACTGCACCTGTTAGTCACCACCCAATACGAGGATGTTACTCGCTTGTTGTATTCTCGACAGCTGGGTATCGCAAGGTCATGCAAACAAGCCAGTATATATCACATCCATGAAACAAAAGTTACTTACCACACGGGAAGCGTACTTAACAGCCCACATGGGTAACCCTGAAAGAACACATGAACCAAGGCCGGCTTGCCTCATTTCATTCATTTCGTCGGCTGTGACCATAGAGGGACTACAGGAATCAAGAAGCAGCCGATGTCTTTCTAGAAGGCCATGATCTTTTGCAATGACCTGATGAACAATGCACAGAATCAGTCTCTCAAGGCAAATACTTCTGCAAGGAAGGCAAACCGAGCATTGGCATCATCGATTTCTCGATTGAGTAGATTGATATGGAATCTGCCACTAAAAGGAAATCAGTTGACAAATGAGCAGGACGCTCGTATACTCTAATCAAAGTTTGAAGTAGCTCTCAAACCTCTTCAAACGTCCCAGATCCTGTCAGATTCAAATAGCTCCCTCTACATCCTTGACTTCCACATAAGCAAACAGCATTATTGTATTCCTCCTTGCTCTGTACAAAAATGTCAAACAATTACTACTGATTACATTTTTGTAAGTGGGAGATGCGTGCACATGGTTAGAGCTAAAGAGTAAATAAATCAAGTAGCGCTATGTTTCAATTGTCATACCTCAGTTACTGAATTATAGTCAAATGTGAGCTCCTCTCCTTCCTGTATGGGCTTCAGAGAGTACACTCCAATGATGTAGGTATCATTCACAGCGGTAATCCTGCAACAAAATCCAAACTGCATGTTGATAAAGTACTCTTTAGACCAGTTCACAAAAATTATCTCAGTGGTACCCGTGTTAGTATTTTATAATTCGTATATCCCTGCACATCACGTCCGACATAGACCAGCAGGAACAGAAATTCCGAATCCGGAGATCGATATGCGGCTGTTGCTAGGAAGATGATACTGAAAATGGAGAGCATGTATCTCTAACATAGATATTGAGACCTTTGAAACGTGAATCCAACTGCTCTGTCCGACTTCATGTCCCCTATCTTCCAGGAACTCGAAACCAAACATGGTGACATTGTTGAGAAGGGAGGCTCTTACTTGGCTTCGCAATTTGGTCGACAAGAATGGCACAGGCGACTTGCAAAATTGGCCTTGTGCATGGCATCGACAACCAAAAGATCATAACCGGCGGTGTCACCCTGCAGGTTGTAACAGTGAGGGTAAGTGCTGGAGATGTCAGGGACACATAACTCTAAGTTAGCAGTTTGAACTTGCTCTCAAAGAGGCCGTCGAGATCCCTTGACGAGGCATACCTTTGGACGTTCATAGTAGATGTTGTAGAACTCTGGCGTAGGATCTTTGTCCTTCTTCTGGAGAGATCGAATGCCATCCTGCTTCTCGTACCATCTCCAAGGTGGGTACACCTGAATCGAGCGAGAAACATGATAAGCTTATGTTTTCAAAACGTACGTCCATGCGAACTCCCTTGAAGTACTGAAATGAAATTCCAGAAAAACCTGTACCTCCCCAAAAAACTCAACCACGAATTCCTCCTTCTCAAGTCCTTGTTGCTTGCTGCAAACGACTCCAAGCCCCTGAAATAAGACACCCAAAGTTAGTTCGTGAAGTATTTAACATGGTCAAGACCTGGGAAAATCAACTTAAAGTGCTTATATATAGACAAAAGTAGCACCATTCATGAGGACTAAGCTACACTGTTATTCAGTCACTAACAGCTTGGCTCACTGGCCATAACAAGATCACTCGATGAGGCGATGTATAGGTGGTAGCTGAGGACAGGTTAAGGGAGATTATCGCAAGGCTTACTTTCCGATAACCAACAAATTTGTCCCTCTGCCGAGCTTTCATGTTTATAAGAAGCTGCTCTGCAAAGTCATACAAGCCCCAGTCTTTGTTGAGCTCTGCTTCATGAGCAATTCTTTCCACAACTCTAACCAATGCTAATTCCATTGGGGCTCTGCCAGTGCCTGTGAATTTGGCTCCCTCCTTGTTCAGCGCCAAGAGAAGACGCTGCAAGTGTTCCAATACACAGCGAGATAGGCTCGGCAGAGTTAGAAATGGGTCCTTCACAGAGATGCAAGCTCCTCAAAACTGTTGATCAAGGGAAGGTCAGAGGAAAGATAAAACGCATGAGTAGTACAGCAGGTCATTTAGATACAACTTGAGGTCCTAGATAGAGATATAGAGATTGAGCTTCCTCGCATTCCATTCGAACTTTTGTATGTTCGTGAAGTATTTGGAAGACTATCTAGAAGCTTGACGGGACTAGTGCCACACATACCTCTTCGATGAATTGCTGTTTCTGGGATTCCGTGAGCGGCTCCTCTGGCATTGTATCCAGCAAAAGATTGTGAGTAAAGGGATCGATACCATATACTTCTTGTTCCATAACTTCTTCACCAAGCCTTTTACGCGGTTGATACTCCTTTATCTCTGGAATATCTAGGTGGGAATAATGATCCCCGTCCTTTTCCATCGCAGCTTGTGAAAAACCTTTAGGAAGCTCCACTCTCATCTTCTCTTGCACCCGTTCCTTGTCTGCGACGATCCTATAGTCCTCGATCACCACATATTTTCGGGTTACTGGGGGGACCATTGCTGCTTTGGTCATTCGTGCGCCCCAATCAAGGTACCCTATTTGCGATTCGTCCTCGGAATCATAATTATCGTCCTCATATATTCCATCCTCCCCTTCGGACTCACTAGGAACATCTGAATCAGAAGCTTCGGTTTCTGTTTCTTCTTCATCTTCTTCCATAAAACCGTCATCTTCATCCTCAGAACTTTCTCCTTCGTCAGATTCCCATGACCGCTCCTTCCTTGACTTGTGCAATCGCCTAGTATCCCGTTCCGAATCACTGTCACTATCTACATCACTCCAATCCCCTTGTCTACCTTTCCTCACGAACCCGTATTTTCCTTTCTGTGCTCCATCGTCATCCCATAACTTCCTCTTTTTCCCGGCGCGGTGTTGGACGACTGAGGGAGTTTTCAGTCTCCCTTTGTCTAATTTACCGTATGATCGAGCTCCAAGGGATTTGCTCGGAGTTTGGATATCAATAGGTGATTGACCGGCGATTAGACTCGCCAGCGATGCAAAGTGCGAGTGCGTAAGCTTGAAAATCTTCTCAGCTGTAGAATATATTGGAGTATCCTTCGGATTACTAGACATAAAACACCATGAAAGTCGTCAGGATAGAGATGACCACCTATATCTCTCAAACAATGAGAGATGATGCCAGATAGACAAGATACTTTCGGACTTCCTCTGAGATGAAAAGTCAAGGAGGCAGAGCATAAAGTGTCCTCTTCTGATGCTCGAAAGAAAAGAAAATCCTGAGAAGAAATGTATCAAGAAAGCTCTTTCTTACCGGAAGGCATTACGTATAAGAAGGCTCACATCCTCTTTGAAAGCTTGAAAGCCATACTTGCCACTTGCATATGCTCCATTCCTCAGTTTCTTATCAATCAGCACAAGATCCATTGACTTCCCTGAGTTTGAGGCACCTCCCCTACCATCGGTTGATACATTGGCCTACAAACAAGGTAACGATATGTTTCATGAGCTTTAGGAAAACACTCGAGATTAGCTGTCAGAAGTCAGCGAATCTAACACCAATGGGTTATTTAGTTCAGCTCAAAGACAACAGTGCGGCATCGCTACCTAAGCCTCTGAATTTCATCCTTCACTAACATGCTTTCAACGACAAACGGAAGTGCATAGCAAAAGAGTTTAACTATGAAGTTAAATCAAACGCACCAGCTGGAAAACTTTATTGGTGTCAGCTTCCATAATGGCACGCAGAACAACACCGATCTCCTTCTCCAAGCTCTTCTCTCCGTCAACAATACTCAGACAGCCAGTTTTGGATACATACTCAGTTTTAATACTACCACTAGAAACTTTATCTACTACAGCTCGATGACTACTGCCCAATGGCTTCCCCCTCGTGCGAACAATTTTCTCGTGTTTTCGGTGCAAGGACGTAGTGGTTACTTTCCGTTTCAAATGTACATGGGACATGCCGTCTTCATTCTCTCGCTTGGCAATCTTAGAATATCCATTCGCGGAGTCAAATCTTTTACTTCCATTGTTCACTTTGAACTGCTTAGCCCCATCATTAGGCACCCGTGTACTGTGTGAGAATTCTGAGTCCTGTACAGAGTCATTTATCTCCAGATCTGTATTGAGAGTACAAGTATGCCCAGTTGGGCTTCTCACCTTACTGGCACTATCACTAACAAGATGCATCTCAAAGTCTTCACTTTCCCTGTTCAAAGATTCTCTTACACCATCTTTGGTTTCACTGATCAATTTCAAGCTTTTGGTTTTGATATGTGCTTCTTCGCGCTTGCGAATGAGGAGCTCTCTTGAACTCTGTTCTTCAGAGGTATCCATCACAAACCTCACTTTCGGGAAAGATCGAATGAGCTCGGTGAAAGGCTCATAATTATCAATCTCCACTGCTGAAATTGAGGGACATGATCGAAGCACTTCTGCTAATGACCCGGGCTTCACTGTTGTACACCCCTTAACATTCAATCTTCTTAACTTTGCTGCACCAAATCCCTGTTGACCAAGAATGACAAGAAACTTTCACGTGTCAACATAATGGAAAATATATGGTAAGGATTATAATGTTCCACAGTTCTATACGAAGATTTCCCCACTTTGAGGCAAAACCTACGTTACAAGTGCACCACAATAAACCAATTATTCAAACAGTTGGCAATCTAGTTTACGAGTCTATTCGCCAAAATCAAAAGCAGATTACAAACTAATCCACGGGACATATACGTGATCTGGCGACAACATAAACCACATCGCGAAGATTTTCCTAAAGAGTTTTCTGCTATTGGGCTGGACCAGATAGTCATCATTCCTCTTCTGACGAAGATTAACCTACGATAAACCTCATATTGTGAATATGAGAACCATCAGAGCTCCCTGAAGCTGTGGAAAAAAGATAAACAAGGCTATTCGATTGTACTGAATGAAAAGTACCCTGACGAGTATTAACGTAGTGCCGAACAAAAGCTTTTCCGACAATAATCGACAAGATGCACATACCATCAAGTAGTAAACTTACCGGTATAGCCTCGACAAGTGCATCTAATTTTTGGCCACGAAGAGAAGACATGTCCACGATTCTCAACTCAGTCTTGCAGTTCATGCCTGCAATCATCCATGCTTTGCAACTTGCCGATGCATTTAACAACGACTTGACATCTCCTCGTAAACGCCGAAGAACCTTACTCAGAATAGCCGGATTCAACGTTGCCCACCCTTTCTCCTGACCTCCATGTTCCAAGAATTGCGGAATTTGCAGAAGATTGGTCTCTGGTGTTATCATAGGATTATCATCAACCAGACGTGGGAGCGAGGAACCTACAACACGCGTTGCGTGAGAAGAGTGACCGGCTCTCCCATCATCATCACTCTCCTCAGACTCCAAAAGCCTTCGTTTCTGGGTGTTTCTCCTGTGTTGCTTAGCGTCTTCTAGTGCCCAGGCCTTGCGTTTAGATGGACTGAACTCCTCTCCCACTGTTTGAACATCAGATGACACATCATGCACTCAGGCTCTTATTCATGCTCTCAACACATCAAGCAATCTATTTAGCCACTGATTCAGAAAGTAATTGACAGAATAACCTCCATCTCTTTGTCAATCATCGAATCTCTATGCAGAATCCACGAAGATGATACAAGACCAACTTGTTTGCAAAAGCAAATATGCTGAACCTACTTTGGCCAGTAGATGTGGCTCGGCTCCACGCTTCGATCTCTGCAGTCTTCGCAGCATCATCGTTTGAACTAGATGGAGTTCCTTGTGCCCTGCGACGTCCAGTCAAAGTAGAATGGCTTTGAGACTGCCTCTCGTAACGTGGAGATATAAGTCCCCCATCACCATTACCTTGGCACTTCTCCGTGGTAAATGTTGGGACACTGGATAATGGGCTTCCTAGAGCACCAGAGGATGGTACTACCGATACTTTGTCTTTCTCTTTAGCCTGAAACCATTTCTCCAGGCACTCGTACAAGGCTGCTGGCAATGCTGCACTCTTGTAACATTTCATCACGTGTTCGTGCAGCTTGCCACGGGTGAAACCCAGAAACTGAGGATGGATATTATGAAAGGAAGAAGAATTTGACATGGTACCACCACTGCTCTGTATGGGAACTTCCTTCTTCGTAGAAGAGAGATCGCAACTTTCAGGCATAGTAAAAGCAGGAGGCAGAGGCTCTGTGTGACTAAACTTGGAAATATCACTATTGGACTTTCGGAGTGTAGAAGACTCTGGGAGAAGGTTAACGGCTGGGCGTGGAGTGACTGCTACCTGAGGGACTCCAAGTCCAGTCTCGGTGGAGTTACCTGATTCACCCGGGAGGTTGATACGGACCTGTACTGAAGGCTTAGTCACCGGAACCCAAGTGTCATCAGCCTTCCTGTACACAGAAGAACCTTCAAAAAGCTTATCTTCCAGGATAAAACATTGGATTTCTGAATAGGAAAAAGGTCCTAATTCGCGTCCCATGCCGTCAAGGTAAAACCAGAGCCCCGAATTTAGATTCAAACTCTCCTTTGAGGCCAAGTCTTTCTTTGAGAAGAGTTTCTTCAACACAGCGTTGGACGGCTCTCCATCCATTTCTCGATGATGTTCAGAAGGACGGTCCCGCAAAGTTGCTTCAGCCCTCCCCGCCTGTTGTGTAATCCGGTCTGACGCAGACATACTTCGACCATCACCAACTCCTGCCCCCCTGGGTAGAACCCTGTACTTGTTGATATTGGTTGCATTCTTTTTCACCAGAAGCAACTCGTGCTTACTTGATTGATGAAGTACTCTTGGGCCCTTGCTTAGTGCTTGATAGTGCATCACTGGAACTGCGGATTTACCTGTGCCTGTATTTGAGGCTGGCGTAGTAGAGGTGGGTCTGCTAGGTTTCGCAGCTTTCAGACCAACCCCAAAACCACATGTGCTTGAGCGACTCTGAGCAATAGAAGCATTCGCAGTAGACCCTTGAACTTTTGGTGTTCCTGTATGCATTCCTTTAGGAGTAGTAACACGGTGTTGATTGGAATGGGTACTATGATCTTCAGGACTAACCCCCAACTTAGATAACGAGCCTTGGCCAAATTTCGGTACTTCCAGCTTGAACGATTCTCCTGAACTATGTCTGACAGATTCCGGTGGCGGTTTGCGTGGATCTCGAGAGTGAGTATGTTTACTCTCGCAAAGAGGCGTTCCTCCGTTCATTACCGTCTTCTTTGCTGCCAGAGGTACTTGATGGCCCTTCTCCGAACCCCCAGATGCATCACTTCGCGTTTGTTGTGTACTATCTGCTAGGTAATAGATCTTCCAATCACCACCTCTTGCAGGCCAAGTCCATAGTTCTGGTTTGTTCTCCACGGTACTAGTCTTTATGCAAGGGATTGAAGGAGGGGGTTGAGGAACACTAACCACTTCCGGCTTTGCATCTGAAACAACTTCCATTCCAACCTCCTCCACTTTTTCATCACCTTTCTCAACAAGTTGATCATTTCCAGAACCATCCAGCCCCTGGACATCACTTCCAAAGTCTCCATCCTTCCATTGCTCACCCAAGTTAGCAAATCCGCCATGTGATCGAGGAGACTCTGTGAGACATGTCACGCGTTTCATCACAAATACCGTTTAGACTAAGAACATACCATATATTTATTGGTAAATGAGAGCAGAAGCCGTTCGGGGAACGGGTTATCCAGAACTCATGAAGTGCACAAGTGCACATATTCGATAAACAACATTTACATGAATTACAGTGCTAGTGTAGTATGAAAGCTTTAGTGTAAACAACATTTACATGAATTACAGTGCTAGTGTAGTATGAAAGCTTTAGTGTAAAATGCATCGAAAATAACATGCAGCAAAAGTATAGGTGCAAAAAAGTAACCTGTAGCAAAGGCATAAGTGCAAGAAATTGAGAACATCGTACTGCTAATGGACAATAACGAACTTGAAATCGAGAGCAGCAAGGCTAACGTTGAAATCGAGAGCAGCAAGGCCAATGCGAGGATGGGTTAGAGAGCTTGATGTAAGAGTTCACCAATAAAAAATAATGAAGTTGAGAGCAGCAATGCAACCGAAAGCGAGAGGCATAGAAAACGTGCTATGTGCTGTAAGAGCCCGCCAGGATGCAGTGCGTGGATGAAGCGAGAGGAATAGAAAACTTGCTATAAGAGCCCACCAGGATACAGTGCGCAGATGAAGATGAAGAACGTGGGATGGAGTGGGGGAGGAACACAGGAAACAGTAGAGAGCGAGGCAGGAAGCAGTAAGAGAGCGAAGGGAAAAGACTAGGGAGTGAAATAGGACAGGAATGTGTGGATGTAACAGGCATTTCGCGATTATGGCTGCGGAAACGGGTAGAAATGTAAGAGTGTAACTATCGCGTAGCGTAAGAGGACAGGATAAAGTATATCACTCCCAGTGCTATGGACACTGGAGTCCGGATACGCTCTATATATATATATATATATATATACAGACATGAGATCAAAAGCCGTTCTGCGAATGGGGGATCCAGAACTCATTCCGTGCAAATGGTGTGCATATGAAATGTAAACATGATATGTGCAAATCGAGATGAGAAAAGAAACCCTAAATAAGGTAAAGAATCTACAGATTAAATGCGAGGTTAAGCACAAACGAAATATCACTATATCTTGATCAACAGTAGAGAACAGATATACATCAGCGCTAAGTAAAGCATGTATTGAAATAAACAAGCTGTAATTGAAGACCCACAAGTCAAAACTATACCATTCAAGAGAACTGAAATTGACAGACTGTTCAGAATACAGGTAAGGGAACCATGAAGCAAAACAACAAATGTGACACTATATATATATTTTGGTAAATGAGAGCAGAAGGCGTTCCCAGAACGGGTTATCCAGAACTCATGAAGTGCACAAGTGCACATATTCGAGAAACAACATTTACATGAATTACAGTGCTAGTGTAGTATGAAAGCTTTAGTGTAAAATGCATCGAAAATAACCTGCAGCAAAAGTATAAGTGCAAAAAAGTAACCTGTAGCAAAGGCATAAGTGCAAGAAATTGAGAATACCGTATTGCCGGGACAATAATGAACTTGAAATCGAGAGCAGCAAGGCCAACGTGAGCGTGGGTTAGAAAGCTTGATGTAAGAGTTCCCCAGTAAAAGATAATGAAGTTGAGAGCAGCAATGCAACCGAAAGCGAGAGGCATAGGAAACGTGCTATGTGCTGTAAGAGCCCACCAGGATGCAGTGCGTGGATGAAGCGAGAGGAATAGAAAACTTGCTATAAGAGCCCACCAGGATACAGTGCGCAGATGAAGATGAAGAACGTGGGATGGAGTGGGGGAGGAACACAGGAAACAGTAGAGAGCGAGGCAGGAAGCAGTAAGAGAGCGAAGGGAAAAGACAAGGGAGTGAAATAGGACAGGAATGTGTGGATGTAGCAGGCATTTCGCGATTATGGCTGCAGAAACGGGTAGAAATGTAAGAGTGTAACTACAGCGGAGCGTAAGAGGACAGGATAAAGTATATCACTCCCAGTGCTATGGACACTGGAGGCCGGATACGCTAAACAACTGAAGGAAGCAGAAGCCGGCCATATATATATATATGGCCGCTATATATAGTGACACTATATATAAATATATATATACATATATACGAGAACAGATGCCGTTCTGGGAACGGGTTATCCAGAACTCATGAGGTGCAAATGATAGATAAGCAAGATGTACACTATAAATATATATATATATATATATATATATATATATATACACACGAGAACAGATGCCATTCTGGGAACAGGTTATCCAGAACTCATGAGTTGCAAACGATCGTTAAGCAAGATGTACATGGTCCGCAACGCTAGAGTAGTATGAAATCCCTAAGTTAGAATGCATCGAAGGTATCCGACAGCAATGGCATAATCGAAGCAAGCCTATTGGAACAACTGCATATATAGAGAAGAAACATCAGCAAATGAAAGGCGAAGTAAATGTCATTGAGAAACCAGTAGATAGCAATACGCATATTTGAGAGGCAGCCATCAAAGAAGCGGATGCCGACCTCTCACATCAGTAGAGAAAAAATACACCAGGAATAAACGGCCAACTTAAACGGATGGAGAAAAATTGGTATCAAGAGACAAGAAGTATTTTACAGATGTAAACATCGCGGGTCAAGGAAGATCGGAGTCAGGAAACGACAATCATGGAAGGTGTAGGAGAAAGGAAGATCGGAGTCAGGAAACGACACTCGTGGAAGGTGTAGGAGAAAGAGCACGGGAAGGAGAATATATCGCAGGGCTAGGAAGATCACCATATATATATATATATATATATATATATATATATATATATATATATAATAAAATAAAATTGGGCCACATCAATCTCGTCAAGAGTAAAAGAAAAGACAAAGTTCTTCAAGCAGATCCTACATGCTCCTCTTCAAGCAACGGTAAAGCATCGTGCTAACCTTCGTTAGGCTGATCTGTTTCATAACCCTGGGCTGCTTTTACGCGCATAGCTGCACTGGTTAATGCTTCTGCAGGACAGACAGAAAGTGCAAAGCATCAGTTGCATTCATCGAGCTAACTTGTGTAAATATCTAAAATTTATGCTAGGAGAACAAAAACACCTCAGAACGTACACCAACTTCGATGGAAGGAAACATGGACTAAGCCACCTCACATACAACCAGAAAGCTCTTTGAGATGGATGCCTGCAAGAGTGATAAGCTTCAAGTGAAGAAAAGTTTATAACGATATCATACCGTACACGATTTCCCCTTCTTTTCCAGGAATATATGTGAAGCCCTGCATGAGTTTCTCGACGCGCTCATCGATATGAAGATCGCCGAAGTCTCCATCTAAATAGGTGTCGTTCAATACCTCTGTTCCTGGAGGACATATATCCTCATCTGCAAGCTCCGGGGCCACAAGCTTCTCGTTCAGTCTAACTTCACTGTTTGTGGGACAGGGAAGAGGGGACGTTTGAGATAATCCTGAAAAACTCAAGGAAGAAAGCTGCTTATTTCCAGGAGAGCTAGGCGCAAGGTTAGCTGGTGACCCTGCATGCTCAAGCGTGACCCACTCATTCGTTCCTTGACGCCGTACCAGATGGTCAGACTGCAGGAGCTGACCATCCAGCATTCCTTTCAACTGCCCCAAATCCACAGGCCCCTGCAAGGTCCCATGTCGATCATTGTACAGCCAGCCTTTACTCTGAGACTCCATGGTACTGCCATTAATATCTTCAGGTTGACTCGCAGATAACGATGGATCTTGGTCCTCAGCCACTTGCGAAGGTGGGGGAGAGATGGCCATGGGACTAGGACTTTTCTGCTGCGAGCAACGAGCATTCACGATGCTCCTGTATGTAGAACTGCCAAAAACCCCGTATGAGCCAGGACGGAATTGTGGACGAGCGACGTATTGAGACTCCCATCTCCTTGAGTACCTCTCTTCCGCGCCCCATCCTCGCCGGTCTGCGCTATCTTCTCCCATACAATATTCTGAATCTAGAGAATCCGCCAACCCATTCCTGGCACCATAAGTTTCAAAGCGACGTCTGTACCCGTCCTTCAGACCAGTCCTCTCAAAGTATGTGACTTGGCCATTTCTGTCGGAAGACCTCTCAACACTATCTTCTCTGCTACGATGACTTGTGTACGGGTCATGAGTGCCATCCCTCTCTCTACTACCGTTCCTTATTCTTGAAGGCGACAAGGAACCGCTATCCGAGTGTCTTCGCACGAAATCCCTCTCTGCGCCTCTACCATGCCGATCAGATTCACTTTCTCTTCCACGACCATCATAATCGCTATCTCGCTCTCGCCAATCAGGTTCGTTGTTCCTATCCCGAAATTGCCCACGCCTTCTAAACCAGCTGGATGGACCAGAGTCGTAATTAGGCACCGACGTATCTCTCTCTCCATCTGAAAGATCATTACCATGTCCTCGCTGACCATACGACATGTCAGAATCTGGCCGTCGCTTATCCCTGTCTTGCTCGGCCGCTCCCCTACCTGACGGTAGAGGCCTCCTTTCAAAAGCCTGAGGAGCGTCGGAGCTCGTGTCCCTTCTGCTATGACCTCTTCTCTCCTCTCTAATGGAATCCCTTCTATGACTTCCTTCAGAATGCTGAGTGACATTGGCGGTGGTGAAGTCCCTATTTGACACCGTGTGCCTCTCGTCTTGCACTGATACCTTTCTTTGATTTCTTTCTCCATGATGAGAAGAATCAGAGGCAGAAAATTTTGTCAATACAGCACTCTTCTCATCTTTTTGTGAATCTCTGGTCTGACTCTTCTCAGACTTTTGAGAGGCATCGGAGGGATGTTCTTCCTTCGGTACATACTTAGCAGTGTCCCACCTCGACGTGCGTCTTCCTTTTCCAGACTTATTCAGACTCTCGTCACAGACAGATGGTTTTTTGGTGTCTATTGACACGGCAACCTCGGTCTCTACCTCTTGTCCCCTGTCAATTTGCTTACCCTTCAAACAATTCGTCCCGGGTCGTGTTTCATTTTCACATGATTTTGGACGTTCGGCAATCTTGCGCTTCTCGACACCTGCCAGGTCTTGCGGTAAACATTCGGCTTTCGAGTTCAGTTCTCGTTTGTCAGCAAGAGTCTCGGTCTTTGAATCTGCTTTGTCTGCTGACAGAGGCAGTACTGATAAGGCCCCCTCAGTAGCAGAACCGGAAGCCGAACTCTGAGCCGCATGATCCTTGGTCATTTCCCTCCCTGGATTCTCGTGAGACGCTTTCCTCTCTCCAGCTCTCTCAGCAGCAATTCCGGAGGCAGAACTGGGAACCAAGGTATCCTTGGTCGTCGTTTTCTCTGCAGTACCGTGAGGAGCTTTCGGCTCTGCAAATCCATCAGCAACAATTCCAGAGGAGGAACTAGGAACCGCATTATCCTTGATTGATTTCCTCTCGGCGGCAATTTCCTCAGCGATAATTTCGGAGGAAGAACTAGGAACCGCATTATCCTTAATTGCTTTCCTCTCGGCGGCAACTCCCTCGGCAACAACTCCAGAGGAAGAACTAAGAATCTCAATATCCTTGGTCACTTTCCTCTCCGCACCACCTTCAGCAGCAAATCCGGAGGCAGAACCCAGAACCGCATTATCCTTGGTCACTTTCTTCTCTGCAACACCCTCAGCAGAAACTCCGGAGGCAGAACCTAGAACCCCATTATCCTTGGTCACTCTCCTCTCTGCAACACACTCAGCAGCAACTCCGGAGGCAGGATCCAGAACCGCATTATCCTTGGTCGTCTTCCTCTCTGCAACATCCTCGGCAGAAATTCCGGAGGCAGAAGTCAGAACTGCACTATCCTTGGCTGCTTTTCTCTCTGAATTATCCGGCACCGTTTTCTTCTCTACGACTCCCTCAGCTGCAATTCCAGAGACAGACCTTGGAACCGCGTTATCCTTGGTTGATTTCCTCTCCGAATTATCCTTGCTTGATTTCCTCTCTGAATTTTCACGCAAAGCTTTTCTCTCTGCAACTCCCTCAGTAGCAATTCCGGAGGAAGTCAGAACCGCGTTATCCTTGGTCGCTTTCCTCTCTGAATTACCATGAGAAGTTCTCCTTTCTCCAACTCCCTCTGCAGTAATTACAGAGGCAGAAAGCGAAACCGCATTACCACTGGTTGCTTTCCTCTCTGTATTACCATGCAGAGCTTTCCTGTCTATAACTCCCTCAGCAACTGCCTGGCATAAGGCAGACAAAGGAAGCTTAGAATGCGATCGACTAGAACTCGAGTCGCTGATTCGAGTGGCTTCTTCTCTAGAGGATTTGTGCCCTCTTTTCCCACCATTCTCACTGCGCCGACTTCCATCTTTATCCGTAAGAGCTCCATGGATACCACTCCCCGAAACCGACTTTTGGTAGTCAACATCTTTACTCGATCCTCTCGAAGCGTCCCTGCCAAAAGGCGTATTGTCCTTCCTCGCCACGTCCACTTCCGAGTGAGATGCCCGGGGACTGCATTTCGCGAGGTGGGCTGTTCGTTGAGTTTCCCCTTTCCCTTCAGCAGTAACGACACCATTTGAAGCACTACAGGATGTTGCTTCAACTTTAACATCCCTCTCTACATCTTTCCCATCATCCTTCCCACTCTTCTGTTCATCTCGTCGATGAACTACATTCGTTTGATGGAGCACATCTTGTGACTTACGAACACTGTCTCGGCTGGACCTAGAATCCCTGTCTCTGAAGCTTGAATTTGAAGGCATCGCCATATCAAGCCCTCTACTAGTCTCGTTGTCCCTGCCCCTATCATCACGCCTGTAATATAATTCACCCTGCTCGCGAGTCTCAAAAGGTGCTCGCCGACCGATGCTGGAGCTTTCTCTGTTATTTTCGCCGCGGGGATAAATATAATCTCTGTTAAAGGATGTCGGAGGTCGTGAAACTGCCCAAGGATCAGGCCAACGATTGAATATACCCCCTGGTGGCCTATCCACGAATCTTGCAGAATCGTAAGCTCTGTTTTCTCCTGGGCAGTTTCGAGAAATATGTCCCTCCTTCCCACATTGGAAACAACTCCTTCGATCATTTGGTATTGGACGCCCCCGATCATACGGTTGTTGACCTAGTCGAGGTCGTTCTGGGCCAGAACAGGTGGCGTCAGTCCACCCTCTATCCATGGGGTTCGAGGCCTAACGACTCAACTTCACAAATCAGCTCCTCAGCCTACGGTCAAATACCCCGTTCCTGAAATCTGCAGAATCAATATCCTCAGGTCATTGAATAGAGCTCAAATGTTGCAAGGAAGATGGAATTGCTATTACTGAGCTGCTCTCAGCTGTCAAGCGACCCTTCAAGATCAATACCCTTGAATTAAACATGTCCAAAAAGAATTCAAAAAATATAGACAGCGGGACTAAAGAGGATAAAAAAGCAAGTATGAAGTTCTTAGTAGGTTCCACATCTAATATCAAGCTCCAGCTGCATATGTGCGTGGGGGTATAATATTCACTAAACAGCCTCAAAATGAACGCGTGCAGAAACGCTCCCCTGCTGATTTTAGTTCCATGAACCTATCAACACACTGTCTTACTACTACCTCACGAATGGACGTAAAGACGCCATGGTTAACCATTCCCATCAACATTCGGCAGCAGACGCGAGTGCTCTGGCTTTAGAGAATGGCTTCAATAGCAAGTGCTTGGGATACCGGGTGCGAAAAAACATGAGACCCCTCAACAATCTGATATTATGGTGTTTTCTCCTTCCAGTCTGAGATGAATGGAAATACTATCTTTCCTTCACGCCTTGAGTGTGAATACCTAGAATGTTAACTGTGAGGCTCCAGCTCGGCAATGGCTGGTAGTGGAAAAATAAGGTCTAGAGAGTGGGTAAAGTGCAGCAAAAGCACAACACCTCTGTAGATCTCTCATGGTGAAACCTAGACGAGTAAAGTACTCAAACTCGCTACTGTAGTGAAATTCAAATCATGTAATTGACAAACACCTCTTCGCGTTAATTCTGCTCCAAGAAGTTTTAAGGGGAAAGAAGCTCAAAACTCCGTCTTACACATGAATTCTACTATGTCAACTATCTCGGGCTCTATTAGTTCCTCGTTTTGCACCTAGTCCCTGGGGGAACCTGGCGCTATGCGAAGAGCAACAAGATGAAGGCATCTCAAGGTAGCTGTTATTCTACGAAAAAGAAAAGCACCTTCGGGCCTTCCATTTTCCGAGGGCATCATGCCGCAGCCCCGGAGCTGATCAGTAACAATTAGTATCCCTTCTCATTATCAGAGAAAATATTTTGATAACAAGAATACTGGACTCTCCCTGGCTCACAATTGCAAATTCTTCGGTGCTCACCGCTTTCCTCACAAACGAGAGCACCAAATCTACTAGACAAAATATAGCGCCAATAACGACAACCAATAACATACAGGAAAACTATGGAGGTACATTTCTCTGCTACTCTTTTCTATCTTCGTTCCCTCGAGCATCGCTCGAAGAAGGTGCTACTACTGTAATCACAGCGTATATTAAATCAGCGTCCTGAATGATATAGATCTTCTCCGATCACTACGAATTAGCATAGATTGAGCTGGGAACTGCTAGTCTCAGAACTGCTAAGGAGGAGACAAGTAGTAATGAGAGAGATTTCGTTCAAGAATAAAATCAAATTGTCGTTCTAAGGTCTGGTATGCATTACAATTGCTTCAAAAATTAATGAATTGCAAGTTACAGACAGAACTTCTAAGGCCAGGAATGCACATTCCTGTTAAGCTAAACAAAGAATAGATAATTTACTAAAGACTTGGCGTGTCAACGAGACCAGCTCTTGCGCCCCAATTGTCTTGGATGAGCACATGTCTTGATCAAGCACAGGAAGTGACTGGGTACCAGAAGCTACACGGCAGGGTCCGATGGCGCTGCAGTTCTGTAATGCGCATCATTGACAAGAGTTGGAACAAGCACCCCCAGAACCCCTTATAATTCATCCAATTCTCTTTGTCCGCCCAGGCTTGCCCACTACCCAAACTTGCAAACCTGTGCAAGGAATGATTTGAACCCCACTTCTGAGATTAGTCTACAGGCAGCTAGTACATATCAACGAGTTTCAGGTTCCCAACTATATGTTGTGGGTTGAGTCAACTGTAATCTATACGTACCCTGTGACTATGAACATAAGCCCTATCCACACTTCCAAAGGCTAACCTAGAAAATTATCCCTTATAGTCCTCGTAACCTTGACTCTCCCTCCTTCCTGAGAGCTTACACAGAAAGCTTCTCCAAGATAAATTCATCTCGTCAGATTTAGCCTCGAGCCGGACAGACACAATAAGCTAGAAAGGCAGAAGCTCATCACTTGAGTCACATGACGTGTTATTTCCAACATTCATCACGTCATAGTGAAAGACAAGATGGACCATTCACCCCGATAATTGATTTGAGGAGTGCTTCACAGCGCTCTAGGAATGCTAGAAGTGGTACAACGTAGCCTTCGTACACCAATTGTCATGAACAACAGCCGACAACTCACCAAATCAGGAACTTCTATTGCATGATGAAGACAGGCACATCTCCCTCTCTTCCGGATCCGCCTGCACATCCTCACTGCCCTACAACACTCCCTCTTTCAAATCCAGATAGAGTCGTGAAGCCAATTGTGCCTGAACCCCTCGAAACCCAGCCCTCCAACCCCAAACCTAGAACCAGTATGACCGACGCAGAATCAAATCATCTGTCCAAGAACTCTCTCTCTCTCTCTCTCTAAAGCAGGAAGCACCTAGACCAAACCTCCTTTCCAAGTCCAAAATCGCCACCAGTTCTCCAAGAATGCTCCGCTCCCCTTTTCACCCTTCCTTTACCATGTACAATACTTCCACTCTCTCCTCCCTCGCTGGACTCCCCTCCCTCTCCCTCAGTCCCACCACGGTGCCTCTGCCAAAATGACCAAACCAAGGGAGCGCGCGCGGGGAATGCCAAGAGCACAAAAGCGAACGAGGATGACAATAACACGAAGATGCGTGCCACTAGCGTTGTTTGCAGCACTACCGTAGTGCAAATGGAGAAGGCAAAAGAGCACACAGAACAGAGGTACCGAGAGTGGAAGAAAAGACCCAGACCCGGACCCGGACCCGGACGGACGGACAGACAGACAGACGAACGAACGAAGTGAAAGGTGCATTGAAATAACCCTAACCTTCACGACCACCGGTTTTCTTTGCCGGCGAGGACAACGACGTTAGTTCATCGACCCTTGCTTACCGTGGTTATTTCGCTGTCACGTCTTGTTCTTGGGAAGTCGCGCACCACCCAACCCTCCCTCCCTCCCCTACCTTGCCCGCGAAGCGTGCCAGAGCTTGACGGAGATTCACCGATCTCCCCTCCTCCGGGACATCAAGTGTCCCCACCATTTCACCCTACAAGTATCATTTTCCGACTGGTCCTTGGTCGATCGAGAAAACTCTCCCGATTGACAACTTCAATCCCAGCGTACTAGATCCGGCTATGTCTAAACAAAGCTAATGCAAAAAACATTAAAAATCGATTGGGCTCGCCTAATGTTTGCATGGTTGTAGAAGCGCGTGATGTTTTATCTTTTATCCGGGCGTAAGTAGAATACTTTGCGGAGATCAAATCAGCTTTCGTCTCTCTCCTCTTGGGTTTCTTCTGGTGGTTTAGACAATTTCAAGGATATTCATATACGCGGCACCTCGAAGAAAGGACATCAACCCCATACCTGATTAGTTCACAGGTGCATTAGCTCTGGTTAGTTCACAGGTGCATTAGCATCAACTGCCATTGTTGAGAGCAGATCGTTGGCAGAGGATATCATCACTTTCTCTGATTGAGGTTGTTTATGATATTGTTGAAAAGTTCCCTTGCTAAGAAATGATGAAGCAGTTTCCTTTCGCAAAGGATGAAGTATATTCCCTTCTTTTAGTTTCAGTGATTTCATACAAGTCGTATATCCTTGAAGTTGCCATCTTGGTTAACTCCCTACTCACATGAATTTAAGAAGTATCATGATGAGACAGAGTTTTTGCAACTTACATGTATGAAAAATTCCCTGCTACCAGCCATAAGCTTTAAATTAATGGCATCCTCTATAAGTGACATAAACTTTCGTTTGCTACTCATCACCGGTGGTGAAGCGGAGAGAATAAGTAATAAGCCGTTCTTTCTACTTCTATCCAATGAAAGTAGAAAGAACGACTTATATCTTATCTCAAAAGTTTCACTAATTTAGTGCTTGGTAAGCTACCCTTGTATTCAAATCGAGAACATGCTTGTCAACAGAACATCTTATATGGATTGTTGTTGAACTATCCACAAGTTTATTTATAGTTTCTCCAGAGCTCGCTATACTCTCTGCATGTGTCAAATATAGATGTAATTACTGGAACTTACTCCAAGACCGTCCGTAGATGTTTCCCCTCCCTCCACCTTTCTTGTGTATTTAGTGTCGGGAGCTGAAAGCAATGAGCTTAAGATTCGTGTCCTAGTGCGGTGCTAAAATAGTTAAGATTCAACACCGTACCTGCTGGTACGGTCGTCGTCAAAGTAAACGTTTTGAAAAAACTTCAATGTAGTACATATACTGTGATAGAGTCTGGTTATGTTCTGTAAAACTAGTCAAAAATGCTTCTTCACACTTAATATCGCAAAGGAAAAAGAGTGTAACCTAGAAATGTCCCTTAAAAGCAATATCACTAATGCGGCGCCTAACGACCTCCTCGAGGAGGTTCCTAGATGAATGTGGAACAAAATTTACTACTTCGCGTTAGTGGATTGTCCTCTCAAATCCTTTCATGCGGTATCGGTCGTACTGGAGTACTTTGAAGGCTAAAATCAACATTCAAGATGCCCTGTAGAGGGAGCCCCATTTGATAGGGATGTTCTGCACTAGCGCGTTTGAGTCCCTATTCATCTCAGCACTTTCAGAACGATAAATGTTGCAGAAGAACTTTCTCGAGAGTCACTAGAATTAGATTTAAGTGCATCCTGACATCGAGTAAGTTGGGGGAAAAGGGCCAGGTACTTTGATGCAGAAAGTGCGAGCTTTATCATTTTGTTGGATAAACGAGAACAGATGGAGAATATCAAAGTAAACACAAATTACAGATTCGGACCTGTTCAATATCAGTCACTGTGAGCATCTCTCTGCCCGAGTGGCCGTGCCGGGATCAATGTCAACGAACTCGGAAGCACGAAGTATTGGACTGGGCTACAGCTACAGCAACATTGCCGGGACCGTGGGCCAGCAGTTCACTGTCAGATGGGCATTTACGTTTTACAGCGCTTTCCCGGACCAGAAGGTCAACTTTACCGGCAGCGGCAGTAGTTGGATATTTGCTCGTCTATCATCTGCTTCCGGCCGGAGACCAGCCGCCAACAGAGAAACCGATGCAGCTGATCGCGATCGAGGGGTCACTTGTCCAAGGCCGACGAGACGTAAAGTAACTGGCAGGTGATCCGGGTCAATGCTACCGCGTAGAGAAGCGACCGATCGACGAAAACGGGGTAAAATTACGCAACTGAGGGGGCTGGGCCCGAAGCACAGGCTAAGCTACAGGAGGCATCGGGGCTCGGGATATCGAGTACGGTAAAGTCCCGTCACAATAGCTGCCCGGTAAACCTGTTCACGTCGCGGGCCACTTCACGTCGATTGGTAGATTTCCCCAGGACTGCATTTCTTTTCCTCCTAAAACTAGCTACAATTAAAAATAGTCGGCTAGCTTTTAGATCGTGAATTCGTAGTCCCGCACCTTCCTCCGTCAAACGCGAGGAGACACCTCCGCCTTTTATAATAGCGTGCGGGGGCGTCTTTATCTGATGACGAAAAGAATTTGTATCAGAAGTGAAACGCTGTGAAAAGTGCAAGAAACAAAGAGCACTAGGCCATGGGAAAAGGATATAATCCCAAACTTAAGTAGATTGTATCGACCAACCAAACATAGTAATTCTCTTTAAAAGCCTAATTTTGAATTATACGATAGAGTTGTTTTATAGGTTTAATGGGTACAGGGTGGTAAGAGAGGTGGAAAGGTCTTACTCGCGGAAGGAGCTTTAATTCCACTACGTTTACATGGCTATATAAACTTAATGCTTGGGAATGTCTAAAAGATTAATGTTCTAAATCATGAAGTGAATGTTATCGATGGATCATCATAGTCAGTCTCCTTTATATAGTAATGCCTCTCAAACACAACTATCAAAATGATTGTAAAGATACCCAAAAGTATCTAGTGCCAAGTGTATCAACGTAAGGTATGGTCCAGGTGCATAATGTCTTACTTGCCTTTAATGGTACTGAAAACTCTTCCCTTTCGCTTGCATGGTGGTGCATGCTAAACAAAAGTTTTGTAAGGGATTGCCAACCACCACATTAGACCTTGTATTGTATAAATCTCTAAGGCTCACAACAACCTCTAATATTATTTTGGTCATTTTAAGTTATCTTGTGTATATACATCGCTACACGACATACACATTATAGAAGCACAACTCACACATAAATCATACATGGATTCTAAAGTGCCACATTTATTAATTTATTTACACAATAAATAATTAGTTTCAAACCACACTCAATCAGATAAATACTTGATCTATTACTCCATAATCTGCCAACAATTGGGTACTTATTACAATCAAGCCACGCCCTATCTAGCTAAGAGAATCCAAATGACGTCTGTCGACCTTTGTTCACCATAGCCAGGAACTTGAAGGCTCAATATCAAAAAAGTGAGCTCTCTGGAGTTGCACTTCAAAATTATACCCCTTGGTCTCCAGTCCTAACAATCTCGTTGATGGCACATCCGACAATGCAAATACTGCTAAGTGATAGAGGCCACACCATGTAGTCAATACACTAAACACAAAATCTGACTAGCAACAAGTAGTCTATGATAACTACCAAAATACTCCTAACTACCAACGCTACTACTCTAGAGTCCGAGCAATCTAGGTGCAACATTACAAATGGTGTGACAGTTGTTATATATATATATATATATATCACTATCAACATCAACTATTATAGAAGCACAACTCACACGTAAGTCATATATGGACTCTAAAGTGCCACAATCACCTCCCAATTGGCAATTAGGTCCCTCTAACTCCAAAAAGCCATGTACTCCAAGTATATGGTACCCTATGGTGGGCAAAAGATCAAGAAGTTGGGTGCTATCGAGCCCCTTGTTAATCATTAATTGTTAATTGTTAATCGTCTATCTACAATCTATACCATATAAAGGATGAACCAGTTATAGGTCAAGTACATCTAGGACATAATCATTGTCCTTGATGAACCACCATGAGAGGAGGAGTCAAACATGCCATATGTCATCCTCTCAAACAATTATCACACACTAATATAGTAGTAGCTCCACTAAAAGAGTCGCGTAACATACACCGTAAGCCTACAAGTGCTAAGCTTGGGTCCGTAGTACCATCAATCTTTTAGAGTTGGCATGGTGCATAATTGCGTATATGATTTGTCCAAAAAACACAATCATGTCCTTACAACACAAGGACTCCAGATGGCAAAACCTCACTCACTCTCAAGATAGTGCGACCTGTAGAAACATCAAGTGTTATTGATGTTATCTATTGTAGATATACATAATCACTTGGATGAGATCTACATATTGAGGGTCTATAACCTCCCCCTTGAATGGTAGCATAGTGTAAGGTATCCCTATGTTAAGCAATCATTAAGTTCTCAAAGGCCATCAGCATCACTTTACAAAAGATCTTTGCCCGTTGAGAACATGCGCTCATCCATACATCTGGATCATCCTAGTCTAAAACTACAATAGTATCTCAACAAATGGCTATAGATAAATCTAGATCTCATCCATAGAGTAGAAAGTAAGGAGAGAAGGATGCTCAAGAAGCTTGCCCACTGAACTAATAGCCCATGGCCAACCAAGGTAACTAGAGATCTCAATCTCCCAAGTGGTCTCTCTACAACCATACTTCTACAATCCTCTCTTCACTATCTGAACCACTCTCTCTACTAAGCCATTTGCCTCATAATGATCTCAAGAGGTGGTACAATGATTAATCAAAGCCTTGTCACACAAGACCTAAAACTCCCCCAAGGACTTTGTACCTTGATCAGTCAAAACCTCAATGGATGCACCTAAATGACTAAGAACCCAATCCAGAAACAAGTAAGTTGTTCCTTCACTGGACTTGCCACAAACTGCCACTAGCTTAATCCACTTGGAGAAGTGCTCCACCATCACCAAAATGTATCAATGATGTCTCACAATCAATAGTAAAGGTCCAACAAAGTCTGAACTCCAATAGTAACCCAATCCCATGATAGGTAATGGGTGTAATTGTGGCATAGGAGCATTAAATGATGTTCTAACTCAATCACAAACCACACATCTGGCAATAAGCTCATGAATATTGGTTTTCATACCATGCTACCAATAATTACTCTTGAGTAAGCTATATGTATGTTTTACTCCAAAATGTCCTAGCTCCTCATGAGCATGATGGACCAACCGTGGTCTCTAAGATGAAAGTGTACTAGTCTCACTCTACCATCTTCCATACACAAAGAAGGTGTGTGCCCTCCAATTTGAACCGTCTGGCTTGCTGAAGAACGTGATCTCTCTTGTTGGCCCCAATTGTGCCACCCCCAACACTAATGCAAAGATAGTCCATCACTAAGAAATCATCATGAATGTCTCATTGAATTGTACCACTATCTCCATTCTTTGGATTTATGATCTCAATAATTCCTCATGTATGCATTAAGAGAGATACCACCAAAGCCTCAAAAAATATACAAAGAAAGGCAGATGCATGCCAACCAAGCACCATCTCCTCATATGTCTCACAATGCCAACATTGTCATACTTTGTTTTTCTCTCTTAAGGAACACACAGGGTACCTAGTTGTGGACCCTATAGATTATAGGTTCTAGATAAACCTATCCCTACTAGTTTTAGTGCGTGTAGAATCCAACCTATAGAACTTTCCCTTCTAAGTTTTGTATTTTGCTATCGGGTAGGGTAGAAACAAGTAGCCTAACTTATCATCATAACACTCACTCTTGGTTTGTTGGTCATCACTTCCAATATTATCAAGGAGAAATACACAACACTCCTAGAAGGAAATAACCTAAGCGTGATGCATGCACACCAATCCAAACCAACTTGGCATACAAACAAGCATGCAAGCACGGAGAGGATCCAATCACAAGAATCCAACAGCAACTCTCCGTGCTTTTGGTCAAAATTGAGCTCCAAAGCCCTCTTGCTCTATCATCAAGCCAATTTCAACATGTACCCCAAGTTTCCTCCGATATGTACTTCAGCCTTTGCCCAATTTGTACTCTAAGTGGAGTGACCCTATGTCTTATTGATGAGGAAATCCTATGTAACTCAGAGGGGCATAACTTTCTCTATGTAACTTGTATTCTTTTGTTCTACAATACAATGGAAAACCTATAAGATAATCTTTCTATGATATAAAATAAGCCACAATCTGATCATTACAAATCCCCTAACAAGCTCTCAAACTTGGCCAATTTCTATCATTTTTACCCGAAATTTATAATCCTTAATTTAAGAGTTTGCTCCTGATTCTGTGTAATTGTCCCTATATTTCTGGATCAAAGGTGCATCTTATCTTCAAAAACACTCTAGAAAACTATAATCCTCAATCATAGACACACAAATAGGAGAATTGACACTCAATCATGATAAAAGATAGAAATATTCTACCAAGCTTATGATAGTATTTTTAATAGAGTTTGTTGCATCAGCTCTCACTCGCCATACACCCAAAGTCAACCAAAAATTTCACAATAGTTTTTTGTGCTCTTTTCTAAACCTTTGTATAGTTTAGTACCCTAATCAAACCCCAAACCCTAGATATGGATTGATTCTTGAGTTGGGCTAACTTGTGAGCTCTATAGACCCAAGTATGCTTGATCCAAGACCCTTAATTTTATACTTGAGGAATTCACATAAAACCTCTGAAGAAAAGTAAAAACCTTAGTCACAAACAATACTAGAAATTTTCATAGGGTGATTCAGACCACAACTTCAAGAATGACCAAATCTTCAAACCTGATAAGCATCTCATCTCCAACTCCTCACTTTCCAAAGCTCCAACTTTAATTGGACAGATCTGATTTCATATTGATTGAACCTATAAATTTCTTGAGCTCAACAATACAAGCACTTTGTCAAATCACCAACCCAACTAAAATATCATGAAGATGTCTCAAAAACCTTTCTAAATCACCTATTTTGTACTCTTGGGTATGAATTTTACCCCCTTAATTCAATTGATCATATCTTCCAAAGAATTCACTCAAATCACTTAATTCTAGTCTTCAAATTATATCTTGTTAGTTGTTCTCTCCAACCATAGTTCTTTCTATTTGAATGCCCTTCCCAAAATCCCTTTATAGTCAAAAAATTTCCAGACTTTCTCCTTGGAACCCAATCTCTTGTATTTTGTCATTTAGCCTCTTCACTTTTTGACAAGTGGACTCCACAACTCCACCTTGAAGATCATGAGAAAAATTGAGTCATTCTTCAACTACAAAAGCACGTAGATTGTCAAATCCCAAACTTGCTTGTAATTAAGCATAGGATTTGGGTTTTCTATCAACGACTTTGTGAATACCACCCCGAAACATGTCACTATCCAATCTCATAAGCCATTGCGGTGTAGCATCTGAAGCTTGATGAGAAAAAGATTTGGGAGTGGTGGATCAAGAGCATGGGACATCTCTTGCTCAATTTCTCTCTCTATCACTAGACCTCCACACTCTACTACAACTCTCACTCTCAAGGTCCTCCTCCCACTCGAGACTCCTCCAACTAAAACACACCACCTTATCAACTCTCCACCACATATATACAAAAGAGCCCTCAAAGAAGACAAGACCATAATCCATGTAGCCAGTCATATAGATGTACATGGATTGTTTTACATACTCCGAGGCCAAGAGAAGTGAGAGAAACACAAATTACACACTCAACATTTGGTGCTCCAAAGGAGCAACTTCTCTTTATTATATAGACAAAGAGGATCTCCTCCAAGGAAGCTCCACCATAGGATTAGGCACACAGATATGTGACATGTCAGCAAACTCCACCCTTGAATTACTTACTTGGATGGGTGACATGTCGGTCTAGGTCCTATCTGGTAGGTCAAACAAGCTTTGATCGGAGGGAATCTTTTAGGGAATCTTCCTATAGGAGTCTCAGAATCACGTAAGGTACCGTTGGGAAGCTCTTGATGAGACAAACTAGGGGGAGGGAAGGCCGGGCTTTCCTTTGTTGGGGGGGGGGATTTGCACATTTTTGAGGCCTTATTTATCCGTTTAGGCTTCTGAAATTACCTTCAAAGATTTCAGGCATATTTTAGTTCCTACTCTATTAGTAGAAGTCCCCTTTTGGTGATACATCTTTCTGATCTGTTTAGTCCATCATGTGTAACATCCTTCCAGATGTTAACAAACCAATTCTCATCTTTATATCATAGGTCTAGCTATTGGTTCTAAGGTTTTAAAATCTATTTTGGTTCCTGCTCTATTAGTAGAAGTACTCTTTTTGTGATACTTCTATCTGATCTATTTTAACCATCATGTATAACATCATTCTAGATGTTACCAAACCAAATTTCACATCTAGATCATATGGCTAGCTCTTGGTATTATAGACCTCCCTCCTTTTAAGATGCAATGTCCTCATTGTTGCTCAAATACTTGCACCAACACTGGTGCATGTGTCAAATTGGCAGCAGGCTCCCAGGTTGCTTCATAGAGGGGGTAACCTTTCCACTATACTAGATAGTCCACCCGTGGATGGCGAGTACAACGTATGCATTTTTGGAGAGTACACTCCACTTCATATTCCTCTATGCCATCAATGAGTGTCGGACAAGGTCGAATGTCTTAGGTGGAATGACCTTGGCCTGAGTAGGGAGCATATCTACGTAGTAGGGAAACATGGAACACGGGATGGATCTTCATGTGTGGTGGTAGCTCAAGGTGATAGGCTACAGCACTGACACGACAAAGAATCAAGAAAGACCTAATAAAATGAGGTCTGAGCTCACAAGGTCCAACTAATGTGAGGGTGGTTGTCGATAGCTACACTTGATCCCCAATATTGAACTCCATGTGCCTATGGTGTGCATCAGCATACTAATTCTGTCAATTTTGTGCAATTTGTAATCTGTGCTTTGCGCTCTCCACACCTTGTTGGATTCTAGAAACAAACGTGTTGACTGCATCGACCTTGGTAGCCATTGGACGGATCTTCATCAAGCTAGAAGGTGTGAAGGGATGCTCACCATACATGAGGAAGAATGGAGTGACTTGGGTGGATGCATATGGTACCCACATTTTTTTTTTATGGTTAGTAGTGTTTAAGAGATGAAGTAAGCACAAAAAAGTTGAATTGCGGACAAAGAATGGACGGAAGTAACTTCGGAGGAAAGCCGAAGAAGCTGACATCGGATCCGATGATGGATGTACTTGGAAGAGGAGTATGCCAGAAAACATCCAAAGATCATCGTCTTCAGTTGGAAGACGCAAGGACGACAAAGACCGTTTAACAACCTCTGTACATGGCAAGAGAGTACATTTCAAGAAACGGCGGGGGCAGAATAAGCATGTCTTGATAGTGACCGGGAGTGCACGCACAAGAGAGAAATTCATAGACAAAATCGACTGAAGAATGACTGCAATTTGGGGCAATATAAAATTGCGACTGCACAGGAGGAAGTTGAATCCTCTGAGTAAATTTCCAATTCCTTTGAGTAGTTGTCCTGCAGCAATGCGTGTCCGGAAGCCCGTCGAGAGTGAGATTTTCCGAAACCCTGAGGGAGTTAGAGTGTCTCGTCTAGGAGAGGGTCTTATTTTCCGACAACGTAGAACAAGAGAACAAATCATGGCAAAGAAGGTGGCTAACTCGTTGGCAGTGAGAGGTTTTGCAATCTGAAGAGTAGATGTAGTAGCTAGAATTGAAGTCTTGGTTAGACTTCATATCACATTTTTAGCATGGAACTGGAATTTCAGTTTCCCGGGAGTGATGGCAGAGATCGCTACCAGTAATTGTGAGGAGGGTCCCGAGGTGGAAGGGAAGAGAGGCAATCCGGCTTGATGGACTGAGTCGGATTGGAAATTAGTATTGGGGAAAGAAGCAGGAGAGCTAACAGGGATCACCTTCTATCGGAAGTGTGATGCTACAGAGGAGACGGCGGAGATCCAAAATTTGTTTTTTGCTCCAAGAACTACAAATGGTTACAAGGTGGAGTTCTATCGAGACCCGATCCAAAGAAGCATCGTGGGGGCAATGATGGCCATGTTCAAGTCAGAACGAACAACCTACGTGACCATGCAGCAGGTAGTCTTTTTCCATCAAATGTTTGCAGGAGTTCCAGTTAATTGGGCAAGGTGCTTTCATCACCAAACAAGGCAGATGGTGGTGAATTGGAGAACGGGCTCACCACTGCATTATTTTGCACCGTTCACAGCTCATTTCTACTTCGGGCTGAACTTGTTATCCGAAGATGAGCGTCATTGTATGGTGTCACACATGCACCCCGATTTGAGATGGGAAGCAGACGATGAGGAGCGCCAATATATGTTGCATCTGCAAGTGAATGACGAATACTTCGCAAGGACGGGATAGTGGAAAATTGAAGACATCACCAGTCCAAAGACGAAGAAGCGCATCAAACCCAAAGAAGCCAAGTCATCTCCCATGCAAAGAAAGACTCGGCGGCTGATGTTGAAGACAACAAAAGTCGTAAGAGAGGCATCATCGGGATCGGAGTCTGAGGAAGAGATTGAGTCGCAAGAAGAGGACTCAGAAGAAGAGGAGCTCACCTTGAAAAGTGAGTGAGGAGTCTGGGAGTGAAAGTGATGGAGAGCCAGAAGTCTAACCGTTGGCAGCAGTAAGTGAGGCTTGCCAGACAATGATAGCAAACAAGCCAAGATCTAAAGAGAAGGAGGAGTATCCCGCGGGGCCCAATTCAAGAGGCCAAGACAAAGACAGTGCCAACACAATGAAGATACAAAGATCACGACTTCGGATGAAGGAGCCGATGACAGAGGAGAAGTCTCCAGACAAAGATGGCAATGAAGAGGAAGAAAACTTTGGCGAGATAACATATTTGACAAAGGTGGTCACACCATTGCTCAAGCTGTGGAAAGAACATCGGAGAGGAATTGCCCAAGATCAAAGGAAGGGGATGAATGAGTTGCAGGTGGTGAGGCATTTATTGAGTGAAGTGCAAGGGTTGCGGGGGCAACAAGTCCGAAGAAATGAAGAAATTGAAGAACTTCGGAGGGAGGAAGACTCGAGGAAGAAAACATTGAACCTGCTACAAGGAAGTTGCGCAGTGAAGGAGAAGGAATTGCAGAAGCAAGCCGGAGAATTGAAGGAACAGGCGATGTGGCTGAGCAAGATGAAGGAGGAAGTGAGTGATGTCCGCATTGAGAATGTCCATTTGAAGGCAATGACCATCATAGTGGAGCAAGAGTTGGATAGCTTGAAGACGAGTACATCAGCGAAGGATCAAGCGTGGCAGAGAGAATTGGCAACTAGGCAAGAAGAAGAAGAGCGATTGCAAGAACTTGTCAAGAGCGCGGAACAGCATAGTAGGCAGTATGCAGAGGAGAAGAAGATGCTCGCCGCAGAATACAAAGACGAGTTGAAGATGTATCGGGAGGAGTTGAAGGTAGAATGCTCTCAAGGATATGAATCAAAATCAGTAGGAGAAGTTGCGGGGAAATTAAGAGCGATCTTAAGCACGGAGGTTGAAGAAAGATTGGAAGAAGCTCGCCTACATGAGTTGAAATTACTTGTGCAGGAGACTCGGAAACGAAAAGCCAAGGATGTGGGCATGAACACATTGCTGATTCGGTTGAGAGAGCGAGTAGATAGGAAAATGTTAGATGTAGAGAATAATGTTAGTCTTAGATTGGATTTAGTCAATTTGGAGTTAGAGAAAATTTGGAATAGTGTGACAGTGGAGAAGAAATCCGATGTTGCAGAAGTAGGAGTACATGTGTCATTGGACTTGATAATTGACACTTTAGAGAAGAGTGGGTCGGGAGATAAGGATGTAGATGGATTACCTATGAGCTCAATTGTAGATTGTAGTGAAGAAGTAGTAGAATCAGTAAAGAAATTAGTAGAATCAGTCATACCCAAAGAAGGAGAAATAGTAAGAAGATCATCGGGTTTGGAAGCCGATGATGAGATAGACATCGGATCGGGATAGAAGTCAATTTTGGGATAGGAAGAGGCAGATATGAAGAGATAGCTTGTCCCTTGGGATCTGTAGGTAGGAAGAGATGTTAGCAGGTGGTGCCTAGGTAGGCAGGTCTGCCGTTTGCTTCAGTATTTAAGTGGAGCATTTGCAGTATGATATTATTCAGTATTCAACTTTCTGAAGATAGATAAACCAAAGTGTTGTTCTCAGTACTCGTTGCTTAAGCTTAATTCCAATTGTCAATTTCATGTTTGTGTTTGTGAGTGTGTGGAGAATTCCAAAGAGCAAGTCAGTGTGTCTGTGGATGTTGGAATCTGCAGCCTTGATCTTCATTCTGTGTGTTTGATCCTGAGTGAAGTGCATTGGAGCAATGCCTTGACAAGTCTGAGAGGAATTGTAGTGTTGTTAGTATTTTGCATTTGTGAGTGCAGCACAAAGTTGATGTGAAGCAATTTCGATCAAGGAAGTTGTGCCTTTAGTGGAGGGGTGGAACACAATTCTGAGGTGAAATCAATCTTTGCAGTGAAGTGCCGTCTTCGGGAGAATTTGAATCATCACAATCAAGAGTTGTTTGGACAAAATTTGCTATGTTGTGATAATGTGTGTGTGTATTCGTGACAAGTTGTCAAGATTGTGAGCTTGTTACTCTCTTTTGGGTGTAGTTTCTACCTGAGAGATTAAAGAAGCAATCAAGAAGAACTGCAATTGTGACTTTTAACTTTGTATTCGACCAATTCTGACTTGTATCTCTGCGGGAACAAACTTTACTTACCCGATTACCGCAAAAGTGATATTTGTCAGGTTGTCACAATGCATTCACTGAATTGTTGTAAGCAAATTCCACCAATGGGAGTAGGATGTCCCACCTCTCTTGCTCTTCTAAGGTGAAGTCACATAACATGTCTTCAATTGTGCAATTAGCCCACTTTGTTTGGCCATCTTTTTGTAGGTGGTAAGTTGTGGACATTGCCAACTTGGTTTTGAAGAACCCAAATAGTGTTTGCCAAAACAAACTGGTGAATTGAGTGTCTCTATCAATGATAAGTACTTTAGACAAGCCATGGTGAGAGAAGACTGCATCTAAGTATAATTGAGCTAGTTGTGAAGTGGTCACATCCTTGGTGGTAGGGCATACATGAATCATTTTACTGAGCCGGTCCACAAAGACCACAATGGAGTCAAACCCTAAGGTGGTCTTGGGTAATTCATAGACAAGATCCATACTCACTTGTTCCCAATGTTGGATAAGCATGGGGAGAAGTTGAAGGAGCCATGCAGGAGCTTGACTAGAAGCTTTGTTTTATTGAAAAAGTAGGCAACTACACAGGTAGTCCATCACATCATTGCTCATCTTAGGCCAATAGTAATGGCATTGGATTGCATCCAAGGTCTTGTCCACTCCAACATGACCTGCAATGGCCAAATCATGACATTCCGCTAGAATGGTGGTGCATAATTCTGGGACATTTGGGATCCATAATCTACCATCACAAAAGGTGAGTCCTTGGGTGCTAGTGACGCCTTTGGATGATTGTGCTTCTACAATTTATGGATCAGTTTTTGTAGTAGCCAGAATCTTTGGCCAAAATTCAGGGTTAATCTTAATCTCTACCACCAAGTTGTTTTCCATTGGCATGCGGGTAAAGGCATCTACAAGTTACTTTTTCCCTTCCATGTTGAAGCATTGTCACCACTCTGCCCACCAAATTTGGCAACGAGATAGATCCTTCTGCGTCTCAAGGTAGACTAGAGGTTTGTGGTTTGTCTCTACTACAAATGCATTCTCGCCCAGATAGTGCTTCCAATGCTTGGTTGCCAAAACAATAGCCAACTCTTCTCATTTTGTGGTATGGTAGTTGCGCTCCATTGATAACAACTTTTGAGAGAAATTGGATGCAATTTCTCTCAAATGGATGCAATTAGATGCCATCCGTCATGCCACTCTTGTTGTAGGAATGCTCCTATTGCTACGCTTGATGCATCTATAGCCAACTTGATTGGACATTTGGGTCATACCACTCCAAGATTGGTGAATGTAGCAAGGCAGCTTTCAATTCTTGAAAGGCCAACTCTTGTGTGTTTCTCATGTCCACTTCTTCCCCTTGCCAAGTAGTGCCGTTAAAGGCTCTGCAACCTTAGAGAAGTCCTTGACAAATCTACGATAGAATCCCGTCAACCCCAAGAAGCTCTTGAGTTGAGTTTGATCTATGAGCCGGCCTGTCTCTCACGCAAGATGAACCTCTGATGGCTATTATGGTAGCGCACCATGGACTAAGAAGGCAAGGAACCCCAACTCCATCATACTCCTCCAAGGCTAACACTCCAAGACTCAAGACATTGCTCACTAGAGAACTCAATGAGAGAGAGATAGTTGCAAATGAAAGGATGATGAGTACCTCCTCACTCCTTGTTTATATACTTTTGAAATAGTTACGTACCAAAGTTACTAATTACCGTAGTAACTCAAGTTACTAGACTAAAAGTCAAGTTAAGTCAAAAAGTAGAAAGGAATATCCATTCACATGGGCATATTCCCCTAAGCATGTGGTCTTATCTTGACCCAACCACTAAGTCAAGGATTCATTCACATGAGCTATCCTTGGACTAAAGAAGAATCCAAAACAAAAAGGCTTACTGGCCCAAGAGCTCTCAACTCTTTCCTCAAAGCCAAACACCTAAGAATAATACCAAGTCAACACATTAAAATCCAAAATAGGTGATCATCTTTTCTACTTCCTCTAAAGTAAGGCCCCCTCTATCTTAGCTATGACTAACTTTAGCTAACCATGACTAATATAGAACCATCCTTTATCTCTATATAAATCATATCTCTTAAGTACTTGTAATACCAAGCTAAATATCACAATACCACACACATGCACAAATGGGTGTTACTGATCTTTTGGGGCAATCCATTTTTGAATGACCTCTATTATATCCATCAATACTTGAATGCCCTTTGCACTTACTCTATACCCCAAGTAGTCTACTTCAAACTTGCCAAACTCGCACTTTGAGATTTTGGTGTACAATCAATTATATCTTAGAATCTGGAAGACCTCTCGTAAATGTTGTTTGTGTTCCGTCATTATGCTACTATATACTAAGATATCATCCAAGAAGACAATAAGAGACTTATCCAAGTATGGACAAAATATGTCATTCATAAGACTCATGAAAGTGGCAGGTGCATTGGTGAGGCCAAAAGGCATCACAAGATACTCAAAGTGGCCATACCTAGTTCGAAAGGCAGTTTTGTACACATCCTCCTCTGCAATTTGGATTTGATTGTAACCACTCCGCAAGTCTAATTTGGTGAAGCATCTCGCTGCATGGAGTTGATCAAATAGGTCATCCATGTGAGCTAAGGAGTATTTGTTCTTCAATGTTTGTTGATTGAGACCTTGATAGTCAATGCACATGTGCATTGTACTATCCTTCTTCTTCACAAACAAGACAAGAGCCCCATATGGTGATACGCTAGGTTGGATGAACCCCTTTTGCAGCATCTCCTCAATTTGAGTCTTACAGTCCTCCAACTCATGAGGTGATAGGCAATATGGGGCCTTACAAGGAGGTGTCTTCCTCGGGAGTGTCTCAAGTTTATGATCTACTCTTGTTTTTGGTGGTAAATCCTGAGGGTAGATCATCGAGAAAGACATCTTGAAATTCATCCACCATAGCATTCAATTTCTCAAGAATTTGTCCATTGAGTTGTGCACTTTGGACTTCTCTTATTAGACCCATGAAACATCTATCGGTCTTACAGACATTTGCCGTCCCTATGACATATAGAGGCAGATCATGCCTGGGTGATTTTCTTTAACTCCAATGATTGACCATTGGTGGGTTCTCACTTCTTTCTTCCTCCAATCTACCATAGGTTTGTAATGCTCCATCCATGGCATGCCTAAGATTGCATCATAATGAGCTAATTTTATCACTCGCCACTCAATTGCTTCCTGATATTCTCCAACAGAGAGTGTGACCCGTCTAGATAATGATTCAATCCTCTCTGTTTGCCCGTTAGGCAACTCTACTTCTTCACTCCCATGTCTCTCTAGATCCATTCCTAATCTTATTGCAATAGAAGCAAGATAAGAAATTTTCTCTTGCTCGCGGATTAATTAATACTCTCACTTGATTGCCTTTTAGGACTCTATTCACAACAATTAATTGTGAGGTTGTCTTTTGGGATCTTTGCACATTAGTCTTCTTCCTTCCCTTGCTTCTCTTCTTCCTTATTGAGCCAGAAAGGCCGCAAGGTACATTTACTAGCGATATTTGTTTTCCAAAGTGTTTTCCACCTCCTCTTGTTCAATGCACCTCTCTATGTTGTTCAAAGATTGCCTTTTGAAGGCCAAGGGCCTCTAGTGAAACGAGTACAACAGTTGGTAGATATGTGCCCAAGATGGCCACAATTGTAACAATGGCGTTGTTCTCCTTGAGTTCCATCTCCTTGTGGGACTCCATCTCTTTGTTCTTCTACCTGTCCACGCTCTCCTTGAAGCGGTTGTGCTCCTTGATCTCAAAATCAAAGGTTGCTCAATTCCATTGGTACGGGTCCACCCATGTGTGCCATTCTGCCTGATAATGTTGAGGTGGAACTAATCCTTCACCTCCATCCAATGCTCTTGCTATTCTGTGTGCACAAGCAATGGCTTCAAATACCGTGCAAAGATTTTTCACCATGACTTCTTGGCGAATCTGCTCCTTTAACCCTCGTTTGAAATTGTCAAGAGCCTCTATTGGACTCAAGTCGGTTATTGCAACTCCTCGATCCAAAAATACCTCCACATTCTCTTGTATATTGTTCTTCTATCTCAATCCTCATAGTCGGGTCCGAGCCATCTGCACAGAATCCACCAATTAGAAATTCTTCAACAATCCTTCTTGCATTGATGTCCACGTGACCTGCCTTCTCTCTGCTAACATGGATCGTTCCCAAGCATCATACCATGTGAGGGCTTTATCGGTCAAGTACCCACATGTAAACACACCTACAGCATGCTCCGTGATCTCTGTTGAGAACAACCAAAAATATCAATTCATTCTTGAGATCCAATTTTCCACTACTCCCATCATACGATGCCCCTTGTAAGGCTCAATGTTGCAGTTCTTCTTCATTCGAAGTAGCAATGTGGCTTCATCGTTGATAGAGATCGTAGGTATAGGTGCATCTCCAAGTACTTCAGTTGCAGGTATTGGGTTTTGAGACGGCTCTTCTTCTTGCATGGCTTGATTGTTCCTGAGGATCTGCACTTGACTTTGTAATGTCTCCACTATTTATTTAATGACTAGGTTGAATTTGGGCAATAAGCTTCCCATATGATGTATTGTGTAGAACCACTCCTAGAGATTTTTGGATCTAAAATAGACTCCTTTCTATATTGGTATTTTGTAGCCCAAGATCAACAATTATAGCCTTCCCCAACATAAAGGGTTGTACACTTGAGTCTAATATGATTCTTTGTGGTGCATAGACCTTTCTTAAAGGTCCCACCAAACTAAAAGTCCCACTATAGTTGTCAAATAGGACAATTCAAAATGTAAACCAAGCTTGCTCAAACATAGGTCTAGTTGGTAACTCCCTCGACCTAGTAGTTGTTGCTTGCCACAAGCCACTAGTAGCCAAATAGATCCCATGCTCCTCATACAAGTTGGCTCCACCATCAACTACCTCTACTCTAGAAGTAAGAACTATACACTCTCTATTATCACAAAGTATGCCAGACCAAAATATTAGAGTTAGGTCAACTCCCAATATGAATATATCATTGGCTCAAAACAAAGGGAAGCACACAATCAACTAAGCCACCCCCAGCATTATACTAGACATAATCTGATATAATATTGTCAAGTACAAGTAAAAGTAGGTGCTTGATTAATATCTAGTCCATCCTACACTCCATCACCACCTACCAAACCTACACTAGGATATCTAAGAGCCATGGATATTGTATATAATGCCTTAGAAAGTATGAAAGACTCCAAATATCTGACTTGTTTACTAATCTCTCCTCTTTATGGGTTCAACTTTACTCATGCTCCTTTAGACTAAAGATCATATATTGCATTCCTCGTCACTATGACATATTCATCTACCTATGCTACTCTACATATAAATTCAAGGACATCTATATCACCAATATGGGAGGTGGAAGCCTCAACACTTGAATTTGATCTCCTTTAAGTTATGCCCATGCTAGCCAATCTCTACTCTAATTTTTCAATTCAAGTAACCATGGTTGTATCAAAAGCAAGTGCAAGTTCACTTACCAAGTGTAGGTCCTCTACCACCTCATCCTCCAAGACTTGGAACTCCTCTCATACTTGGCATAGTAGCTCTACCACTCTGTAACTCTAGGTGGAGGTCACTTCATTATATTGATCATTAGTATGACCAACTCTATAGCAATGGTCACATTGTCTTTGGAATGCCAATGGTGCTTTAAAGCTATCATGCCAACTACCTTAGGTGCACTCTTTCTTGTGGTGAGATCCACCACAAGTCCAACAAACAACACCACCACTCACTTGTTATTGTTGACCAAAAATTGAGGTAAGTCTAGGTGCAGTAGGTACTCCATTCAATTTGTAAGGTTTGAGTTGTCCACTTTGCACTCAAAAGCCAATAAGGTGTGGTGCACTTTGTTACACTTTGAAAGAAGTAACAAATCTAGATGAGCTCTTTGTACCAAATCCAAATGTCACCTTTCTCTCCTCTACCATGTTGAGCTCAACGGGCTTAGCCAAAGCAAAGACCATTGCTAAAGTTGGTGAGGTAGCTTACAATAATATAAAATCATGTACTCTACATTACAATTCCTTATATAATATCTCATACCAAAATTGGATTGCTTGTGCCTCAATAACTCCCTAAGTGAAATTGCTAAGCCATCTTATGCAAGAGTGTGCCTTGCATAGGCTCTTGGAACTATTGCAAAATTTTAGCTTGTCAACCCACACTTCTTGGTAGTTTTATCTCAAGCACTAGAACAATTGTACCATGTATTGCACCACCTTAGTATTGCACCACCTCTTATAGAACATATCTAACTAGTGCATCTCCATCAAATACACAAATACTACTAGAGCTAAAACTCATGGTTATTACGGATCTACCTCTAGAAACTAGGCTTGAAATGATAGAGAATTCATAGTCACACCAATTGTAGAACTCAGGGATAAAGTCATCTAACTCAAGTTTTCTTAAAGGGTTACTTGGGACCTTTAGGGTCTCCATGAATCTTGTCTATGTCCAAAAAAAATGGTGCAACACACCAAGTGCATTCTCAAATCAATTAGCTCTTGTGTCAAACTCTAAATTAGTATCAATCTCCTCCATCATTGGGATGTGAGATACGTACTAATATCAAGCACCATTTTATGTAAAATGTAATACTCTAAGGACAAGAGAAGAGAGAAAATACATATTTCACACTCAATCATCTGATGCACCGAAGGAGCACCTTCTTTTTATTATATAAACAAAGAGGATCTCCTCCAAGGAAGCTAAACCATTGGATTAAGCACATAGATAGGTGACATGTTAGCAAGCTCCACCCTTGGATTACTTACTTGGATGGGTGATATGTTGGTCTTGATCCTACTTGGTTGGTCAAACAAGCTTTGATTGGAGAGAATCTTTTAGAAAATCTTCTTGTAGGATCTCAAAATCACATGGGTGACGTACCATTAGAAAGCTCTCAACAAGAAAAACCAAGGCGTAGGGAATGCCAACCTTTCTCTCTTGGGAGGAGAGGATCCTACACATTTTTGAAGCCTAATTCATCCGTTTAGGCCTCCAAAATTGCCTTCAAAGATTTTAGGTATATTTTGGTTCCTACTCTATTAGTAGAAGTCCCCTTTTGGGGATACCTCTTTTTGATCTATTTAGTCTATCATGTGTAACATCCTTCTAGATGTTACAAAACAAATTCTTACCTTTAAATCATATGTCTAGCTATTGGTTCTAAGGTTTTCAAGTCTATTTTGGTTTCTATTAGTAGAAATACTCTTTTGATGCTATTTCTATCTAATCTATTTTATCCATCATGTATAACATCATTCCAAATGTTACATAACCAAATTTCACATTGAGATCATATGGCTAGCTCTTGGTATTACAAAACCCATCATGTATTGTAGCAAAATCTCCTTTAGAATTCTTGGAGAACTCCATTGTGAAGACGTATCCCAAATTACAACCATAACCACCAAGTGCCACCACCAAGTGCCACTAACAATTGAACACCACTCACGAATGTAACTTTAACTATGATAGCTACACTAGGGAAAATGGTAAACTATAACCTACCATAACAACACGCACTCTCATGTTTTGTAGGTCATCACCTCTAACCTCATTAGAAAGAAACAAAATTAGTTTGACTAGTCATCAGTCCGACCTCACCTCCAAGAGCACCAATGCTCTAAACATCAAAGCACCTCACACAAGCATGGTGCACAAACAAGATGTAGAGAATAGATGGGGTCCAAACACAAGAAATCTCAACAATATACTTCCACTCACAAATAAAAATAAGGATGACTTTGCCACCATTTGGCATTTGATATAATAAGAGTATCTATCTAATATTATACTACCAAGATCATCAAGAATAGGATCAAACAACTTCTCCTAGCAAAAGCTACATCAATATAGATATGAGTCCATTGGTCCTTAGGACAACAAGTGAGGGTGTACTAGTTGGCTAGAGCACCAATCTATGAATCAAAGATCCAAGGTTGAACCCCTATTACATAGAATACTAAACTATGGGCAAATTTTACCAAAGGACTACCAAAAAACCATTTAAACTAGTTAACCTCATGCTATTCTAAACTAGCTAGCTCTTTTAGGCTTTTGTAGTATCTCTACCTCACATTCAAATGCTTAGAAGTCTTTAATAGTTGAAATAAGATCTTTCTTCTTGCCAATTTGAACTTTCTCTAAATGAGCTAATCTTGAAAAACTTTGATTAGACTTACACTAACTTTGATAGACCTCTACTTTAGTTGGATGACCTCTAAATTGTCCACCAAATCCCAAATTGAGTCAAATTGAAGAGATGTACACCTCCAAATCCCTAATTCAAGACGATATGTTCTCAAACTCATCCCAAATTGTCTACCTAAGATTGTCCTTGGCTTGTAAATTTTGACATATGATTTGAATTTTTCCACTCATGCTTAAATTTCACCACCATGGCCTCCAATTCCACTCTATTTTACTCAAATTGACACCCTAACTCAATTTCATAGAATTGAAGTAGTTATACTATGCACCATCCGCCTAGTTATCAGCTTGATTGTCAATCTATAGCAATTCTACAATGCTTTTGCATACAATCAATTTCAAAGAAATTGATCAATGGTCAAAGGTACCAATGATCTCCCAAGCTTAGAAATACAATCAATACCTGCTCTTCTTGCACTTACTTTCCCATTGACTTTACTTCTATGATATAATCAATTCAATTCACACTTGGATCAATAAGTCAACTCCCAACTCAAGGAATTGTCATCAAAAAGCTTTGATTACATAATAAAGCCATAGCTCTTCTAGCTCAAAGACTCCAAATGATGCTTGTTTGCCTTTTTCCACCATAACCAAGAACTTAAAGGCTCAACATCAAAGAAGTGAGCTCTTTAAAACTATGCTTTGAAAGTATATATCTCAAGACTTGACCTAGCACTCCAACCTTAATGGCACATTTGATGGTGCAAACATGTAACCAATGGTAGCTTTAATGGTGTGATAAAATCTCTAACAAAAAATCTAGCCACCACTAAGTAGTCTTTGAGCAACTAAGGGTATAATTTTGATTGCCAAGACTAACACTCAATCATTCAAGCAAACTAGCTTTGGTGTTGCAAATATTGTGATGTCCTAAATGCAAACCCAAAATATACTGCCATCCAAGATCAAAAGTGATAAGAGTGCAAAGTCTAAAGTTTGATCATAGTGAAAAAAGGATTTTAGAATGGCAAATCAAGAGCATAAAACATCTTTGGTTTAAACTCTCTTTTTGATGCTCTAGCTCCCACACTATACTAAAACTTGCACTCTCCAACATCATCCTCCTACTCAAGACTCTTCAAATTAAACATCTCTCTCTTTGTCTATCAATTCTATATACATCATAGCTCTCAAAAAGGATAAGATCATAATCCACATGGCCAATCACCTAAATATACATAGATTGCTAACATGGCAATAGCTCAACGGTGTGATCCGTTATATATTCCACTCCAATAATATGGAGATAAACAACACTAAACTAAGTTTTCATTGGTTGTGTAACCATAATACCACATTGATAGTCAATACAAAATTAAAATCTTCCATCCTTCTTTGGTATAAATAGTATTGGTCATCCGCACATGAATCTACCATATCATACAAAATCCGTCCATAACAACTTTGTCAATGTTGTTTGAAGCTCTTCTAACTCTTTTGGTGCAAGTTGATAGATTAGTCTACTCATTAAGTACTACCTTGCAATAGATTGATCTTGAAGTACATAGCTTGATCAAAGTGTAACCTCTTTGGAAGATCATCTAGAAACACATCTTCAAACTTTTGAACCATTTTATCTATTACTACTTGTTGAGGCTACTTATCTTCATTATAATTTCCTTACACAATTGGTTTGATCTACATAGAAGGAATAGGAATATCTTCCTCCAAAGCTTATTATACAACCACTATATTGATAAATTTCTCATCTTGGGATTGACTACTATTAGGTGTCTTCTTCAAAGGTGTCACACAACCTAAAATGTAAGTATTATCCTTAGATTGTACATAAATTTATCATCAAGTCCAATTAAATTGAAATTTATAACATTCAAGCCAAGGGAGAATTAAAATGATATTGTAGTGTAGGGGAGATACTATAAATCTCTTACACATTGAATACTCTTTCCAAATTTGAATATAAAAAGAGGTGAGGTATAAAATACATAACACTTTCTACCATTCTCCATCATTAATTTATAATCAAGTATTCATTTGATAAAAATATATAATTTCTTTGTTGATTATATAGATATGCAATTTGTAAAACTTCCATTAATCAACTAAATCCTACAACTATAATGTTATATCATACCTTATAAGTGTATCCAACCTGTATAGGTCAAGCCTTCAATCCCATTAGAACAAATCAAAATTCCAATAAATGACTCAATATCTCTTATTGGGATTCTTGGTTTTGTTGATACTCATTATCCAAGAACTCTATTTGGATCAAGATCATCTATTTTTAGTTGAAAATTTAGCAATGCAATGTCCAATTTGGCAATAATATAAACAACCACCATTTTGTCTCAATACTTTCTTTCTTTGTAATCTTAAGTAGTCTCCATTGGATGGCATCAATCTCTATTGATGCCAACTTGTCCATTTGCATGTGATATGTTTGTAGATTTTTTGAAGGTCAAAGTCAAGTCCAAGTTGTGGCAACCAAGGAATCAAAGCACTCAAGCTATATAGCTTCTTCTAAGTGTTTGGGCTTGTATATAGTTATTTTTAATTTGGTGCATGATTTCAAGTCTCTCACAAACAAATTCAAAGCTCTACCTTCCAACATCTTTAGAATCTACATTACTGTATCTTGGAACTAAGTAATATAACTTCTCATAAAACAAACCTTCTTCAATTCTACCAATCTATCTCATGTGACTCATGCAACATTCATTACTTGGGATTGTCTAATTATTGCACTCTTGAATTATTTCTATGTTTAGAGTAGTACAACAGATTGCTATTGAGTTTACTCTACTCAACATCACCACCATAGTTTTTCCATTCCGTCTAATTGGCTTCAAACTAAGAGAATCTATCTTTGTTTGTCTAAAAGATTTGTGACTTTAAATAATATTTTCAAACACAAAATTTTATATTACACTTGATAGATTATTGCTTTCAAATACCTTTAGCTTTGGAAATAAAACTCAATCTTCTCCATCATAAAATGCTACTCTCTTTACTTGCTTTTGTTATTGATTATCATAATTTCTTTCTCTCTTCTAACAACCCAATAAGGTGCTCAATCTATTATTGCATAATAACAATAACTTTGAGCATCACTACTATGACTACTACTCTACCAAACTATCCACTTGCAATTATCTACGGTAATGTGTAAGTGCAACACATCAACCATTCTTTGCAAGTTACAATTAGAAGGATCTATACTTCATTGGTCAAGTTGGTTATGTTCAAAAAAGTTTATCCAAAGTGTGAAATGATGCTTTGGTAGTACATGGAAATGGAAGTCCCAATGGTTTAGAGGACATTGATTTAGTGGTGCATAGGTTCCATCCATCTCATTCTTGCTTTGATACCAATGTAAAAGACCAAGTAGAGAAATAAGATAATGGAAGATTATAATGGAAGATCACATTGGAACTCTCACATCAAGAAAACTCAAAATGTCTAGCATGAGCTTGGACTTTGATATTTATAGTGAAACAATATAAGGCTCTTGAGACACTTAAAAGGACAATTTATTTTTTAAGTGACCTTCTTGGAGTGCAAGCTAGTCAAGAAGTTTTCAAGAAAGCTTCCTTCTAGAAATTGCATACTTGGCTTATAAGCTAAGTTAATAATCAACTTAGTATATATGTTACCAACTCTTTGGAAAGTACCTAGAAACTTCACACCAAGAAGCTTCTTGAGTGCTTCTAGGATATTCTACAAAGAATCTTGAGTGCTTCTAGAATATTCTACAAAGAAACTTCCTAGATGCCTTTAGAATATTTTTATAATTTCTAGCTAAATTTGGTTTATTTTACTTACTTATTAGCTTGTACTAGTTTATCTTCTAACTCCATATTATAACAATTACAATGTTCTTCAAAATCCTAATTATATTTGGCTTGTTTTATTTATCATGATATTAGTAGTGCCAAAGCTAGTTTACTTAGATGTTAGAATGGTAGTGTTGGCAGTCATAATTATTTTGGCAGTTGCTCATGGACTACTTTTTTTTATTGGATTATATGTTAGGGCTATTGATCACATGATGGGAGTCACTATTACTTGCACTAGAGGAAGCTTCTTAAGAAGCTTCTCAAGGGCCTTGTATGCTACCTATAAATACCAAAGCCAAAGCTCATGCTAGGCATTCGGAGTTTTCCCTCATTCAAGTGTCCCAATGTGAGTTTCCATTCTCTTATTTCTCTCCTTGGTTTGGTCTTTTACATTGGTATTAGAGCAGGAATGGGATGGATGGAATTTATGGACCACCAAATCCACTTCCGCCAAACCATTAGGACTTTCATGTCCAGATATTACCAAAGCATCATTTCACACAATTCATCACCTCACGCTTTGGGCAGGATTTTCTACATATGATCATCGTGTCAAAGGAACCCTTGATACTTCTAGTTGTAACTTATGGAGAACGGTGGACGTGTTGTATCTAAGTGTTAATCAACTAGATAAATTGAGGGTAGTGGAAGAGAGTAGTAGCGATGGCGGCAATACCTGATGTTATCCTTGCAATGCAACAACAAATTGAGCATCTTACTTGATTGTTGGATGAACGAGACCAGCAATGACAAGAACAAATAGACAAAGCGCCAGTTCAAGATGGAGAAGATTGCATTTGATTTCCAAAACCCAAGGTGTTTGAAGGCAAGAATCTTCTAGGTACAGTGGAGAATTTTGTGTTTGACTGTGAACGTTACTTTGAAGCCACCAATCTTCAAGACGAGCGGAAACAAATTCTCTTCGCTTCTAGCCAGTTGGATGGCGTGGCAAAACTTTGGTGGCGATTCTGAGTAGAAAGAGCTAAACGACAAATTGTTACACCAATTTTGACATGGGCGGAATTCAAAGATGCAATACTTGGTCGATTTCAAACTATAAATGCCACCCAAGCTACACGAGATAAATTGGCAAAGTTGAGGCATATTGGCTCAGTGAGAAGCTACATCACACAATTTCAGAATATCATCATGCAAATTCCAGATATCCAAGAAGGTGAAGTTCTGGATTGATTTGTACGAGGATTGAAGTCACGAACTAGATTGGAGGTGACCATGCGAGAGCCACAGAACATAGAAGAAGCCATGCAATTGGCTGAGCGTTTTGATTCCTTAGTTGCGACAACTTGGTCTTGACCTCGACCTACACAAAACCTACTAGTACCACGAGTGGAAGACCTGGTACCAATGGAGATTGATGCTATCCAACAAAGACCACTTGGCACAACAGATAGAGAAAGATTACAACAAAATGGAGGTTGCTTTTATTGTCGCCAAGTTAGACATCGCATTGCTGAATGTCCACTTAGGAATGGGCGACCTTGACAAGTTACCTAGATGGAGTTTGTGGAACAAAATGATCAAGGAAACAAAGAATCCTAGTAGGAGATTTTGAGCCACCTACTGGGAGCTTGATTAGTTCCAATGGGATTGAAGGCTCGACCTATGCAAGTTTGCTTCACTTGTAAGGTATGATATCTAATCAGGGTTGCAGGATTTTGGTTGATTTTGGAAGTTCAAAGAATTGTATATCTATGCAAGTAGCAAAGGAATTGGGTATTCCTATCAAGCCAATGATTGGAAGTAGTTTTATGATGGTGGATGGTAGAAAAGGTTTTGCATTCCGCACCTCGCATCCTATTACCTTCAAGATTGGGAAGGAGTATTTGGAGTGTATGAGGTTTTTGATGGCACCTCTACACTATGATATCATTTTGGGTCTACCTTGGCTTGAACGTCATAAGGTTCAATTTGATTGGACTCGACATCAAATTCAAGTACAACACCAAGGTAGGAATTTCTGATTAGGTTGTTTGGAACCTCTGAGTAAGGCACCTAAGAATAGTCAGTCCCAAGATGGGAAGTTTGTTGAGAAGGTAGCCATAGAGCAAATCTGGAAGGGAGATGAGTTCCAAGATGGGAAGTTTGCCAAGAAGGCAACCATGGAGCAAGCTTGGAGGAGAGATGAGTCCCTAGAAGGGAAGTTTGTTAATGAAGCAGCCATAGAGCAAGCGTTGGAGGAAGATAAGTCTATATTTGCGGTGTGGATCAAGCCGATTGCACAAGAACAATCTAAGGAGGGCCAGGTGCCGCATCAAGCAACGGTTGATCGGATAGTTCAAGAGTTTGCATATGTGTTTCCGGATGATCTGCCAAAGGGATTACCCTCTGATCGAGGTATGCCCTTCAAGATTGTGTTATTGCCAGGGAGTACTCCAATGAGTAGACCAATCTATTGGCTCTCACCAAAGGAGTTGGAGGAGTTGCAAACAACACTTATAGAGTTGTTGAGAAGGATTTCATACGACATAGTACCTCTCCATGGGGAGCACCAGTACTATTTGTTCCAAAGAAGGATGGAGGACTTCGTTTCTGTATTGATTATCGTGGGCTCAATAAGCAAACCGTGAAGAATGCATATCCCTTGCCTCGGATTGATGACCTGCTTGATCAATTAAGTGGAGCACGCTACTTTTCCAAGCTAGATCTTCGTAATGGCTATTGGCAAATTCCTATTGAAAGAGAGGATGTGCAAAAGATTACCTTTCGTACAAGGTATGGACATTTTGAGTGGAGAGTTCTACCTTTTGGACTCACTAATGCTCCAGCAGTCTTCATGGATCAGATGCATCGCGTGTTGGAGGGACTATTGGATTAGTTTGTGGTAGTGTTCTTAGATGATATCTTGATCTATAGTAGGACAGAGGCAGAACACAAGAATCATGTGCGAGAAGTCCTAAGACGACTACAACAGTGGAAATTTTATTGCAAGAAGTCAAAGTGTGCTTTTTGGCAGAAGGAGGTTACCTTCTTGGGTCATAAGATCTCATCAGAGGGGATCAAGATGGAAGAAGAGAAGATCAAGGCCATTACTGATTGGCCTACCCCGAACGATGCTACCGAAGTACAAGCATTCAATGGATCGGCCAGTTTTTACCGATGGTTCATCCACTATTATGCTCATGTGGTTGCACCATTGACTGACCTCTTGGGAAAGAACTCGAGCTTCCAATAGACCACCAAGCATGAAGATGCATTCCAAAAGTTAAAGCATATGGTGTCTTCAAGACCTATTCTTCAACCATATGATCCTCAACTACCTTGTGTGGTTGATTTTGATGCTTCTAACTTTGCAATTGGAGCTGTGTTGCAACAAGAATTTCCAGATGGACTACATCCTATTGCCTTTGTGTCTGCCGACTAAATATAGCTGAAAGAAATTACTCTACTCGAGATCGGGAACAACTTGCAATGGTATATGCCACCAAGGTATGGAGGCATTATCTCTTGGGGAAACAAGTGATCATGCAAACTGATCACAAGCCATTGTTGCAGACCTTACACCTAGAGCACATGAAGAGTCGACATCATGGATGGGAAGAGCAACTCCAATTGTTCGACATCAAACTTGAGTACAAACTAGGTCGGTTCCATGTCATCCCTGATGCTCTATCACAACGACCTGATTTGAAGTCTCTTCCTCTTATCACGGCAACAATTACAACGGTGTCAATTGATCCCAAGATTCATAACAAGTTTTGGTTAGCTCTACACCAAGATCTCTTCTTCCAAATGGTACATGGTTGGCTAACAACATGTGACAAGGAGTACAACACCTTCTCCTTCAAGGAATGCCTTCTATTCCATGCGGACCAAATCTATGTTCCAGCCAAAGGTGATCTTCGACTTGTGTGCCTTCAAGAAGCCCATGATTTACCCATCGCTGGTCACATGGGGGTGGACAAGACCTTGGGTACCCTCCAACGTCAATGGTGGTGGCCCAACATGACACGGGATGTTCAAGAATTTTTCTGATCGTGTGAGAGCTGCCAACGTAACAAGGCCAGCAACCAGAAGCCGGGTGGACTCCTTCAACCGCTTGTTGTTCCATCAGCTCGTTGGGAGCATATGAGCTTGGATCTCATCACATCCTTGCTAAAGACAAAACAAGGACACACCGCCATCGTGGTATTTGTGGATAAGCTTAGTAAGCAAATCCACTTGGTACCAACCTGTGATACCGTGGATGCTCCAACCTTAGCGCAAATCTACTTTGACAATGTCTTCAAGCATCAAGGAATGCCATGCATACTCATCTCCGACCGTGATCCTTGCTTTACCGAGAAGTTTTGGCAAGCACTCTTTCAGATACTCGGCACCAAGCTTGCTTTGTCCACGGCCTTTCATCCTCAAACTGATGGACAAACTGAACATGCCAATCGTACATTGGAGGATATGTTGCGTACCTTTGTCAATGTCTACCATACCAATTGGGATGAATGTCTTGCCACTGCCGAATTTGCCTACAACAATTCCAAACAGGCAAGCACCGGATTCTCTCTTTTCTTTCTCAATTTAGGCCAAGATCCACTTGTTCCAGATTCTCTTCTTGCTCCCCCTCCATCTCAGGTTCCTCATACTTCCACATTCTTGACCATTATATCCCAATCTCTCCAACAAGCCAAGTCTCACCTCCTTGTTGCTCAGAATCGCCAAAAACAATATGTGGACCACCATTGTCGAGATCTCACCTTTGAAGTCAGTGATAAAGTCATGCTATCCTCTAGTAACCTCCCTCTCCCACTTGATACCCAAGTTCGTAAATTTGCCCCTAATTGGATAGGACCCTTTGATATCACCCAAATTGTCTCTCCTATTGCTTATCATCTTGCCTTGCCTTGTCACATGCGTATCCATCCTGTCTTTCATGTTTCCAAGTTGAAACCCTTTGTTCCTAACCCCTCTTCCTTTTCCTCTCGAGACCAACCTCTCCCTCTTCCTATCCCTATCAATGATCATGAGGAGTACGAAGTTGATTGTATCCTTGCGTGTCGCCACATTCAACGAGGCCATTGCCAACATACGGAGTACAAGGTCCTTTGGAAAGGGTATCCCCATCATGATGCCACTTGGGAATCTCTTTCTCACCTCCACAATGCACAGATGGCCATCCAAGAATTCGAAGCTTCACTGGTGACGAGGACGTCACCAACTAGCGGCGGGGAATATATAACAATATGGAGTTTAGCAACGAAGTCAGTCAGGCTCACGAAGTAACACATAAGACAAAATTAGCCTAGAATATTCCAGAAGCATCTAGGAAGCTTCTTGGTTAGCTTAGCTTGCACCTTAAGTAAGTAGCTTCTAGAAGGAAGCTTCTAGAAGCTTCCAACTAGCTTAGCTTGCACGCCAAGTAGGCGGCTTCTAGAAGGAAGCTTCTTGAGAAGCTTCTTAGTTAACTTGGCTTGCACTCTAAGAAAGCGGCTTGAGGAAGCTTCTTGAGAAGCCTCTCAAGGGCCTTGTATGCTACCTATAAATACCAAAGCCAAAGCTCATGCTAGGCATTTGGAGTTTTCTCTCATTCAAGTGTTCCAATGTGAGTTTCCATTCTCTTATTTCTCTCCTTGGTTTCGGTCTTTTACACATTGTCACAATGGAGTTCTTTGGGGATTCTAGAGTAAATATTGTTGTAATACACAACAAGTTTACACAAAGTGGTGCTTGATATTAGCATATATATCAAGTCATAGTAAGAGAGTAGATTGATATAGATGTTGATTTAGTTGAGAGTCCAATTGGTGTGTTTGAACCATTATTATGGGATATAGACTAGATTTATGGGGCCTCCAAAAGCCCAAACTCTACTTTGGTACAATGAGTACCATCCAAGAGTTTGATAGCTGGTGGGTGATTTGTAATAAATATGAAACTCAACTTAACCACACCCTTCACAGTATGGAAGTTATTGTTCAAGCACTTAGAGGATCCATTGATATATGACTATCATGAGTTTAATATAGCTATAATACCAATAGCTAGATATATTATCTAGAGGTACAAATTGGCTTGGTAGCATCTTAAAAGATGTTATATATGATGGATTAAATAGATCAGATAGAAGTATAACCAAAAGAATACTACTAATAGAGTATAAACAAAAAATAAATTGAAAGCTTTAGAGCTAATTGTGGATACCAAAATGGATGAATTAGACCTTCAAAATGTTCACAATTTCTCTTTTTTGTCTCATCAAGAGATTTCCAATGGTACCTCACCCATGCAATCCTAAGATTCTGTCCGATCAAATCTTGTCTAACTAACCAGATAGGACCAAAACCAACATGTCACCAATCCATATATCTAGTCCAAGGGTGGAGCTTTCTTTGAGGTAATTTTCTTTGTTATATAATAGAGACAAGGTGCTCTTTTGGGGCATCAGAGTTTTGAGTGTGAAGCTTTGTGTTTCTTCTTCTGGGTTTCTTTTGGAGGTTCTCTTGTCCTTGGAACATTAAAAGAGCTCACTTGGAGGAGATCAAGCCATGGAGACAATATTGATCTCCAAACTACATCTCCATCATTTTAGGCTTGGTTGCTAGAGATAGATAGATAGTCCCCACAAGTTCTAGTTCTAGAGAATTAGTGTATCCAATGGAGGTGCTCTAGTTGGAGATAATGCTACTATGAGTGGAGGTACTGCTATAGATGGTGGTGCAATACTAGAGTTTAACCCCATGGTGGAATTTTTCCAATGTTTGAGGCAAAACCACCAAAAAATATGTACTAATAAGCTGAGTAGCTTGCACGAGTTCTACAAAATGTTAGAAAGAGCCTATGTAAGGTATACACTTGCATGAGATAGGTGATCAATAAGTTACACTTAAGGAGTTACTGAGGCCTAAGAAGTCCAGTTTTGGTATGGGATCCTAGACAATGAGCTATGATATAGAGTATGTGATGTTATGTTGTTATAGGCTACGTCACCTACTTTGGTGGTAGTCTTTAGTTTGGTGGAGCATATTGAGCTCAAAATAGTGGAGGATAGGGTGGTGACATCAGGATTCTTGAGTTCAATAGATGCATCACACTGTATTAGCTTCCAAGGGCATAGTGGACAACCTAGATCTTATGGAGCAAGTGGGGCCTATTGCAACTAAACCCTTGCTTTCATTTTTTTATCAATAGCAATTAGTGAGTTGTAGTGTTACTTATTGGACTTATATTGGACCTCACTACAAGGGAGAATGCATTCATGGTAGTGGACATGAAACCTCAAGTGCATCATAGCACAAAGACAATGTGACCATTGCTACAGATTTGGTCACACTTGTGACTGATGCTTTGATCTTCACCTTGAATTATGGAGTGGTAGAACTACTATGGCAAGTGGTAGAGGAGCTCAAAGCTATGGAAGATGAGGTGGTAAAGGACCCACATTGGGTAGGGGTGTAATACTTGCCCTTGCTTCTTATATGGCTATGGCTACTTGGATTAAATAATGAGAGCAAAGATTGGCTATCATGGCCATAGCTCAAAGGAGGTTAGATTTGGGTGTGTAAGGCTTCCATCTCTTGTGTTGGTGATATGATATAATGGAATTTATGTATGGAGCAACATAGATAAATGCATCTGCCGCAATGACTAAGAGTGCAATATATACTCTAGAGCTTAGAGGAGCAATATTGGAGCTGGACCCATAAAGAGGAGAAGTTGGTAGATAGGTCAAACTTCCCCAATCTTTCACTCTTTGAGGCAATACAACAACAACCATGGCTCATAGACGTCCTAGTGCAAGGATGGTAGGTGGTAATGGATTGCATGATGTACTAGATGCTAGAAAACTACCTACTACTCCATAGATTGAGTATAGCATAATATTAGGGGTGGCTTAGTTGATTATGCATTTCCCTTTGTTCTCAACCAATGGCATATGTACATTGGGAGTTGACCTTGCTCCAATGTTCTAGTTGACTATCACAATGTTTAAGAGTAGGGATGAGGTGGTTCTTACTTCTAGAGCAAAGGTGGTTGATAGTGGAGTTGAGTTGGTTGAGGAGCATGGGATCTGCTCAATATCTAGTGGTTTATGGCAAGTAATAGCAGTTAGGTTGGATAAGTTACTAACTAGACCTACCTTTGAGCAAGCTAGACTCACACTTGGAGTTGTCTTATTTGACAACCAAAGTGAGGTTTTCCATTTGGTGGGACCTTCAAGGAAGATCTATAAACCATACAAGGTCTTATTAGACTCTAGTATGCATCCCCTCATGTTGGGGAAGGGTGCAATTTTTGATCTTCAATTATGGAAGACCGATGTGGAAAGGTGTCCATTTCAATCTAAACATCTCTAGGAGGTGATTCTATACAATACATTATATGTGGGGTATTCATTATCTTGATTTAGTCGAATCATCTTGTTGATAGCTCTATGGTGAGAGCTCAAGCCCTTGTGACAATAGTAAGGTCATATGATGTGCTAGTTGGTGGAGGAGTATTGTACGCCACGGGTTAAGTATTGACTATTAAGAAGAGATAGCTTCCTATAGGTTGGCAGTCAAGTGAGGGATGGGTATTCACCTACTAGTATGCTTTAGTAATGGTAGTCTTGGCTCACTACAATCAAGGACCATAGCATTAATTTTAGCTTTTAATGGTTTTATTACTTGGCCTAATGACTTTTGAAGGAGAATGCACATGCAAAGGATACACTAGTTATAGGGGAGAACACTTAGATTTGGAGTATGAGTGGGATTGTTCCATCCACCTTGGAAGTTCTATTGTAGAGTTTTGAGGAGGCATTATAGTAGCATGCGGATCAATTGGTGTAGTATGCTTGGAGTGGAGCCTTTGTACCCCTATGAGACTAGTGTGAAGATGCACCTTTGGAGTCTATTACATTTTCACCTTTGGATACCACACTCATTGCTTGGAAATATCCAATAGAGGGAGTATATCTATTGGAGTTCTTTGGTGGGATTAGCACTAGACTAGTTACAATACTACATGCAAGTACACGAGTTTAGAGGTACTCTTATATAAAGAGAGATGAGACTACTACGCAAGTCTCTCTATATTGTTTTGGCACACTTTACCTGTTGGTATCTTGAGTTATTATTGATGTCTACAATTAATTTTTACCAAAAGACCCTACTAGCACATATTTCCTTGTTGGGGGCGTTGGATTCAGAGAGACATGGTCCCATACATTTGGTGATTTTTGGATGGACATGTTAGGAACATATATGTGCTAATGAAGGTCATAGTTTATAGGATCTTTATTTTGGTGTGTTTTGGAAGATGTTCTGAATACTATGGTATCATTAGGTTCATCTTTTAGTTTCTCTAGCCTACATTTTAGAAAACATCCCTTTGATGGGTGATTCTTGTACATGGGGTGGTGGTAAGTATACATTATGTCTATTCTTGGATAGAACCTGCCATGTTGTTGGATGTAGTCAGAGTGTAATCATGGTCTCATCATCCTTCATCTTTGGTAGACAAGTCTCTTACCTAGAGAGGTTCTATAATGTGCTTATGATGGAATTCAACAACTAGACCACTTTACTTTCAATGATGTTTTGGATGTTGAGCCATAACCACGAGTCTCAAATGGTCGTTGTGGCTAATAGATCACCTATGGTAGTGGTGAACCTTGTTGGATAGCCTAGAGACACTTTCCCCACACTTATGAGTTTTGGAGGCTCCCATGCTTTTTGAGAGAGAGGTCTTGGACTTGTTTAGGACTCACAATTACAACAATTATTGGAGCCCAATGCTAGTGAGAGGGAGTGGGAAATGGGTTTTTGTACCATTGTAACAATAGTGTCAAAGGTATCCAAGCATCAAGTATTAGGTCAAGCTATGGACCTAAATTTTTTGACCTTGATTATGAGCCTTGGCTTGGTAAAGCAACATAAGATGCATTTGATAGCCATCACCACTTGGACACTTGTGAGCTTTGTGCTTCTTGAGACAATTCAAGCACATGCTAGAAGCAATGGACCAAGTGGGTATGGTATTCTTGGAACACAACTATGGTTATTAATCAGAGTGGTCTATTTGAGTTACATCCTTGGTCTACTTGGGATGTAGATAGAGGACGTATGGAGCTTGTAGCTAGAGCATAGGAAGTTTTTCACACTAAGGTTGGGGACGCTAGCGGTTGGTTGCATTACATTGATGTTCCCAAGAGCCTAGTGTAGTAGCCAAATAGTGTATGTTCCACTCCTACATCAATGATAGAGGATACTTGGGAGCCAAATATTGGACTCGGGCTTACAAGAGAGGAAAGATGAAGAGTTTGGATGTTCATGAGGAGCTACATGAGTTGTTTTATCTTTAGTATGAAGGATTTGGGTGCTCAAAAAGAACTTGGTATTTGGATTGAGCTTCTTAGTGATACACTTGTTTTTCTGCATCCCTCAAAATATAGTGACATCAAGAGAGCATTGATTATCAAAGTAAAGACCTTTTTGAGGCTGATTCAATGGAGATTTCACATGGAAAGTATGCTTCAACTACAATTATGCTAGCCAAGAAGAATATGCATGGCAATTGCACAAATAAATAAATATGTAGAGATTATTGTCCTATCAATTGGGCTAGGGCTATTTGGTATGCCATTCCTACATCAAAGGAGATCTTTGATGTAATTGTGCATGCAAAGGTCTTCAAAACTTTGGATCTTTGAGCAAGATATCATCGATTGCCAAGGAGGAGGACAAGTCTAAAAAAAATTTTTGTTATTGATCCTCACAATAAGAATGTACTATATTAGTGGAATTTCTTACCATTTGGGTTAAGAACTCTCATACCCAATTTTAGAGAGTCATGGACAAGATCCTAGCAAGATTGGATTTTACTCAATGTTATATTGATGAAATTTTGGTCTATAGCACTATTGTGGAGGAGCATAAGAGACATTTGTTGGAGGTGTTAGATAGGTTGTGATCTCATGGACTCAAATTCACTTCACTACTTCCTAGTATGTCCCAATATGTGAAAATTACATATTGGGATGTGTAGATTCTTCTATGAATAGATTAGTATTTGGATCACACTATCTACCCTAGAGGACTCGGTGTTTAGCATACCAAGGTAGAGGCTATTGTATGTATTCTTTGGCTTATGGATATGAATAGAGTGTGAGCATTCCTTAGGTTACCACACTTTTTTTGCCAATATAAGAGGATTTAGAGCCATTGCCAAGACCTTGACAAAGCTAGCCAAGCTTACACAAAAGTGGTGTTGGAGACAGTAGGAGAGAGCTTTTATAAAACTCAAGGAGAGGTTGACATCTGGCCCTATTCTTAAGAGATCAATTAGAAGAAGACCATCCTAGCTTCATACTTATTGGAGTATGTTGGAGCTTGGAGTATCTTTCACCCAATATGATGATGAGGAGAAGGAGTTTATAGTTGTTTATGCTAGTAGCTCCTACAATTTAGCAAAAGTGAATTATATTTCATATGAGGGAGAGTTTTGGTAGCAATATGGGAAATAGTAAATTGCAGATGTTACCTTATTAGTAACCCCTTCACTCTCATCATTGACCATCAAATATTGAAATGGTTGATGGAGTTTGACAAGTTTTCAAGGAAGCTTTTACAATGTACTTTTGATTTTATAAGAGTATGATTTCATAATTACGCATATACCTTAAGTGGTGAATTCTGATGCAAATAGGTTGAGTAGAAACCCATGTCCCAACCAATAGGATCAGATTGGAGCATGTTGGTATGGTGAGACAAATGAGGAGATGGTGCCAAGTTCACATACCTCTACCTTTCTATGTATATTTTCTAAGACCTTGGTGGTATCTCTCTCAACACATATATGATGAGTTGTTGAGGTCATAGATCTAAAGGGTAGAGATATTAGTACAAGTCAATGAGATATTCATGATGATGTCATAATGATGGATTGTCTTTGCACTAGTGTTGTGATTGCATATTTGGTGCCAACAAGAGAGACTATGTCCTTCAATGAGCCAAGTATTTTAGATTGGAGTGCAAACACCTTCTTCATATATATGAGGATGGTAGAGTATGAGTAGTACCACTTTCATCTCATAGACCACAATTTGTACATCATGCTCATGGGGAGTTAGGACATTTTAGACTAATGCATACATGTAGCTTACTCCAAAGTCATTATTGGTAGTGCAATATGTAAACTAATGTATAGTATTTTATTGCTAGATGTGTGGTTTGTAACCAAGTTAGAGCATCATTTAATGTTCTTATGCTATAATTACACCCATTACCTATCATGGGATTGGGTTACCATTTGTAATCTTTAGAGGATAGGAGACCTTAAAAGAAACACAGAAGAAGAAACACATACTTCACACTCAACCTCTAATGCTCCCAAAGGAGCACCTTGGCTATATTACATAGCAAAAGAGGACTTCCCTAAAGGAAGCTCCACCCTTGGATCAGATGTATAAATTGGTGATATTCAATGATCTCTGCCCTTAGATTAGTTGCATGCATGGGTGACATGTTGGTTCTGATCCTATCTGGTTGGTCAAACCTTCTTTGACCAAAGATAATCTTTAGAGAATATTCTTGAAGGAATCTCTAAATTGCATGGGTGAGATACCGTTGGAAAGCTCTCAATGAGACAAACCCAAAGGAAAGAAAGATCAAATTTTCTTCTATTAGGGGAGGAATCTGCATGTTTTTGAGGCCTCATTCATCCATTTAGGCATCCAAAATTAGCTCTAAAGTTTCCAAGCTATTTTTTACTCCTACACTACTCTTTTGGTGACACTTTTATTTGATCTATCCAGCCTATCATGAATAACATCCTTCCAAATGTTACCAAGCCTATGTTCACCTTTGGATGATATGTTTGGCTTTTGGTATTACAAATTTAGGCTTTTTTTGGTTCTTGCCCTATTAGTAGAATTACTCTTTTGGTGACACCTCTATTTGATTTACCTAACCTATCACACATAATATCCTTCAAGATGTTACCAAGCAAATTTTCACCTCTAGCAAATATATGTAGCTATTAGTATTACACAATTAGAGTTTGGACTTTGCTAGACCTTTACCATTGATTGTGAGATATCATAGGTATGTTTTGGTTAAAAATAGAACACTTCTCCAAGTGAATTGAGTTAGTTGCACTTCTTGACAAGTCTAATGAAGGGACGACTTACTCATTCTTAGATTGGGTTCTTGGTCAATTTGGTGCACTAGTTGATGTTTTGAATAATCAAGGTAAATAATTCTTGGGAGAGTTTTAGGTCTTGCATGACAAAGCTTGATTGATCATCATACTATATCCCAATATCACCCTAATGCATATGGATTAGCAAAGAGAGTGGTTTAGATGTTGAAGAAAGGATTACATAAGTATGGTTTATAAGGAGGCTACTTGGGAGATTGGGATTTTCAATTACCTTGGTTGGCCTTGGACAATTGGTTCAACTAGCAAGCCTCCTTATCATCCTTCTTTCCTTGCTTTCTACTTTATGGAAAAGATCTAGATTTACCTATATCCATCCATCATGATGCTATTATAGTTTTGGACTTAGATGATCCAAATATATGGGTTAGTGCATGTTCTCAACCGGTAGAGATCTTTTGACTATGATGTCGATGGCCTTTGAAAGTTAACAATTACTTAGCATAGAGATAACTTATGCTTTGCTACTATTTAAGTTGGAGGTTATAGATTTTTGATCCATTGAATATGTATATTTATAGTAGACTACATTAACGACACTTGATATTACTTTAGGTTGCACTATCTTGAGAGTGTGTGAGGCTTTTCCTTTAGGATTCTTCACATTAGAAGGATATGATGGTGTTTTTTGGATATATCATGTGTGCAATTGTGTGCCATGCCACCTCCCAAACATTGATGGCACTATAGACCTAAGCTTGGCACTTGTACATGCAGTCTTGTTGTGTATGTTATGTGGCTCTTCTAGTGGAGTTGCTGTTATATTGGTGTGTGATAGGCATTTGAGAGGATGGCATATGGCATGTTTGACTCCTTCCCTCATGGTGGTTCCTCAAAAACAATAGTTATGTCCTAGATGTACTTGACATATAACCAGTTTACACTTTATGTTGTATAGATTGTAGACATGCGACTAACAATTAGGTTCAATAGCACCCAACCTCTTGACCTTTGCACACCATATAGCATATCATATACTTAGATTAGATGGCTATCTAGAGTTAGAGAGACCTAACTACTAACTAAGGAGATGATTATGGTATTTTAGAGTTCATGTATGACTTGTGTGTGAGTTGTGCTTCTATAGTGTATGATGTTGATAACAATGTAAGTTGTGTAACAATGTATATATGCACAATAGCTATCATAACATTTGTAGCACTGAAGCTAGTTTGCTTGGATGCTAGAGTGGAAGTGTTGGCAACATAATTATTTTGGCAATTGCTCATGGACTACTTGTTGACGGCTACATTTGATGTTAAGACTATTGATCACATGGTCAGACCTACCGTCACTTGCATTATTTACACCATCAAATATACCATCAATAGTGCCATTTGGGCTAGAGACCTAAGTCAAGAGGAGCGGTATAATTTTGAAGTGCACCTCCAAAGAGCTCATTTCTTTGATATTGAGCCTATGAGTTTCTTACTATAGTGGAAAAATGCAAACAAACATCATTTAGAGTCTCTTAGCTAGAATGGATGTGGATTGAATATAATCAATGTCAGATTATTGGTAGATTGTTAAGTGAAGGTTTGAGTACATATATGATTTGAGTGTGATTCAAGTGGAAGAATCAACTTATTATTATAGCGCTTTAGAGTTTGTATATGACTTATGTGTGAGTCATGCTTCTGTAGTGTATGATGTTATGTAATCATGTATATACATACAATATATTAACTCATTAGCTTGTACTTACTCCATATTATTCCAACTGCAATGTCAAACATTGCTAGTATGTTTGTGGGTTAATTTAGGTGTTGGAGCATGAAGGATGATAAAAGAGTATAAGTATATTTTATTCCTAAATTTCCTTTCCAAAATTTAAGTTATAATACTTAAGTTTATGGACAAGCATAGATAGTTTTAAGTGCATTATCTACTTGATGAATTGTTAAAATTTTGTAGTATTCTAAATTGTTCTATATATTAGTCAACAAAATTATTTTATTTTTATTTTATTATAAATAATGGACAAAAATAAATCTACAATTGCAATTCAACATTATAAGTGTTATTATATACCCAAGAAACATGAAATATTATGTTATTCAAAGTTTCTTTGAAGACAAGTAAATCCAAATTTGCACTTGTAGTTTAATTTTTATAGCACCATTGGTTATTTACAAAAATATATTTGTTGGAATTCCTATATTAAATTAAAATTAACCAAAGCATGATGAAATTTATGATGCAACTATTATAAGCATATTACAAATTTAGGAGACACATTTAACTTTAGAAAAGATGAAAGGTCAAATAAAGAAATAAATACAATAATTATTGAGTATAAGGACTCAATAAGTATATTAATCAAAAGTGTAACTTTATATTATATATCCAACCAAATCAATAAGAATGTAGTTCAAGCACAACCTAAAGCTATGGAGTATGCTCAATATAAAAATTTTGTAGAAGATGACAAAATATTATATAGTTTAATTATTTTTTGAAGAAATAAATTCACACAAGTATTTAGTTGTACAAGATTGAAATCCATTATCCTATTTTGGTCCTTTTGAGTATGATATGATATATTTATTTATAGAACTTCAATATAGATCCAAGATTATGAATTCTTGAAGATAGTTGTTTATAAGTATTTTTCAGAATTTTAGAAATTTTCAGATAGATTGTAGCTATGATTGATAATATGGGTGTTTTCTATTTAAAATATGGTTGAAAGAAAACTCAAGGAGGAATATTTAGAGATAATATTCAAATATATAATGTGTCTTTGTCATTAGCCTTAATTAACTTGGCTGCATAAGGACTTTCAAAGATGACTTCCAAAGGTAAGACTCACCGAAGTGCAAATCTCCTTTACTTACTTACTATATTACTAATATGAGAACTAACCATCATAACTTGTGAAGTGTGATGATATGGCATATAATTTAACTAACTTAAAAATCAATGACTAACAATATACTAACATTCTAATATACTAGCTGTAGATGGCATCTATAAGTCTTTAACAAACTTTGCTTAACTTCACTTGTAAGTTACTCTTGCCTTCAATTAGAAGTACATGTTCACTTCATCCACAAGTTACTATTAACTTCATCAACAAGTTTTCACCAACTACTTTACTAGTCAATATTCTTCATTACCTTAAAATTATTACTTTCTTATTTACCAAGGATTATTGGTACTTATAAAAATATGTAATTCTCTTTTTAAGAGGAAAATATAATTAAATACACCAAATAGCTTCACAGTCACAAGGGTTGTAAATGTCATACTCCTACAACCGACTAGACCAATATTGGGAAGATATGTACTATTTAGGTGTATGGTGATGAGCAAAGATGGCAAAGAAAGAAAAAAATTCGGTAAGAGTAGGAAGATAAAAATCAGTAGATATAGTAGAATTATATAATATCTAGTCACATAACCATATGATATAGTATTTAGCGAAAGCAAAAACTAAATTGTTGAACTTTCAAAGTTGTTTATGAAGGTGAAAATGAGAATAAAAAGGAGGATGTGAATTATTCAAGTTGAAATAAGGAATCAAATACCAATACCATATTAATAACCTTACCTTGTGGTCTTACTAGTTTTATAAAAAAAGAGAAAAGGTAAAGGTAGAAGGAGCGAGATATTTTCTATTAGATTATATCTTGACCTCCTTAAGAGGTGTTCTTGAGTATTGTGGAAACTTATATTAGTAATTTAAATGATTGGTCTTAAGTTGCATAAAAAATACCACATTAGTAAATTCAACACATGCTATAGTTAGTTCTAAACCCAAAATCAATATTTTAGAGATATGGTTGGTCAATACTCATTATTCAGCTCCAAATATGACTAAGTTATTTATGACTTAAGATATATATTCTTAATCTTCTATGGTGTTTTGAAGTTTACTAATAACTTGTGGAAAATCAAATTGGTTATGTTTATAACAGATATTTTGTAATATAAATTCAACTATCTAAAAGTACATTCTCTATAATCATACATTTTAGTTCTACATGTGATTGTGTTAACTCTTGTATGAGCATAATTATAATGTTTAGGGGAAGTTAATATACTTTTACTTTATTTAGCTTGCTTTGGTCATGAGCTCGATGAATGACTCTTAATCCATATGGATGGACAAGAAGGACCAATGTCTTATGGTCAAAGTGGGTTCTATTTGCACAAAGGAGGGATTACAAAGGTGGGTATGGGGTTTTGTGAGAGGCATGAGCCTTTTTGGATGAGCATGAGAGCAAGTGTAATGACTAGACATCTTATTTCATCTTGTTGAAAAAGAATTGTAGTACAAATCTTTTGGTATAAATTTAAAGTGTGTTGGTTACAAATCAAATTTAAAATGGTAAGGGATTCATTGTTAAAGATTTGGTAGTTAAAAAAAAAATGATGTTGATTTTGTGAATTTCAAAAGTTGTATGCACGTTTAGGATATGATTCGAGTCTAGTTGGATTTTTCTTTTTGAGCTAAATAAATTTTGTTGAAGCATTTTTTCTTTCACAAAGCTATTTGTGAAATGGGTGCTAAAACACTTGAGGTTGAAGTTGATAGACCTAGTATATAAATTGACTGAAATTTGAGGTGAATTTGGGTAAAACCTAGCAATTTCAAGAGAGGTTAGCAATTATATTTGGATGGACAAAATGTCTATTCTGCAAGGACTCTAGTCTTTTGGTAATTGAAAATTGAATTCCACAAAAATAGTCCTCATATTATGCACCTCTCACCTAATCACTTGATTGTTTATTATAACTTACATGCATACAAAGATTCATCTAAAATGAATTGAATTGTAGAGGTAGACAACATATACATATCCTTCTTTCTTCTTTATATTCTCACTTGTGAGTGTGGTTCTACACTAGATGCGGTAGTGGTCCACATAACTTGGTGTCCTTTTGGAGTACAAAGGATAACTGTCCATGATGCAATCAAGGATATAGTGTTTGTTATGACAGAAGAGAGTGGATACCTTGCTTGGAGGGAGATTTTGTATGCTTTGTTGATGATACATGTTGTGGTAAACTTATACTTGGTTCAAGATAATAAGGTAATATGGTGGACATTATGGTTACAAACCCTACACATGATTTAGTTTTGGAGGGGGCAATTACTCATCTCCTTGGATGAGCGGCAAGCATAGCAACATCACGCAAGGTCTCCCAGTATAGGAGTATGCAACAAGGCCACCTCTTTGTTCCACTAGCCTTAGAGTTATATGGAGCAATGGACACAACCTTTGATACATTTACCAAGGAGTGCACAAGAGCTTATCATGTTAAACATTAGGGGGTACCACATTGAAGGTGTGGTAGTGCAGATTTCTCATATCAATATTATTGGGGCCTAGCCTCATTTTACCTCTTTTTTTTCTCCTTCATATGGCTTGATGGGTTCTTCCCATCCTTCATGTGTTTTATGTGGTCAAATTTTTCTCTTTATATACTAAATTGCTACTACAATTGCCAATCATCATTCTTTATATGAACTATTTATATGGAATGAAAGATTAATACAATAAGCATATTAGTCAAAGACTTCACTAAAAACTCTTATCTTCCTCACTTCTCTCATAAAGTACACTTGAATTCATAAATAATTCTATGCTTACTTCCACTAACAAGCTACTATCAACTTCCTCATAAAAGTTAAGCTTAACTTCACTTATAAATTTTCACCAACAACTTTACTATACAAATTTCTTATATATACAAGTGCTCTAACTTAGTCTTTACTACTAGAGATAGTACCATATATTAAGCATATATAAGGCCTAGTTGATATCTTTGTGTATAAATTGTTCAACATGAGACTTAACAATAGTATAGGGGCTTAAGATATGCCCAATTGATAAGTTAGTTGATGATTAATCCATCAACAATGCTCTAAGTCTCCATCTTATATTCCTTAGATCTTCTCCTAAATATTTTCAAATTCCAAGTTGTAGTCCTAAGTCCTCTAGTTCCTTTCTACTTTACATGTAGTTTTAGCTCTTTCAATAATGATATCTTTAAGTCTAATCAAATTATACTTCAACCAAAGTCAATTTTAATAAGTTACCCTGTGGAGATAAACTAAGACTTATTAAAATCTCTTATGGAGTACTTCTATAAGAATTCATTCCCCTCTTCAAAAAATAATAAACTATTTAAATTGTAGTGCAACTTTTGATTTTTTTGGCTAAACATTAGTTTTTTTGCTTTTATCTTAGGTATGATTGTATCCTTATTATTCCTTTGTAAATAATAGTTTTGTCAATCAATAATGGTCAAAAGTTACATTCTAACACTGTTGCCAATTGAAATCAATGCCCAATGCTTGATGATATTCTAGTCGCATTGCACAACCTTTGTAAGTCTCATATTTTGCTTCATAATGGAGTCTTATCAAAGGACTACCTAATAATAACTTTTCATTTAGGAATATTCTTAGGATTCTTGTTTGAATTGAATTCAAGAGAGCCTTTTAACCCAACCTTTTAACATTCAACTACTTTTCTAAAGATGTTCTTATCTTAGACTTGAGCAATCTAGAGTTCTTGTTAATTGTTTTGGTGCTAGTTAGGTATGAGGGTTATAACATTATGGAAGAAGTGAGTAATGCTTATGAGTATGGATAAAGATTGATAAGGTAGAATGTGCAGAGTATCAATTGATCAAAGAGCACATTTAGAGTAAGAAGAGAGAAGAGTAAGAGTCTTGATTTATCCAATAGGACTTAGAGAGTCCTTGTGTAATATTGTTATGAAATGTAGAATGGTATAAAAATAATGAATTAGAAGATAAAATAGCCAAAAAGTAACAAAGCCATTCAAACCTTTGTTAGAAGAGTGAGATCAACTATGAGTAGATGCAAAAAGAAGATTAAATTGCAAGTGATCATATCACATTGATAAAATACAATCTTTGTGACACTTATGGTAAAGAAAATCAATATAGAGGGAAATGGTGAAGTGTGTTAGATAAATGGATTACAGGAATGAAGTGATTAAGTTGAGTGTATCAAGTATCTATGGAGATAGAGTGAAGTAATATTGTAAAACTTCATCTTATTTTGGTGGTATTGAAAATGATCAACTATAATAGAGATGTATGTTTCTTAAAGTTGGGAAATATGATTGTTGTTAAAGCAAAGGATGATATTCTTGAAAATTTTGAAACATGATTAAAGATTGAAATAATTTCTTCCTCTGTGAATTGATCTAATATAATAATGACTAATATATCACAATATTTAGTAAGAAGTAGTTTACTTGTTAAAGCTTCATAATAGTTGGTTTCCAAAGAGCCAAAAAGAATATAAAACTCAATTGAAAGAAAGGTACATTATGAAATTAGTTCAACTAAATATGTTGTTTTATAAAGCTTACGATGAATATGAATAAAATTATGATACTATGTTTTGACTATTGTGCACTAAATCAATGAATCATAGAAAATAAATATCCATGATCTAAGACAAAAGATTTGTTATCTTAATTTAGGTGAAAGTACTTCACAAACCTTTACTTGTTGAGTGGATTAAGTCAAATTTTAATGGTAAACAAAATATTTTTGCACAAAGTCCAATTGTTTTGAGTACTTATTGATGCTAAAACAACTCTCCATACAACAAAATAGGTGAGTAGAGCAAAGGAAGTGATCATTTAAAGATGGTATATAAATGAGGAAAATAAGAACTTGTAGATGAATTAACACATATGTAACGAGCAAAGTGAAGCATTATGCTCCTTTCACATTATAAGGGAAATGGAAAATCAATCTAATTTGTAGGACATTCTAATACAAAAAATAAAAGAAGACAAAGTAATACATAAGGTATTATAATTTTGGGACATGTAACCAAGCCAAGAAAGTTCATAAGTTTTTTCTTAAGGAAGGAAGAATATAGGACTCATAAGATAATAATATATTGAGTCATATGTAATAAATTTGTTTTTTTCTCAAGGAAGGAAGAATATAGATCTCATAATTTAATAATATATTGAATCATGTATAATAAATTTGTGTTGTATCAACCACGTATAATTGAGCCACATGTAAGAATAAATCCTCACCATACATATTGGGGGAAAAGAAGTTACTATAATCAATACACTATATAATTTTAGATAAAGATGCAAGAAGAGATGATTATTTAATTAAAGAGGTAATTTTCATGTGAGCAAACTAAAGTTTGAAATCAAATTATTTAGTTTGATTGATCCTTCTCCTTGTTCCACATGATGAGAATAAATAAGAAGAGTCTTAGTATTTGTGTTACTCTGTGTATATTCTGGCTTTGATTAGGGTATTAGGTTTGTGAATGAACATAATATTATGATTTATGCAAGGCCTACCAACAAGGAGGTCAATATAACAAAAGTAGCTTATATAAAAAATGCTATCTTTGCTCAATAGTGTCTTCTTAGATTAATTTTTCTACATAAAAGCACTTGATTCATGAGTATATTTAGAAGAATTTGAAATTTGAAAAATAAATTTGATCTTATCTTATAGTGGTCAAACAAAGGACTAATAAGGAAATCAAAAAACATATGTATTTACATTGGAGGAAAAATAAACATACAAAAATCAATTACCTCTTATTGAGATTAATGAGCTAATTGAATATATTTATAAATTCTATAGCATTTTACTTGATACATAGAGTGCATCCATATACACTATCTTCTCTTATTAAACTAAAGATGTTATATGATAAAACCACCAGGTTTCTATTGGTCAAGAAGTTTGCAGATTAAATCCAACAAGGAGTTCAATTTGCAAGGTAGAATTTAGTATTTACACCAACTTCTCAAAATAAAAATAAATTTATGCACATAGAAAAGATGTGCAATACAAGGTGGAGGATAAATTATGACTATACACTAACAATTATATTAAATGTGAACATAGAAGATAATTGATTTGATATGTGCATTTCCACTATAATGACATAAGTTAGAAAATGGGTTATCCATTGGCATTTACATCTCATGTAAAACAACATCTCTCATTTCATGTATCTTTGTTGAGAAAGTATGAGCACTATTCTATAAAAACCATGCATTTGGACTATCTTTACCATAATTGGAAGATTGATATATATAACATGGGATAGAGCAAGTTATAAAACATGAGCTTATAGGAATCAAAATTAAAAGATTGTGTACTTTGTTTATAAAAAGTACAACCATTGTATGAATCTGCAAGAAAAAAAATTAGCTCATATGGCCAATGTATCATTATTACTTATATGACTTGAAAGATAATACAACTAAGTGAATGAATGATAAAAAATGAGAAAGATAAGAACCATTGTAGTAAGTGATAATTAAATAAAGAGGTAACCTCTACTTGAGGATATTGACTATAAGGAAATACTTGCTAGTAACATGATTGTTAAAATAGGTTGTAAAAGATTTAATCATTAAATACCTTCACTTTGTCTTAATGAACTTCTTCCTTGACTAAAGAATAAGATAGTTATTGATTAACTTTGTATTGACGTTCTAATAATTGATCAATTAGAATGTTTTCTTATACACTACATTGTTAGTCCAAAAGAGTGATAAACATTGGACTTAATTTTTGCACTTTAATATATAAAGGAAAGAGAATAGTTCTTAAAAATCAACTTCCTTAAGAGTGATTTTTAAGTGCTTCTTTTTAGTAAATGTAATGAGTATAATCACCTTAGAGATCAAATAAGCAAGGTAAAGTAAACTACTTTCAATTATCAAAAGAATAAACCTCTATAGTCAAAGTAGTTTTACTCTAAGAGTTTCTTGAATATGGTCTGAATTTTCTCTATATTTAAAGGAAATTTTTTCCTAGATGCTCTTATTTTTGTAATATATTAGGTAGTAGCTTTTTCCACATAAACACTAAAATTTTATATGAGATTCAACTCTGTGCTCTAACCTTGGGCTTGTAAAAGTGTAAAACTTGTAAAATAAATCCATATTCTTGCAAATATATCATTAGAACAAAAGCAAATATATATTTTTCTAACTTTAATTTGGCAATTATTGCCAAAAAAAAGACAAATTTCAACTTTATCTATATTTCTATCTGTGTCTCTCAAGAGAGTAATGTCTTGAGGATAGTAGAGAAAGACAAAAGAAAAGACACAATTTCACACTCAAACTTTGATGCTCCAAAGGAGCACCTTGGCTTTATTATATAGCAAGGCATAGACACGCAATGGAAGCATAACACTTGGATCAAATACATGGATATGTGACATGTCATTGATCTCCACACTCAGATTAGATGCAAGCATGGGTGACATGTTGGATTTGGTCCTATCCGATTGGTCAATCCAATGTTGACCAAAGAGAATCTTTAGAGAATATTATTGTAGGAATCTCTAAATTGTATGGGTGAGATACGGTGTGACGGTGTGCACCAATATCTAGTCAGTATCCAAACACAAAATTTGATTGTCAATGAGTAACTACCAAATTACTCATGACTACCAACACTACTACTATAGAGTTTGAGCAATCTAGATGTAACATTACAAATGGTGTGATAGCTATTGTGCGTATATATATCATACACAACATACATCACTATCAACATCACCCACTATAGAAGCACAACTCAACATAAGTCACACATGGACTCTAATGTGGTACAATTGCCACACTAGCTGGTAGTTAGGTCCCTCTAACTCCATCAAGCTCTTGATGAGACAAACAAGGGGAGTGCATGCCAACATTTCTCCTTTGTGTGAAAGAATTAGCACATTTTTGAGGTATAATTCATTCATTTAGGCACTCAAAATTACCTCTAAAGATTTCAAGCATATTTTGGTTTATACACTATTAATAGAAATATCTTTTGGTGATACCTCTTTTTGATCTATTTAGTTCATCATGTATAACATATTTCCAAATGTTACCAAATTAATTTCACCTCTAGATTATATATCTAGCTATTGGTTCTAAGGTTTTTAAATCTATTTTGATTTTTGCCCTATTAGTAGGAGTACTCTTTTGGTCATATCTCTATCTGATTTATTTAGTCCATCATGTATAATATTTTACCAAATATTATCAAATCAAATTTCACCTCTAGATCATATATCTATCTATTTTTATTACAGATTTGTAATATAACTTCTTATTTTTGCAAATATAACACTCGTATGGAAATAAATAAATAAGTATGATTTAATCTTCAATGTAGTTATTATTGGCATACAAAGGACTAAAACATCATGTACTATTCTTGCAATTGGTCTTTGAATCTCAAGTCTATCCTTTCTATATAGTGGTTTATAAACTCTCTTATGCACATCCAAATATTCATTTAATCCCTAAAATTGGACCTTAAACTCAGAAAAAGTTACTTCAAAATTCCTCAAAACTCTAATATAAAATGAAAAAACATGATAAGTTTTTCACATGTTCTTACTCAAAAAATAGCTTGAGATGTCTTCAAACTATAATGCAATTGAGAAACATTTCGATTAAATGTCCTTGTTCTTCTCTCCGTGCTTGATTTTGGAAGTCAATTATATACTTGATTGTTTTGTTTGAAAAAAGTGGTATTAGGATAATATATCCTTGTTCTTCTAGTATCATTTTCCTCTATGACTGCTTAAGTTTTGAATATAATTATTGCTTGATAAACTGCTGATTATAGTATGATCAAGAATATTTTGGGCTAAATATCACCTTGTTTGATAGAGATTTGGAAGACATTTCTTCTCATCAAGTTGCTAAATTTTTCTTGCTATTTAGAGATCTTATCTTCTAAGAAGAAGGTACCATATAAGGAATCGAGGTGTAATTTTTGTACAACCACCTTGACCGTTGGGATTATAAATTTTGCATTACTGGGAATCTCCAATGATTTCCAGAAGTGATGTCTCTAAGAAGGTATGGAGTTGACTTTCAAATAGTGTTTGACCTTAGTTGTTCTGGGATATCTTTATCCTCTCATAGATTTTTTCGTGACTTTAGACCTCTCAATTCACGGATGAAAATGAAATCCATAAATAGCGACTTTGTATTTGCAAATTTAACATTCTTGGATTGGAGTCTTGGTGTTTAATTTCTACAGGTTTTGCAAAACTTCAGAACTTGTGGGACGGAGTGCCCGAAAAAGATTGAAATGATTACCTCTTGATTATTCTATATCTCCTTTCTCCTTGTGCCCAATAGAAAGAAAAAACATCGAAATACATAAATAAAACATAAGATACACTCTTGAAGGAACAAGAATAGGGAAAGTTGATATAGTAAAAATTATAGGATTATTTATCCTCAAGAAACATATTAATACAATGTCATTGCGAACTACCAATTAGCGACACTATTTTTGTTGCAGAAATAATCATTTTTCCTTAATGTTCTTGAATTCAAAATTATTATAAGGATGCTGAGCAAGTCCATGGAAACTACATCTTCTTAAGAAAAATTCTTATAGAAGAGTGAAAAATAATATTTTCTTCTAAATTGTTATGAAGCCTTCGTATAAATTCGGCTCAATAATCTCTATTCTACCACTAATGAGCGGTCTTGTTCTATACATGTACAGTACTTATGCCAATAATTTATACGTTTCGTATATTTCGCCAGTACTACGCCGCTCTTCCCTCTTCCCATACACTACCTAAGCTACTTAAATCGCGAGGTGGCAGATGAGAAGATCATCCGTGTGATTCCTGTACTATTTGTCGTTGTGCCCACATCATAAACCCGGATCTAGGGCTTGGTGCAGAGGATGAAAGGAGAAGGCCGTTGAACGATTCGGGACAGTTCCCCGGTTGCACGCACGCCGCCATGTCCACTCCTTGTTTAGATCGAGGATCCTACCAAAGGGGAGCCACAAGTGAGCTCTTACTCCTTTACTGGTCTCCGTTTATGGTGAATCTTATCGACGATTTTGTTGTTGGTTACAGTAGTCAGTCTGCATTTTGTAGACCTGCATTCGTGTGCAGAGAGACATAGTCAGAAGTTGGAGCAGGGTGTTCCAAAGTCTGCGTGAAGGACCTCCCTGGAAATGTAGAGCGATCTTCTGGAAGAGAGGGGGATGGGGTACATGCCCAAGAAAGTTTCAGTTTGTAGGGTGATTTGGGGGAGTCCATGGTCGAGGATTTCAGCTCTCGAGAAGCAGTTTTTGAGCCAGCATCCAGAGGGATGGGTATAAGTGCAGAGGTGGTCAGGACAATTCCGGGGAATCCGGATCCGGATACAAATCGACATAGTAATCTTGGATCGAATCTGTTTCGACAATAGTAAAATCTGGATGTTTGGATTTGTACACTAGTCCACAAATTTGTGGAGTACCCTGTTGGATAAAATCCCCGGGCAAATTTTATCCAAATGTCCAAATTCACTACGATCTTGTCAGCGAGCCCTACCCACGGTTTTACTGCCAAACGCGAGGATGGATGTAGAAGGGTTAACTATACTCAATCTTATTTTCTCTATTTTACAGCAACTGCAAAGGGACCTATTGGCCATGATTACCTATGTCGTGGCCAATAGGTCAACCTTACCAGGACTATCGCTGTCCATATCACCAACATTTTCTTCTCGCCTTTCTTCCCATTTACCACACGCGTACCCGCCTTTCTCTATTTGCCCCTTGCACATTTCCTTATAGGCGTCGGTACTCTGTGATTGACATCATACTTTCGGCCAGTGACATGAGCTACACTATTCTCTCGCTTCCCTCAACCATCGCACTTTACATAGCCAATATTTACGTTCTCCTCTCTGCTTCTATTGCTTACATCTCTCAAATATCTCCTATCACTTTCGTTTATTTCGCTTCGTGCTTCTATTCTCGTAATACTAACCGTTTCCCCTCTGTATACTGCGCTGTCATGCTCACTGTGATCATGTTCTTGCCATTGTGAGTTCTTTCCTGATTAACTCCAGCATGTCATACTCTACCTGTCTCCTTACTCCTTACTGTGCTCTTCCCTCAACACGCTCCTTTCACAATCGCTTCTAGTTATTTTCAGATAACTAGTACTTGTCTAAAACGGCACTTCCGGAAGCAAACGGAAGTTGCCCTGCCACTCATGATGTTACCCTGGCACGTCTCCAGGGTGCCTGAGAGGTTATCTCACAGTCATTTTCCTGAGAGCTACCACTCCTCCAGAGCAGCACATTTGTTAGCAAACGAGTTTGGCACTCGTGAGCAGAACAGAAACTCGAAACGAGGTATTGGCATTTACTCAGTTACTTCGGTACTTCATGGGCATCTCGATGAAGTTGTTCGGAAGCTGTTCGGAAACGAGCAAACAGACGAAGTCTGTTTGCTTCTTTCTGGTGGTGGTTATTGTAGGGCGCATGCGCTCATAGAACATGGTGTGTCATACCTATCCAATCCTGCTACACTTCACTTTTCTAAAACGAACTTCCCGTACAGTTCTCTCGCTTCGCATTGCTCTGGAATGAAAGTTTCTTTGGTTAACTGCTTCATACTGATTTGTATTGAATGCAATATTCACGGTTCATGGAATATGTCTGGTAATCAATTCCGCATTGTGCGTGTTTTGATGCAGTTCCTAATTGCATAGACTTGCATGCAGAGAATTACTTAGATTTATATGTGCTTACTTTGCGTCAGTTCTGTCCTCTGTCCTCAGTGGGTTTGGGTTCCCCGTTGGAAGAACAGCTTCTGCTCTCGTTTCACACATGTCACCAACACTGCTCTGAATCTGGTAGGATACATTTTTAAGTAGTGTCTCGTTGGTGGTGGCTGAGATGATTAGAATCTTAAAAGAGTTCCGGAATGAGAGTGATCAATTTGTGACCATCAATACTTTGGGGGCTCTGAAACATGTGTCTAGCACGAGTTGCAGATATCATCTTATATCTAGTTTTCACAACTGTAAATAACGTTTTCAAGGTTGAAGAGCACCCGTTGTGTATTTGCTTGTATTCTTGTGCCCAACCCTTCTCTATTGCTTGGATTTCTATCGACCCGAAGCCATGGAAGCAATGAATATAGGCCTAGGATACACAGCAGTCTCGTCTCCTTAGCCCTGGATCCAGACGTGCATTCAAGAGACCGGAAAGTCCAGTAGCCACATCTTTAAGAGGTACCCGAATAGTTTCCTTGAACTGATTAGCTTCCGAATCACTCCGATTGCAGCGGTTGGGATAATTTTAATCTGCTTTCTGGTAAGTATCTGGTCATGTGAATTGGTAATTATTGAATCTAAAGCGTGTTTTCTATTCTGTATAGATTGCTATGGAGTAGCTAAGCAGGAGCAACTTTGTCGTGTTGATTATCCTGGAGGATACGAAACTGACACTACAGTAGGGTGGGGCTAACCGCAGTCAACAACTTAAGTCATTTCATATTCCTACAAGGTTGGGCTTTCAATTGCAGTCTATCTGAATCAATCATCATTTCCAGTAGGGTAGTAATTTCCCGTGTCAATATGGAAGTGCAAGGAGTGTGAACGTAATCCTCGTTTCCTTCGGATATGCACTTGGAATTGTGAAGGACACGGAAACACTTAAATTGTTAGTCTCGATAGAGAATACACTCTTGGGCGACTAAGGCACCAGCATTAATCAAGTCCCTAAGGTTGTTCCGCCTGAATTATCTACCTATAAACTGAGACAGCCAAGGGCATCATATACCTAATTTGATGCCCTTGGCTGTCTTACTCTGAACCTTGCTCCAACAGGAATACTGACGTTGATGTGAATGCTACAATAGAAAAGTGAAAGAAACGATATTGCTGTCTTTGACATATAGATACGGGACCAGATGGCTTATCCAATCCAGGTCTTTGACTACTGATTACTGTACTTTGCACACTGCCCTGAGATTGGTGCTCCAAATGGAAATGCCTAATTTCCATTAAACTCCGGTGTTATGCTCTTAATGGCACAAAACGAACTATCTATTCAGGAATTGTAACGATTTCCCTTCTGGCATCCATCAAAACTTCACTCATTTCGGCAACTTTAGTAACCCTAGGACTATCTCACAATCCTCTGAAGTGGTGAACAAACTCTTCTGGATCTGAAACAGGGAAGCAGACCACAAGCATCATCATGCGTGAGGCAAGGCTACATGCATCAAGGCCGGTCACGTACAAAAGAAACATTCTAAATTTTGTTGATGAGTTGGCAACTTGTCGTTAAGAACCAGTTTGCTCTGAAAGCCTCTCTACCAGTGCAGGGGCTGGGCTGCTTGCTGACATCAAAAGTACTGAGACTTTGAATTCCAAGGTCTGACCAGAAATGATCCTGAATTATACATTTGGAATACAATACAGTATCTTTTCGGGAGGGCAATGACATTAATTGTCGAGCAAAGAAGCAACTCGTTGTCGACGAAGTGTTGTGTTCTGTTGCTGGAAAGCCACTTACATTCTGACGTCGTTCGGGAGACCTTGGCGAACGCACTGTGATGTCTTTTCCCATGAGTAGCAGGAGTATCATCCGTATCATGGAGTCGAAGGGTTGAATCAACACGGAAGGACTTCATTTACATTCTGACGTCGTAGGGAGTTCAAGAGACCTTGGCCAACGCACTGTAATGTCGTTTCCGATCAGCAGCAAGAGTACCATCCGTAGCATGCGGCCGAAGGGTTGAATTAACACAGAAAGACTTCACAAGACTCCATTCAAAACTTGACACTTCGACTTACCTCTACCCCAAGGTGGTCCCAGGATTTCGACTTGACACTGGATGCCACGTGATCCGACGTGGCACTTGCTAATTACAGTTGGTGCAAGTGAGGTGGTGTTGGCAAACGACGCTTTCTGTCTCACGATTATTAGCATGCAACGACCAGAGATGGTTCACGTGAAAAAGATATTACAATCATATTGTAGAAGTAAGGGACTGGGACCAAAGTCTGGGAACTCAGGTGGGTTTCAACAATGTGCATATCATTTTCATTATCGTTAATCAAGGTTTTGTCCTTTGATCAAGCTGGGTTCTAATTCACTTTTTCCCTTAGACTCGAAGATTGGCACAGACCTCTCTCAATAATTGACAATACCATTTCCATTGTATAATCTGGATAATATGTTCAAAATCAAGCGACTAAGATAAAAGCATAGTCATGTGCTTAAGAAGTCTAGCAAACATACTAAAAAGGAAAAGACCCTTCCGGATCGTTGTCTTCCTATAGACACGAAAATAAGTACTATGTTGAGTCGGGGAAATAACCCATCGGGTAAAGGGGCTCGGAGGGCTCGTAATGGCTTTGGATTTGGCAGTCCAGCCTGGCGGTTAAGGAGCCTAGCTCTCGATCGTACTGTTTTACCTATGGAGGTCTCTCCAGTGATTAACTTGAATTATCCACAAAAAAAAGCCTTTCTGTATAGAGCGTGTCATAAACCAATTTATGCCTTTTCTTACTGCTGTTTTAAACCCACTTTTGGTAGGCTTGCCCCAAGGTGCAAATAATTCTCTTAAGTTTCATTTTCCAAATCGGCGGCTATGATGCTTTTGCTTAGAAAGATGACTATACTTGTTATTGTGGGCATTAAGAAGAACAATGATATGTGGAGGTGGAAATTGTGAAAATGTAGAATAGATAAGCACTTGGGAGAATAATCTTGTGCGTTTGTTGAAACCGATCGACGCAGAGGACTGAAGTCTTTCACCTTCGATCACAAAAAATCCTGGGAGCACGCCCCAAAGGGCAGGAGATTCAACCAGCAATGAACCATTGGTACCTGAGCTCTGCAAATGGCGAAGCCTATGTTGAGAAGGTCGTCCGTCAAAACGACCTTCTCAACAACCTTTTAGGAATGAATTCTCTTCGTGACGGACGGAGTCTAAATGATCCGTCTGTTGAAAAGGTCGTTTCGACGGACGACCTTCTCAACGAGTTTCTCAACAGACGGATCATTTAGACTCCGTCCGTCACGAAGAGAATTCATTCCTAAAAGTCACGTGAAATTTCAAAGCGTATTATCATTAGTGATTTGTCCCATTTCGGTATTGTCGAAGTGTCATATATGGAGTATTGTTCAATATTTCTCTGGTTGGGTGAATGTCATGTGGGCGTTGAGTTCGAGCCTTTTTGTTGGTGGACTATTTACTATACGATATGTACATAAGCATACAACGAAAGTGTGTCATTCCCATTCAATCAACTTATCTTTCTACCCGTCGATGAGATAGCTCTTGAAAGTATGATAGAGAAGATATATGATATTGGTACCAAAATGACAAGCTCTATAAGGACTACCCCAGAGCAGGTAACCAATATATAGTGATTCCAAATACCGGATTACTTGACACTTTTATCTAAGGACTACCCCAGAGCAGGTAACCGACGTAGTGATTTCAATTACCGTATTACTTGACTCAAATATCCGTGCATAGCAGCCCGATTATGTGCAATAGGGGGTTTCAGAAATAGTTTTATGAAATTTTGTATATTTTCATATAGATTATTATGAAACGTTGACTAAATCAGGGCGGAGGATAAGAGTACCACTACGGAGTTCTAACCAAGTTCCTTGTTATTAGCGAACTACGGTGTTCTAACCAAGTTCCTTGTTATTAGCAAATTCCAGAGGAGGTGGTTCGTAGAAAAGAAGGGATATGGAGTTTTCTCTTGTCACATCTTAATGCATTAGTTACATATTAGGGTTAATAAAGTGTATGGTTTAGGGTGAATATTGTTTGTGCCGGTTTCAGTCTAGTGTAATGCATTAATTTAGGATTAGATGAGATTTTGCTCATCGTTGCTCGTTGTTGCTCATTGTTGCTCGTTGTTGCTCATCGTTGCTTGTCGTTGCTCATCGCTACTCATCGTTGCTCGTCGCTACTCGTCGTTGCTCGTCGCTACTCGTCGTTGCTCGTCGCTACTCGTCGTTGCTCGTCGCTACTCGTCGTTGCTCGTCGCTACTCGTTGTTGCTCGTCGTTACTCGTCGTTGCTCGTTGCTACTTGTCGTTGCTTGTTGCTTGTCGTTGCTTGTCGCTGCTCATCGCTACTTGTCGTTGCTTGTCACTACTCGTCGTTGCTCGTTGTTACTCGTCGCCATTTGTAGCCGCTCAATAATGTGTTAATAATATGTTGATTTAGGATAAAATGGCATTGTTGCTCGTTGTTGCTGATTGTTGCTTGTCGTTGATCGTTGTTGCTTTTTGTTGCTCATCATTGCTCGTTGTTGCTTGTCGCCACTTGTAGCCACACATAGCTTGATGGCGCCTGAACCCGCTAATTGGTGCCCAAAGTCGGAAGCTCGTTGGCACTCAAAGCCGCTTGTTGTTATTGGTAGTTGCTGGTTGCCACTGGTAGCTGCTTGATAGCACCCATTGATTTTGCATCCAAATGTGAGCCTACATTGCAATAAGGTTTTTGCTAAATTTTCATTGCACTTTTGGAGTAAAATTTCTCTACCTCCAATTAATTTCTTGGCTGCCGCAAGACAATGCAAATCAATTTTCCATAACTTGTGCTATCTCCCTCACCGCACTAATCTATGGAAATGAACCACCACACCAATGAAAATCCTATAACCAACCGTTTTAGTTTATTGACAAAAGCATTTGCACACAACATTCGTATTTGCAGATGGTGAATTTGAATTTCAATAGTTGAGAGTGGAATTTTGGATCCACCAAAAAATTTCATAAATCCCACTTTAAGAATCAACCACCAAAAAAACATGGAAACTCTCTCAAGAAGCCACATCATCTCTTTTGACAATTATTTTTTTCACTCCGGAAATCCTAAACATCTATAATATAGTGTACTAATTTTTATAAATGAATGCAATTTGCATGTGATATAAAGTAAAACAATTTATGAAGCATTCATTTATTAACACCTCATCTCCTTATAGAGTTCAATAAAAAGAGTTATGAAGTTTTTTATTTATCATGTAGACATCCATCAAAACTATTTTTGAAACCCCATAATGTGAACAATGATGAGTAGAGTTGGAGTCTATACTTATGATCTAGACTCCAGATTATATTAGTGCCTTTAAATAATGGTTTGCATTGGATGTTTACTAGCAATGTAGGAATACTTGTCAAATTTTTTCACAAACCCATAAAAGAAAGTGCCCGATAAAGGAAAAGTCAGTAAAAAACTTACAAATATATTTTTGCTTTCTATAGTTGTGGTGGTGAATTAATTTCACGGGCCCAAATCAAGAACAATTTGTGATTAATATTAATATGCAGGTTGGTGTCAGTAAGGCTACCTAAAGTGATTGTGTATAGCAAGTGGTTGTAGGGTTTAGGGTTTATGGGTTTAGGGTTTAGTTTAGGGTTAGGGTTAGTGGTTCATAAGCTTCCATTGGGGTTTTACTACTAGCTTTGTGGGGTTTTCTGGATTTGAAACTAGTGGGTTGTCTCCAAAATGATATCATTTTGGAGGACATGGATTTCAAAACTCCAATACGATATCAATGATATCCAAAATCCAAAACTCCAAAATCCAAAACTCCAAAGTGATACCATTTTGGAGGACATGGACATTTTGCCTTCAAATACAATTCACCCTTTTACCATTGACACTCTTCTTGTTGTAGAGAGTACCATTGACCTTGCTCCTATTGTAGAGGATATGATTTTATATAAGGAGTTCCTCATTTCTGCTCTATGTATATTTGTATATCATTTTTTATTTCATGACTGTTCTTTATTATGCTTCCTCATAATACCTTGTGTTAAACTGATGATAATGTTGTGTGTTTAATGACTTTTGTTGCAAATTTCTTCTTTCTTGAGCAACCCTTCACCTTGTGCAAACCCTTGTGACCTTGTGACCTATAACAATATGGAGTTTAGCGACCAAGTTAGTCAGACTTACAAAGTAGCACATTAGAAAAATTAGCCTAGAATATTCCGGAAATATCTAGGAAGCTTCTTGGGAAGCTTCCCGGCTAGCTAAGCTTGCACCACAAGTAAGTAGCTTCTAGAAGGAAGCTTCTAGAAGCTTCCAACTAGCTTAGCTTGCACGTCAAGTAGGTGACTTCTAGAAGGAAGCTTCTTGAGAAACTTCCTAGTTAACTTGGCTTGCACTCTAAGAAAGCGGCTTGAGGAAGCTTCTTGGAAAGCTTCTCAAGGGCCTTATATGCTACCTATAAATACCAAAGCCAAAGCTAATGCTAGGCATTAGGACTTTTCACTCATTCAAGTGTCCCAATGTGAGTTTCCATTCTTCTATTTCTCTCCTTGGTCTTGGTCTTTTACATTGGTATTAGAGCAGGAATGGGATAGATGGAATTTATGGACCACCAAATCCACAAACCATTGGGATTTTCATGTCCAGATATCACCCAAGCACCACTTCACACAATTCATCACCTCACGCTTTGGGTAAGATTTTCTACATATGATCACCGTGTTTGAGGAATCCTTGATACTTCCGATTGTCACTTATGGAGAAAGGTGGACGTGCTGTATCTATGTGTTAATAAATTAAATAAATTGGGAGTAGTAGGATAGAGAAGTAGCTATGGCGGCAATACCGGATGTTATCCTTGTGATGCAACAACAAATTGAGCACCTTACTTGATTGTTGGATGAACGAGACCAACAACAACAAGAACATAAAGAGAGAGCACCAGTCCGAGATGGAGAAGATTGTATTTGATTTCCAAAACCTAAGATGTTTGAAGGCAAGAATCTTCCTAACATAGTGGAGAATTTTTATGTTTGATTATGAACGTTACTTCAAAGCCACCAATCCTCAAGATGAATGGAAATAGATTCTCTTGGCTTTTAGCAAATTGGATGGTGTGGCAAAACTTTGGTGACAATTCCGAGTGGAGCGAGCTAAACAACAGATTGTTGCACCAATCTTGACATGGACGGAATTCAAGAATGCAATACTTTGTTGATTTCAAACTATAAATGCCACCCGAGCCGTACAAGATAAATTGGCAGAGTTGAAGTAGATTGGCTCAGTAAGAGTCTACATCACACAATTTCAGAACATCATCATGCAAATTCCAAATATACAAGAAGGAGAAGTTATGGATCAATTTGTCTGGGGATTGAAGTCACAAACCAAATTAGAGGTGACCATGTGAGAACCACAAAATGTAGAAGAAGCCATGCAATTGGCTGAGCGCTTTGATTCCTTGGTTGCAACAACTTGGTCTCAATCTCAACTTACACCAAGCTTACCAATACAGTACGCACGGGTGGAAGAACCAACACCAATGGAGATTGATGCTATCCAAAGGAGGCCACTTGGTACAACAGATAAAGAAAGATTATGATAAAAAGGAGGTTGTTTTTATTGTCACCAAGTTGGACATCACATTGCTGAATGTCCACTTAGGAATAGGTGACCTTGACAAGTTGCCAAGATGGAGGTTGTGGAACCAAATGATCAAGGAAACAAAGAATCCCAATAGGAGATTTCAAGCCACCTATTAGGGGCTTGATTAGTTCCAATGGGATTGAAGGCTTGACCTATGCAAGTTTGTTTTACTTGCAAGGTACAATATCTAATTGGAGTTGTAGGATTTTGGTTGATTTTGGAAGTTTAGAGAATTATATATCTATGCAAGTAGAAAAGAAATTGGGTATTCTTATCAAGCCAATGATTGGAAGTAGTTTGATGATGGCAAATGGTAGAAAGGGTTCTGTATTCTGCACCTTGCATCCTATTACCTTCAAGATTGGGAAGGAGTTTTTGGAGTGTATGAGGTTTGTAGTGGCACCTCTACACTATGATATCATTTTGGGTCTACCTTGGCTTGAACGTCATAAGGTTCAATTTGATTGGACTCGATGCCAAATTCCAATATAACACCAAGGTAGGAATTTCTGATTAGGTTGTTTGGCACCTCTGAGTAAGACACCTAAGAATAGTCAGTCCCAAGGAGTGGAGTCCCAAGATGAAAGGAGTGGAGTCCCAAGATGAGAATTTTGCAAAGAAGGCAACCATGGAGCAAGCTTGGAAGAGAGATGAGTCCTTGGAAGGGAAGTTGATTAGTAAAGCAGCCATAGAGCAAGCTTTGGAGGAAGATAAGTCTGTATTCACGGTGTAGATCAAGCCAATTGCACAAGAACAATTGGAGGAAGGCCAAGAGCCTTATCAAGCAATGGTTGATCGGATAGTTCAAGAGTTTGCAGACGTGTTTCCGGATGATCTGCCAAAGGGATTACCCTCAGATCAAGGAATGCCCTTCAAGATTGAATTAGTGCTAGGGAGTACTCTAGTGAGTAGACCGATCTATTGGCTCTCACCAAAGGAGTTGGAGGAGTTGCAAACAACACTTCCAGAGTTGTTGGAGAAGGACTCATACGACATAGTACCTCTCCTTCTTGCTCCCCCTCCATCTCAAGTACTTGCTCCTCCTCCACCTCAAGTTCCTCATACTTCCACATTCTTGACCACTATATCCTACTCTCTCCAACAAGCCAAGTCTCACCTCCTTGTTGCTCAAAATTGCCAAAATCAATATGCGGACCACCATTTTCACGATCTCACCTTTGAAGTTGGTGATAAAGTCCTGCTATCCTCTAGTAACCTCCCTCTCCCACTTGATACCCAAGTTTGTAAACTTGCCCCTAATTGGATAGGACCCTTTGATATCATCCAAATTGTCTCTCCTATTGCTTATTGACTTGCCTTGTCATATGCGTATCCATCCTATCTTTCATGTTTCCAAGTTGAAACCCTTTGTTCCTAACCCCTCTTGCTTTTCATCTCAAGTCCAACCTCCCCCTCTTCCTATCCCTATCAATGATCATGAGGAGTATGAAGTTGATTGTATCCTTGCACGTCGCCATATCCAATGAGGCCGACAACATATGGAGTACAAGGTCCTTTAGAAAGGGTATCCCCTTCATGATGCCACATGGGAACCTCTTTCTCACCTCCAAAATGCACAAACGACCATCCAAGAACTCAAAGCTTCACTGGCAATGAGGTCACCAACTAGCGGCAAGGGAATATGTAACAATATGGAGTTTAGTGACGAAGTAAGTCGGACTTATGAAGTAGCACATAAGACAAATTAGCCTAGAATATTCCGGAAATATCTAGGAAGCTTCTTGGGAAGCTTCTCGGCTAGCTTACCTTGCACCACAAGTAAGCAGCTTTGAGAAGGAAGCTTCTAGAAGCTTCCAACTAGCTTAGCTTGCACGTCAAGTAGGCGGCTTCTAAAAAGAAGCTTCTTGAGAAGCTTCCTAGTTAATTTGGCTTGCACTCTAAGAAAGCAGCTTGAGGAAGCTTCTTGAGAAGCTTCTCAAGGGCCTTGTATGCTACCTATAAATACCAAAGCCAAAGCTCATGCTAGGCATTCAGAGATTTCCCTCATTCAAGTGTCCCAATGTGAGTTTCCATTCTCCTATTTCTCTCCTTGGTCTTGGTCTTTTACATGACCACAATAATAAGCTCCTTACATTTTTAGCAAAAACTCCAAACCTGAGCAAGCTTTGCAAATCCATGAAAAATGATGTGTATATAAATATACATAAAGCAGAAATGAAGAACTCCTTATATAAAAATCATATCCTCAACAATAAGAGCAAGTTTAATGGTACTCTCTACAACAAGAAGAGTGTCAATGGTAATAAGGTGAATTGTATCTGAAGGCATAATGTCCATGTCCTCCAAAATGATATCCTCTAGCTATGGTGGAAGACATTATAGTCTGGTATGCTCTAAAGCTACATCCATGTGCCGCCTAATGACAAGTCTCCTAACAAACACCAAACTATATCTCCAAAGGAGATCCCACTCCCTATCATGCATAAGAGGATCATGAAAAGTGGCTACTAAACCCTCATAAGGATCCACACTATAATCCAATAGACAACCTAAAGTCCATTCCACAATGAGGAACTCAATATTTGATTGCCTATCTACTCTAAGTCTATCCAAAGGAGCAATCAAGGGGCCACATGATGACAAATATGAATACAATGCACGAGGATAAAAGAAAATTAATGCTAGAGGATGGACAGTACCATAGGGATTTTTCCTACAATAGGATAAGAATGCACTATCAACTACTAATATATCTTGCAAGGATAGACCTTACTACATTTACCACCTAATGCGGTAAATGCACTAAGGTCTATAGGTGTAATCTTTATATTGGTCCTTGTACCTATCCATGTCAAAAAGCACTCCCACAAGACAATGTTAACATCCTTGTTTAAGAAACCATGGCCCTATATGTCCATAAAAATGCTTACACACTATTTCTTGTTATCACTCTAGATAATAACCTTGAGTTCTATCACACAATACTCCATAAACTCCTTGACTCTATAACGTGGTAAATACCTAAAATTACTCCTCGTTCTATAAGGGGTCCATCCACCTTGCTCTACCACCAAGGATCATTAGCAAGAGAGACAACTACTATCTCACATAATATCTACCAAACAACCAATATCCATTACTAAAATCTTCCTCATCTATCATGAGCATAAATGAAGCAAGGAACAAAGTCTTTAGTGCAACTCATCCTTTCTAAAAATTATAAGTCTAGAATGCTAGCATATGAGTATCATCCTTCTCTCCTCAAGGGCATGGCTAAAATAAGGTGGAGATGCAAGATCATTTGAAAGTTGAGGTCTCCAAGCAATAATATCCATGTCAGGTGTCATTACACTAGGCTCTCCCTAGGTTCTCCATAAAAATGAGGCTCTATTTGTGTCTCCTCCAACCATGTTTCTAACTCAAGAATCCAAGTGATCATCTTATTAACATCAATTTGAGTTCCCATATGCATTGCTATGTCTACAATTGATCTCCTAGCCTCATCTCATAAAAAGTGACCTTAGCTAACTTAGCTTAAGTTCTCTCTCTAATGCCTACATCATGGTGGTGAAATATTGTTGGTAAAAATACTCATGTGTCTTATAAGCTTGAGCCATCAACTCCCTTTGAGCCAAAAAAGAATCAAACTTACTTAATCTATGAATTCTAGCACTTTCTCTAATCACAAAGGCCATGAAGGAATCTTCATTCTCCATCAAAATCCTCCTTCTCTACATTAAGTCCCTCATATTATTCTGCCCTTCTCAAAGAACTTGCTCTCTCCCCTCCAAGTCTCCATAGTGCACTCCTTCTCTATAAGAACTTGCTCTCTCACATTTAAGTCCCCCACAAAATGCTACTTCTCAAGAAGAATCCACTCTTTCTCAACAAAATCTTCCATTCTAGTACTCACCCCCAAAACAACATCTATGTCACTCTTTCTTAAGGCTCCAATACCATGGGTAGTGATAGTCCTCAAGGAATCTGTAATACTCCGAGGACAAGAGAAGAGAGAAAACACAGATTGCACACTCAAACATTCGATGCCCCAAGGGAGCACTTTCTCTTTATTATATAGACAAAGAGGATCTCCTCCAAGGAAGCTCCACCATAGGATTAGGGACATAGATAGGTGACATGTCAGCAAGGTCCACCCTTGGATTATTGACTTGGATGGGTGACCTGTATGGTCTAGGTCCTATCTGGTTGGTCAAACGAGCTTTGACCGGAGGGAATCTTTTAGGGAATCTTCATGTAGGAATCTCAGGATCACATGAGTAAGGTACCGTTGGAAAGCTCTCGACGAGACAAACCAGGGGGAGGAAAGGCCAGCCTTTCCTCCATTGGGGGGGGGGGGAATCTGCACATTTTCGAGGCCTAATTCATCCGTTTAGGCCTCCGAAATTGCCTTCAAAGATTTCAGGCATATTTCGGTTCCTACTCTATTAGTAGAAGTCCCCTTTTGGTGATACCTCTTTCTGATCTGTTTAGTCCATCATGTGTAACATCCTTCCAGATGTTACCAAACCAATTCTCACCTTTAAATCATATGTCTAGCTATTGGTTCTAAGGTTCTCAAGTCTATTTTGGTTTTTGCCCTATTAGTAGAAGTACTCTTTTGGTGATACTTCTATCTGATCTATTTTGACCATCATGTATAACATCATTCTAGATGTTACCAAACCAAATTTCACATCTAGATCATATGGCTAACCCTTGGTATTACAGACCTCCCTCCTTTTAAGACGCAACGTCCTCGTTGTGCAATTGTTGCTCAAATGCTTGCACCAACACCGGTGCATGTGCCAAATTGGTAGCGGGTTCCTAGGTTGCTTCATAGAGAGGGTAACCTTTCCATTGTACTAGATATTCTACCCGCGGATGGCGAGTACCACGCCTGCGCTTTTGGAGAATCCGCTCTACTTCATATTCCTCTGTGCCATCAATGACTGTCGGACAAGGTCGAATGTCCTGTGTGGAAGTACCTTGGCCTGATCGGGGAGCATATCTGCGTAATAGGGAGACATGGAACACTGGATGGATCTTCATGTGTGGTGGTAGCTCAAGGTGATAGGCCACAACGCCGATGCGACGAAGAATCGAGAAAGGCCCAATAAAACGAGGTCTGAGCTTACGAGATCCAACTAATGTGAGGTTGGTTGTCGATAGCCACACTTGATCCCCAACATTGAACTCCATATGCCTACGGTGTGCATCAGCATACTGCTTTTGTCGATTTTGTGCAATCTGTAACCTGTGCTTGGCGCTCTCCACACCTTGTTGGATTCTAGAAACAAATGTGTTGACTGCATCAACCTTGGTAGTCACTGGACGGATCTTCATCAAGCTAGAAGGTGTGAAGGGATGCTCACCATACATGAGGAAGAACGGAGTGACCTGGGTGGAGGCATTCACTGAATTGTTGTAAGCAAATTCCACCAACGGTAGTAGGGTGTCCCACCTCTCTTGCTCTTCTAAGGTGAAACCGCGTAACATATCTTCAATCGTGCGATTAGCCCGCTCTGTTTGGCCATCTGTTTGTGGGTGGTAAGCTGTAGACATGGCCAACTTGGTTTTCAAGAAACCAAAGAGTGTTCGCCAAAACAAACTGGTGAATTGGGTGCCTCTATCGGTGATGAGTACTCTAGACAAGCCATGGTGAGCAAAGACTGCATCTAAGTATAGTTGAGCTAGTTGTGGAGCGGTCACCTCCTTGGTGGTAGGGCGTACATGAATCATTTTGCTGAGCCGGTCCACAAAGACGACAATGGAGTCAAACCCTGAGGTGGTCTTGGGTAATTCACAGACGAGATCCATACTCACTTGTTCCCAACGTTGGGTAGGAGTGGGAAGAGGTTGAAGGAGCCCTGCAGGAGCTTGATTAGAAGCTTTGTTCTGTTGACAAAGTAGGCAGCTACGCACATAGTCCATCACGTCGTTGCTCATCTTGGGCCAATAGTAATGGCGCTTGATTGCCTCCAAGGTCTTGTCCACTCCGACATGAGCTGCAATGGCCAAATCATGACATTCCGCTAGAATGGTGGTGCGTAATTCTAGGTCATTTGGGATCCACAATCGGCCCTCTCGAAAGGTGAGTCCTTGGGTGCTGGTGACACCTTTGGACGCTTGCGCTTCTACAATCTGTGGGTCAGTTTTTGTAGCAGCTAGAATCTCTTGCCAGAATTCAGGGTTAATCTTAACCTCTGCCGCCAAGTTGTTGGCCATTGGCATGCGGGTGAACGCATCTGCAAGTTGCTTCTTACCTTCCACGTAGGTGATTGTCATGTTGAAGCGTTGTCGCCACTCTGCCCACCAAATTTGGCAACGAGATAGATCCTTCTGCGTCTCGAGGTAGACTAGAGGTTTGTGGTCTGTCTCTACTACAAATGCCTTCTCGTCCAGGTAGTGCTTCCAATGGTTGGTTGCTAGAACAATGGCCAGCTCTTCTCGTTCTGTGGTGTGGTAGTTGCGCTCTACCGGTAACAACTTTCGAGAGAAATATGCAATTGGATGCCATCCGTCATGCCACTCTTGTTGTAGGACTGCTCCTATTGCTACGCTTGATGCATCTGTAGCCAACTTGATTGGACGTTTTGGGTCATACCACTTCAAGATTGGTGCATGTAGCAAGGCGGCCTTCAATTCTTGAAAGGCCAACTCTTGTGCAGTTCCCCATGTCCACTTCTTCCCCTTGCCAAGTAGTGCCGTTAAAGGCTGTGCAACCTTGGAGAAGTCCTTGACAAATCTACGATAGAATCCCGTCAACCCCAAGAAGCTCTTAAGTTGAGTCTGATCTTCGGGGGCAATCTATTTTTGAATGACCTCTATTTTATCTGTCAATACTTGAATGCCCTCTGCACTTACTTTATGCCCTAAGTAGTCTACTTCAGACTTGCCAAACTCACACTTTGAGATTTTGGCGTACAACTGATTCTGTCTTAGAATCTGGAGGACCTCTTGTAGATGTTGTTTGTGTTCTGTCATCGTGCTACTATATACTAAGATATCATCCAAGAAGACAATAACAGACTTATCCAAGTATGGACGAAATATGTCATTCATTAGGCTCATGAAAGTGGCAGGCGCATTGGTGAGGCCAAAAGGCATCACAAGATACTCAAAGTGGCCATACCTGGTTCGAAAGGCAGTTTTGTACACATCCTCCTCTGCAATTCGGATTTGATTGTAACCGCTCCGCAAGTCCAGTTTGGTGAAGTATCTCGCTCCATGGAGTTGATCAAACAGGTCATCCATGCGAGGTAAGGGGTATTTGTTCTTCACTATTTGCTGATTGAGACCCCGATAGTCAATGCACATGCGCATTGTACCATCCTTCTTCTTCACAAACAAGACAGGGGCCCCATATGGTGATACGCTAGGTTGGATGAAACCTATGAACCCTATGAACCCTATGAACCCAACCTTTCTGTAGCATCTCCTCAATTTGAGTCTTACACTCCTCCAACTCATGAGGTGATAGGCGATATGGGGCCTTACAAGGAGGTGTCTTCCCCGGGAGTGTCTCTATTTTGTGATCTACTCGCCTTTTAGGTGGTAATCCTGAGGGTAGATCATCGGGAAAGACATCTTGAAACTCATCCACCACATCCTTCAATTTCTCAGGAATTTGTCCAGTGAGTTGTGCACTCTGGACTTCTCTTATTAGACCTAGAAAACATCTATCGGTCTTACAGACAGTTGTCGTCCCTACGACATATAGAGGCAGTTTCTGCCTGTGTGATTTTTCTTTAACCCCAATGATTGACCATTGGTGGGTTCTCACTACTTTCTTCCTCCAATCCACCATTGGGTTGTACTGCTCCATCCATGGCATGCCTAAAATTGCATCATAACGGGCTAACTGTATCACTCGCCACTCAATTGCTTCCTGATATTCTCCTACAGAGAGGGTTACCCGTCTAGGTAATGATTCAATCCTCTTTGTTTGCCCATTTGGTAACTCTACTTCTTCACTTCCATCTCTCTCTAGATCCATCCCAATCTGATTGCAACAGAGCGAGACAAGAAATTCTCTGTTGCTCCCGGATCTATTAATACTCTCACTTGATTACCTTCTAGGATTCCATTCACAACAATCAATTGTGAGGTTGCCTTTCGGGATCTTTGCGCATTATTCTTCTTCCTTCCCTCGCTTCTCTGCTTCCTTATTGAGCCAGTAAGGCCGCGAGGTACATTTACTGGTGATCTTCATTTTCCGAAGTGGTTTCCACCTCCTCCTCTTCAATGTGCCTCTCCATGTTGTTCAAAGATTGCCTGTACGAAGGCCGAGGGCCTCTAGGGAAACGAGTGCGACAATTGGTAGATATGTGCCCAATACGGCCACAATTGTAACAACGGCGTTGTTCTCCTCAAGTCCCTTCTCCTCGTGGGACTCCATCTCTTCGTTCTTCTACCCGTCCTCACTCTCCTTGAAGCGGCCGTGCTCCTCGATCCCGGAATCGAAGGTTGCCCAATTCCATCGGTACTGGTCCACCCATGTGTGGCATTTCTACCTGATAATGTTGAGGTGGAACTACTCCTTCACCTCCACCTAATGCTCCGGCTATTCTCTACGCACAAGCAATGGCTTCAAATACTGTGCGAGGGTTTTGCACCATGACTTCTTGGCGAATCCGCTCTTTCAACCCTCGTTTGAAATTGTCGAGAGCCTTTGCTGGACTCATGTCGGTAATTGCGACTTGTAGATCCAAAAATGCCTCCCCATACTCTTGTACGCTATTCTTCTGTCTCAATCCCCATAGTTGGGTTCGAGCCATCTGCACAGAATCCACCGATTGGAAATTCTTGAGCAGTCCTTCTTGCATTGCTGTCCATGTGACCTCCCTTCTCTCTGCCAGCATGGATCGTTCCCAAGCATCATACCATGTGAGGGCTTTATCGGTCAAGTACCCACATGCAAACACGCCTGCAGCATGCTCTATGATCTCTGTTGAGAACAATCGAAAATATCGATTCATTCTTGAGATCCAATTCTCCACTACTCCCATCGTACGCTGCCCCTTGTAAGGCTCGATGTTGCAGGTCTTCTTCATCCGGAGTAGCAATGTGGCTTCATCGTTGATAGGGTTTGTAGGCACGGGTGCCTCTCCAAGTACTTCAGTCGCAGGTACTGGGTTTTGAGACGGCTCTTCTTCTTGCATGGCTTGATCGTTCCTGAGGATCTGCACTTGACTTTGCAATGTCTCCATGGTCATCTTAATCTCTCAAAATTCATTCAACATCCCTTGCATTCCTTGCACCAATTCTTGCAATTGCGGATCCATGGTGCATGCAACCCCCAATTGCTAACGTCTACTTCAATACAGAGTCAATATAATCACTCTGGAAGGCGCACGAACTATCGGAACTACCATTGGGACCTCAGAAGCTATCACTTGTTGATAATACTCCTCACCAAAATTCCTAACCACAAAATCTCTAAACATCAATTTCGGCCTCACTACATAACGGATTTCTACTTGAGGGTTGAAAGGGAGAGGATTTGGGACATTCATATCCATATTATCATAATAGAATGTAAATCGTCAAATCCCACTCTCTGTCATATATCACCACAGGTAGAATCACCGGGTTTGGTGAGTTCATCACTCTGTCCATGAATTCAGCACCGAAGTGATAAACTAGCGATACTCTCATCTGCTCACGCTGGATGTACATAACCTTGATGTGGAATGGGTTAGAGAATGGAAAGCTAGGTGCGGGAAATTGTCCTCCCGGTGCATCCATCCCATCCGCTCTCTAAAGTCCTTCCTAAGTCTAGCGATTACTCTATGTTCTCCACCTCAAATTACTCAGTTTCAGTAGTTCGTGCTATTCCAAGAGGGGTGATCCACTCTCTTGGACTAGAACACTCGCTCTGATACCATTGTAATACTCCAAGGACAAGAGAAGAGAGAAAACACAGATTGCACACTCAAACATTCGATGCCCCAAGGGAGCACTTTCTCTTTATTATATAGACAAAGAGGATCTCCTCCAAGGAAGCTCCACCATAGGATTAGGGACATAGATAGGTGACATGTCAGCAAGGTCCACCCTTGGATTATTGACTTGGATGGGTGACCTGTATGGTCTAGGTCCTATCTGGTTGGTCAAACGAGCTTTGACCGGAGGGAATCTTTTAGGGAATCTTCCTGTAGGAATCTCAGAATCACATGAGTAAGGTACCGTTGGAAAGCTCTCGACGAGACAAACCAAGGGGAGGAAAGGCCAGCCTTTCCTCTGTTGGGGGGGGGGAATCTGCACATTTTCGAGGCCTAATTCATCCGTTTAGGCCTCCGAAATTGCCTTCAAAGATTTCAGGCATATTTCGGTTCCTACTCTATTAGTAGAAGTCCCCTTTTGGTGATACCTCTTTCTGATCTGTTTAGTCCATCATGTGTAACATCCTTCCAAATGTTACCAAACCAATTCTCACCTTTAAATCATATGTCTAGCTATTGGTTCTAAGGTTCTCAAGTCTATTTTGGTTTTTGCCCTATTAGTAGAAGTACTCTTTTGGTGATACTTATATCTGATCTATTTTGACCATCATGTATAACATCATTCTAGATGTTACCAAACCAAATTTCACATCTAGATCATATGGCTAACCCTTGGTATTACAGAATCCTCCCTCTATATATTAAGGTGTATGTATATGGTAAGGTAGCCTTTATCTTAAAAAGAATACTCTCTCCACTAAATCTCCCTCACTAGAAAGCACTTAAACCTCTCTAGGAGGTACCTCACTCTCTTCATACTATTTCCCACTCTCATAGACCTCACTCTCTCCAAGCTCTCTCTCCTTAGCACATACCTCACTCTCTCCTAGACCTCCTCCTTGCTCAAATCTAAATAATGAAGATGACCATCCATCCTTATCCTCTCACTCTTTGCTAGCTCTACTCCTTGCTCATCTCTAAATGATGAAGATGATCATCCATCCTTAAGCTCTCACTCTTTGCTAGCTCTAATCCTTGCTCAAATCTAAATGATAAAGATGGATGATCATCCACCCTCAACCTCTCACTCTCTCCTAGCTCTGCTCCTTGCTCAAATCTAAATGATAAAGATGGATGATCATCCACCCTAACCTCTAATTGGATGATGATAAAACTCCTTACTTACTCTCATCACATCAACATCTATTATCAAGTCCTCTAAAAGATGAACATGGTAACATGTGCACAATTTAAGTTCAAACTTGTATCAATATTTGAAAACCATACACAATAATAAGGTGGAGTAATGTCATTTATTAAATACAGAGCCATTACAAGTGAGAACCCATTCAAAATGAATCTTTAGTCACTCTCACTCACCCTCTTCCTCATTCTCTACGTCATCATGAAGAGAAATCTCATTGTTTGCCATGGTGTCATAATGCACCTCTTCCTTACCTATAAATCCACTCTCCAAGAAGAGATGAGTGAGAAAATGACCCACTAATGTCACCTTGAACCAATGACCATCTATTATATAAAGTTGCCTTTACATGAAGGCCATCTCTGCACTAATTGCTTGTAACATGAGTTCAGCCTAATCATAATCATATTTAGCCCATTGCAACTCTGCCCTAGACTGCTCTACCTTCATCTTCACAAAAAGTGCAAGATATCCATGCATCACCTTCAGCCTCCTAGTAGTGACAAGAAGTGCTCATATCATTTGAAAAATGCCAAAATGACCCAAAAGTTGCCAAAACAAGATGAGATTTTGTTAAGGTCTTGAAAGTGTCATTGTAGTTTTGCTATGGTTTTGCCAAAGTATGGAATTTTGCTTGGGATTTGCAGGGATCTTGCTAGGATTTTGCTAACTTGAAGGGTTTCTAACATGGGAGATTTTGTTGGTGTTTTCCTTGGATTCTAGTTGGACATGTGGGTTTTGCTAAGAGTCACCTGATTTCCTAGTCTTGTATGGGTTTTGCTTGGGTTTTTTTCTATGATGTTAGGGTTTTTCTTTTTGAAATTTTTGGGGTTCAAGATTTCACTCCTTGGAGGTTTAGGTATCATTGGAGTTTCATTTGAAATTTTTTTGAGAGAAAAAAAACAATTGACATTTGAAATGATCAATTCATAAGCTTAATTAGCAAATTCATCAAAGAAATAAAGAATCTATTTACATGAAAGTAAGGGTAATAGAGCATGATGGCCACTTTCAATCCCAAATAATGAAAAAAAGTTTCTCTAATTCCCTCAATTGATCTTCTGATCTGATTTTGATCAAGCCATACTTACTTGATAAAGGTAATCTTATTTGATATTGAATGTGGATTTATGATAAACCATTATCCCTCATAAAAATCTTCCATGTTGGGCATATCCTAAACCTTTTCATACTTAAATAAATACCTTGTGATCTTTGTCTCTTGATTCCTCTCTTAAAAAATATGCCTTTGTGAGCTCTCTCTCCTAATTGCTCTCTCCCTTTTGTGAACTCTCTATTTGCCAATTTTTTTATGAACTCTCTTTCTCTCTCAATTTTTGAAAATAGGCCTTGCTCATTTATCCCTCTCATGAGCTCTCTCTCTATCTATGGATTTAAAAAGATAAGCCTTCTTCCTTTATCCTCATGTGAGCTCTCTCTCTTGTCTTCTTTCCTTCTTGTGAACTCTCTCTTAGTTTCTTGATTTAAAATATGGACCTTCCTTTGCTTACAAGGTCTCTCTCTTTCCCAATTTAAAAATATTAGCATTCACTCTTGTGAGCTCTCTCTTGGTCTCACAATTTTTGAAATTGGATTTTCCTAAAAAATGTGCTTTCCTTCCCTTGCTTGTGAGCTCCCTCTCTATTTCAAAAACTTGGCCGTCTTGTGAAATCAAGTTAGAGATTGTCCAAAATATGCATGGAAACCTGCTTTCCCAATTTTTGAAAATGTGCTATGAATACAGTGTCATTTGAAAATTTAAATGTATCTTTTCTTTTCCAATTTTCTCTTTGAAATTTTCATTGCCATCTTGGTGAACTCTCTCTCTCTCATGATTTTAGATATTCCCTCTTTAATCTCTATACCCTTCTATCTCAAACGTGTAACACAAATTTTTTCTTGATATCTCTCTTGAAAATGCAACTCTGCTTGATCTTTCTCCAAGTCTTTGAAAATATGTAAATTACTCCTTAATTATAGAATTTATAAAAAGGAGGAGTCCTTTGAAGATGACTCTTCACCTTTCATAAAAATGATCACCCTTTACATCAACAACACCCCTTTTACATAACAATCATCATTCCACATATCAATGACACACTTTCTTACAATGCAATCAACAAATTATTTATGATGAAACTATCCTTAAATCTATGCTTCAATATTTCAATGTCATGTCTCTTTAACCTTACATCTGAATTTCAATATATCAATTTACCATCAAATTCATTCAATGAAATTTGAGTTTTTCAAGGCTCTCATATCAATATTTTTCACTCTCACTTCCAATTTGGAATTAAAGAAGAAGAAAATGAAATGGTTTGGTGCCAATATTAATAATTTTCACCTCTCAAATCTTATTTGGAATTCTCAAGGAGTGGAATAAAGAACCACCAAGCAACTTCCAGCCTATGAGAAACACTCAAGCAACACTTATTTTCTCAACAATGACACCCAAATGATCCCAATATAGCCAAACAATACCTCCAACAATATAAGGATTTCCAAACCATGCCACCATTAATCCCAAAAAAATGACCCTATCACACAATGATTCCATCAACATACAAACAATACACAAAAAACCACAAGTGACATCCATGCCAAATATAACATCACATAAAGATAAATTTGATGAAGCCAAATATAATTTCTCAACAACCTTTTGTCAATGAATGATCATTTTATTATTAGAGGTTAGAAAACCCAATAAGTTACAAAGGGTTTAAGAAACTCTCAAGTCTTTTAAATGCAAGACACATATTCGCTATTTATCATATTTCTTCTCTAACAAGAATTCTACATGAGATAAATGCATTATATCTATAGCCATGTATTCCTCTCTTAACTACTCTTCTTCCTCCCAAATGTAAACAATTAGAAATTGTGCAAAATAATGCATGTATTGATCAATGCAAGAGATATTGATTCATATTCTTGTTGCTTTTTAACTAAATCCTTAATTCATGTAAATAATACCATTGGTCCTTTAAAAATCCTATGCAATGCTTGACAAAATGAGTACAAGCTACATACTTCTTGCAATCTATTTTATCTTGAGAATGCTAAAGTTTAAACAAAGGCATCAAATGACTCATGGAGACATAGCCTAAATTTCCCAAAAGATATTGGTGGTGTTCGAATAAATCATTGGCTACTCTTTGATTTAAATCCCTCTAGAGGAGAGACCTCTCAACACATATCATGTCACAACAAGAAATTGGCATCCTTGTGCATAGTGCACATATCAAAGTTGGAAAATGGTGAGAAAAATGCAAGTCAGAAGGAAGTAACCAAAAATTGCATATACAAAAAGCACATGAAATTAAGCACCACAACAAAAAGCACCATTTGGAACATAAACCAACTCATAGATACCATGGAACAAAACAACTCACAAAATTGCAATGACTAAGTCAACAAATCAAAAAACTTTTACTACTTGTGAAATAAAAAATGTGTCTCATGTCATCACAAATCACTTGTCTATTGATAAAATAAAAACTCTTCTTGCCAAAGTAGGTCTTTCCATTAATTTAAGGTCTTTGTGCTAAAGGGAAGAATATCCAATCCACTAATTCCACACACTCAGAAATCCTTCAATCCAAAGATACTTGAAATCCTCTCTTTCTTCTATCAGGCTGTACCACCTCCCTTGCAAGACTACCTTAAATGGAAGTGATAACTCTCTTTATAAATTTTGTAGTGGATCTAGAGCTAATGCTCCACAATTAGTACCTCATGTTATACAAGTTCTGTTCTTGTTGTGCCCATATCCATCAAGTGCTATGGTGAGTGTGATCCACACAAGGATCTGGTTCCTTCCTTACTTACTCTTTGGAAAACCATATGATCTCTTACAAGCTTGGGAAAAGTATAAAAAGAGTTTACATCCATCCACATCAATTTTTTAAAAGGAAGTGGATCTAATTTTTAAACAACATGGAGATCAATTCACTATTACAATCCATGAACATTAGGTCTACCAAATAACAAAAAGAGTGTCCAAAGTCCCGTCACCTTAAAAGTTGATTCCTCTCTTCAATGCAAACATAGTCTAGGCAACATTCTTCCTTGTTCATAAACTCATCAAATTCCCAAAATCCTTCATCACTACCACTATTCAGCCCACTTTGCCACTCCATTAATTGACCCTACATACACCCTTTTACTTTGTTTGTCAACTTGCTTCATGTACTAATGTGGAACATATTGATTATATGGAGCAAAGACTTGTATAGCCAAGACCAAACCTATCTTCTCTAAACTCTCCTAGCCAAATTTGTGCCATCCTATGTTTTAGAAAAGGGCAAATTTACCACTCCTTGTGCATTGGGTACTTTCTTTCACAAAATTAAACTCATGGTTTTCTCCTCGCCAAATTTGTGCCACCCACATTTAGAAGATGGCTAAGTTACCTCTCCTCATATACTTGGGTAGTTCCTTTCACTAAATTGAACTTGTTGTTTTTTATTGCATAATAAACTACACAAAATTGTCACCTCACTATTCTATTTTCTTCGCTTCTTTCCATGGGTGGTTAAGATGGTGAGCATGATCCCTTCAAATGTAGAGCCTCCTCTTTGACTTGACTGTTTTTTCCAATGATTGTTTTTTCATGCTACAATTTGAATTGTTAGACTCATCTTAATGCAAATGTCAAATGACTAATATTTAGGAAATTACTCGTCACTCATTAGAAGATATAGGTTATTATTGATTTACCGTACTCAGAAAGTTTTTATGGATTTGAATTGGATACTCACCTAATGTAAATGTCAAACGATTAATATTTGGAGAATTTATATATACATGCACAAAATCCATATTGTTAAAAAAAAGGAACAATGCAAAATCATTTACAAACATGGGTACAAAAAATTATAATATTCACAAAGAAAGGCATAGTTAAAAAAATATTTCTGGATAAGTGCACACTTTGTTATGGCTTAGAGAAAACATTACTATACAATGTTACCGCATCTCTTACATTTTTTGACTATTATGCCCTTTTTATGCATTTGCCATAATAAAGCTGATCTTCCAATGATTTTTCTCCCCAACTTTGAATCCTAATTTTCTTAGGTGAACTTTCCTTCTTGATAAACAAGGAAGTGCAAGTGAGATTGTTTTTTGCACACATTTCCAAGTCTACTGCAATAATGGTTTCATTATATGCTTTTTTAGTTGTGAAATCAAATAAGATGTGTGTATTAAGTCAAAGGATGGCTGGTGCCCTTTCCTTGCAATTGCACATGCATGGATGCATGGAAGTTGGTATTGCTAGAAACTTTACACAAACATACATTTTAGATAGATTAACAACATGAAATCCTCTACTAATTTGATGCATAACTTCAAAGTTGATAGGATCAAGTTGAAACACTATGAAAACGTGTGCATCTTGAAAACTTTGTTGAATTTTTTATTGAACATTTAATGGGATTAAACTCACTCTACTAGCATTTGCTAGCTTCATACATTGCTTTTGGATGAGCATGCCACTCTTACCCTCAACTTACATAATTGTTTTAGACGGCTTAGACTCCCTTGCTTCCAAGATCCAAGAGTTGGTAGATTCAAACATATTTGATGTCAATATGTTGAATCATGGAACTAGAGCATGGCTTAGTGTAAAAGTTGGTAATGATATTCTACATATATATGAGGTAGCCTCCTACTTCATCTTTGTAATTTGAGCCATTGAAGCTTGAAATGCATTGATTGTTAGTGCTTTTGCAACTGCACAAATCTTGCCATTGAGTTTTGTTTTAATTTGCACATTGACATTATTTCTATATGCCAAATACAAGTGCAATGGTGTGCACTAGGTATTTTTATGCCATTTCATTTGTGGTACCATGTAAAACATTAGAATGAATACATTAGTGCTTTGGTGAATTACAACGCCGTGAAGTTCCAAAAAATCTACTAATCTGGTTAGTCAATCAATGTGAGGAGACTTGCTAATCTCATGTGTTTCTTCTCAACCAAAGCATTCGTGTAATTTTACATCTTCTTCTACTCAAGACCACTTTGCAATCATATTTGATCATGTCTCGCCATCATCACTCAACACCTTGCTTTGTGTATGAAGAAAGCCATTAGACTCAAGAATATCATAGGACCATGTTAAGATTCCACATCATGAATGCTCCAAAAATGCTAATCATGGGAATTGTTGCTTAAAGCTCTAAATAGACAAGTGTAATTTGATGCAATCACCTTATGTCATAGTTTGTTAATGCACTTGCTAGAGAATGGATACATATAGTAACTATTAGCTTAGCAATATGACTAGAGTAGCAAGAATATAAAAGTGCAAGGGTGAGTTTTGTCACGCCATTTATAGCATTACGCCCAGATTTCTTGGACTCTGGAGTAGTAGTGTTGCTAGTTAAGAGTATTTTGGTAGTTACTCATAGGCTACTTGTCTACAATCAGATTTCATGTTAAGGTACCGACTACATAGTGGTGTCTATCATTGCTTGTGCCGTTCACACTGTTGGGTGTGCCGTCCGTAGGACCATTAGGGTGAGACCTAGCTCAAGTCTAGGGAGAATAATTTTAAAGTGCAGCTCCAGAGAGTTCACTTCTTGGATATTGAGCCTTCAATTTCCTGGCTATGGTAGATAAAGGCCGACAAGAGTCACTTGGATTTTCTTCGCTAGAGTGGATGTGGCTTGACTATAATCAGTGACTAGTTGTTGGGCAGATTATTGAGTGGTAGATCAAGTATTGATCTGATTGAGTGTGATTCAAGTTGTGTAAACAAACTGATTACATCAAAGAATTAAGGTGAGGAGGGAATTGGGTGCAAGAACTAAAAGTGTTGGTGGTATCTCCAAGACTTGTTGATTAGTGGTAGCTCAATCAGAGTTTTGATTTCCCTAGTGTGCGAAATTTCATTTGAATTGATGAAAATTTGGCAATGAGGCAAACGGTGTGTGGAAGCGCTGGCCAAATTTTGAGCAAAGAGTAAGTAATTTTCAATCGGTAGTTGTAATTTGAGCTCAAGAAGTGAAAGCATGACCAATTTGGTGCAAGTTGAACTTAGAAAGTTGAGGTGGAGTTGGGAACCCATCCTCATGAATTTGTGATTTGGAGAAACCAGTCATTTTGATTTGGCTCCAATGGATAGTTAGTGGAGGATTTGGTAGTCAACCAACTTTAGGGATTGATGTCAAACTTTTCCTAGAGTTTATGTCATTGTTTGGCAAAATCTGCCCACCTTGCTAGAGTATATGAAATAGGGTTTGACCCCTAGATCTTTGGTTCCTAGACTAAAGCCATAGCCAAATGTTCCTCCCTCACTTGTTGTCTTTGTGACTATTCCACTGTTATCTATGCTCTTCTAGCTTTCTTGTGATTGGACTCCCTCCATTCTCTACTTCCTATTTGTGCACCATGTTTGTGTGAGGTGCCCCAAATTTAGAACGTAGGTGCTCTGGTGTGCTCTTGGTAGTGAGGTTGGAGTGATGACCAATCAAACTATCTATGGTTCTCTTTGGTGAGTCAGGAAGTGATGACCTATAGACCATGAGAGTGCATGTTGTGATGGCAGGTTATAAGTTGCCTTTTCTCCTAGTGTAGTTGTCATAGTTAGAGCTACAATAGTTGGCAATATTCAATTGTGGCACTTGGAGGTGTTTGCACTTGGTGGTATTGGCACTTGGTGGTGATTTTTGGTGGGGTACTTGTAGTGGTTCCGATTGGCAAGTTGCAATTCTTGGTTACTTTGTCACAATGGAGTTCTTTGGAGATTTTGGAGGAAATAACACTACAATACATAGTGGGTTTAATTGGAGTAGTACTTGATATCAACGTATATCTTAGATCTTAGAGTCAATCTTAGAAGATTGACTCTAAGTTGGAGTTTAGCACAAGAGTTGATTGAGTTGAGAGTGCACTTGGTGTGTCCACACCATTGTTGTGGGACATGGATGACATTTATGGGTCCTCCAAAGGTCTACAAGCGTCACTTTGGTATGGTGGGGACCATTGAGTTGGATGACTTCATCCACAAGTTTGATAGTTGGTGTGATCTGTAGTAGATGTGGGACCCGACTTTGTACACACCCTTCATGGCATGGAAAGGGTTATTTCAACACTTGGAGGGTCCAACAATGGACAATTACCATGAGTTCAAGAGAGCTCGCTTGGAGGAGATAGAGCTATAGAGACAATATTGGTCTCCGAACTATGTCTCCATTACTTCAAGCTTGATTTCTAAGGGTAGATTGGTAGTACCCACAAGTTCTAGGTCTAGTAGCATTGATGGATCTCTTGGAGATGGTGCTATTATGAGTGGAGGTGCTACTATAGGAGGTGGTGTAGTACCAGGGTTTAATCCCATGGTAGAGTTCTTCCAATATTTGAGGCAGAACTACCAAGGAGTATGGACTGCCAAGCTGAGTAGCTTGTAGGAGTTCTAGCAAAAGGCTAGAGAGAGCCTATGAAATGCATACACTTGCATGAGACAACTGATAAGCTTTAATCAAGGAGTTACTAAGGCCCAAATAGTCTAGTTTTGGTATGGGATACTAGACAAGGAATTGCAACATAGAGTCTATGATGCTATGTTGTTACAGGCTACTTTGCCTACTTTAGTAGTGGTCTTTGGTTTGGCTGAGCATATTGAGCTCAACATGGTGGAAGAGAAAGTGGTGACATCTGGATTTGGTAGGGAGACCTCATCCATATGTATTTATTCTTCTAGAGTGTAGTAGAATACACCATGCAATGTTGGTTTTCAAAGACAAGGTGGACAACCCAGATCCTATGGAGCAAGTGGAGAGCCTATTGTAGCTAGATCCTTACCTTCATTTTGGGTCAGTAGCAACTAGTGAGTGGTGGTGTTGCTTGTTGAACTTGTGGTGGACCTCACCATAAGAGAGAGTGCACTCAAGGTAATGGATCTAATATCTCCAGTGTGTCATAGTCAACACAAAGACTATGTGAGCATTGCCATAGATTTGATCACACTAGTGACCAATGCTTTGACCTACACTTGGAGTTATGGAGTGGTAGAGATGCTATGGCAAGTGGTAGAGGAGCTCTAAGTCATGGAGGATGAGGTGGTGGTAGAGGATCCACACCTAGTAGGAGTGCAATACCTACCTTCACTTTTGATACAACCATGGCTACTTGGATTGAGCAGTTGGAGTAGAGATTGGCTAGCATAGCCATCACTCAAAGAATATCAGATTTGGGTGCTAAGGCTTCTACCTCATATGTGGGTGATAGATATATCTTAAACTTCATGTGCGAAGCAACACATGTGGATGTATCTACCACAATGACTAGGAATGCAATACGTTCTCTAGAGCTTACAAGAGCATCAATGGAGTTGGACCTATAGAGAGGAGAGGATGGTAGGCAAGTCAGACTTCCCTAGTCTTTTACACTCTCTGAGGCACTAAAGACAACATCCATGGCTCCTAGACATCCTAGTGTAAGTGTGGTAGGTGGTAATGGGGTGCATGATGGACTACTTACTAGTCAATCACTTGCTACTATGCATATTGAGTCTAGCACGATGTTGGAGGCAGTTTAGTTGATTATGCGCTTTCTTTTATTCTCAACCAATGACATGTTTACTTTGGGAGTTGACCCAACTCCAATGTTCTGGTTGGCTGCCATGCTTTGTGAGAGTAGGGATGATGTGGTTTCTACTATTAGAGTAAAGGTGGTTGATAGTGGAGTTGACTTGGTTGAGGAGCATGTGATCTACTAAAAAACTAGTAGTTTTATGGTAGGCAACAGTGGTTAGATTGGAGGATTTACCAACTAGACTGGCCTTTGAGCGAGCGTGGTTTACATCTAGAGTTGTCTTATTGGATAACCAAAGGGAGAATTTTTGTTTGGTGGGACCTTTAGGAAAGGTCTATACACCACAAAAGGTCTTACTAAACTATGGCGCACAATCTTTATGTTGGGAAGGCTATAATTGTTGGTCTGCAATTGCAAAAGACCAATGTGGAGAGGTGTCCATTTCAATTTTAAACATCTCTAGAGGTGGTTCTACACAATACATCACATGTGGAGAGCTTGTTATTTAGATTCAGCTTGGTCATCCAACTGATAGCTCTATGGTAAGAGCTCAAGCCATTGTTGCCATAGTTGAGTCATATGATGTGTTAGTTAGAGGAGCAATGTTGTACTCCATGGGTTTCACTATTGACTATAGGGAAGAGATAGCCTCCTATAAACTAGGTTGGTAGTCTGGTGAGGGACAAGTATGTCACCTACCATTATGCTTTAGTAGTGGTAGTCTTGGCTCACTACAGTCTAAGACCATGGCATCATCAGTTACAACTTTCAGTGGTTTTGTTACTTGGCTTGGTGATTTATTGGAGGGGAACACCCATGCAGAGGATATTCCAATACCAGAGGAGATCCCTCGGATTTGGAGTACAAGTGGGATTGTTCCATCCACCTTGGATGTTCTTTTGTGGAGTTCAGAGGAAGCATTGCAACAACATGCAGATCAATTGGTGCATTAGGCTTGGAGTGGAGCCTTTGTACCACAAGGAGACCAATGTAAGGACAAGACTCTAGAGTCAATTACCTTGACACCTTTGGATACCATACTCATTGCTTGGCAATATCTAGTTGATGGAATATATCTATTGGAATTGTTCAATGGGATTAGTACTGGACTAGCTGTGGTACTATAGGCACATATACAAGTACAAAGATACTTGTATGTGAAGAGAGATGAGATTGCTAGACGAGTCTCTCTACATCATGTGGCACACTTGGCCTATCTGTATCTTGAGTCAATACCAATATCAACAATCAAGGGTTATCAAAAGACCTTACCAAGAAACATTTCCTTCATGGAGGCATAAGATTTGGAGAGACATGATCCCATTCATTTGGTGATTTCTGGATGGCTATGTTAGGGACATATAGATGCTGGCCTGGTTTGGGTCTTCAAGATCCCCATTTTGGTGTGTTTTGGGAGATGTTACTAATAATACGATATCTCAAGGTTCATCAATTTGTTTCTCTAGCTTACATTTTAGAGAATGTCCTTTGATGGGTGCTTCTTGCACCCAAGTGGTGGCAAGTATACATCAAGTCCATTCTTGGATGGGACCTACCATGTTGTTAGATGCAGTTTGAATGGGATCACATGCTCATCATCTTTTTCTTTGGTGGACAAACCTCTTACCTAGAGAGGTTCTATAGCGTGCTTATGATGAGATTCAACGATTAGACCATATCATTTTTGATGATATCTTGGATTTTGGGATAAAGTCTCAAATTGTGGTAGTGGCTAATAGGTCACCTATGGAAATAGGGAACAGATTTTGATAGCCTAGAGTTGCTTTTCCCACACTTATGAGTTTCCCAAGCTCCCATGCTTTTTGAAAGGGACTCACAATTATAGTAGTTGGTGGAGCCCAATGCCAATGAGAAAGAGCGAGCAATGGATTTTCACACCGGTATCATTGCTATTCCAATAGTGTTAGAGGTATCTAGGTATCAAGTGTTAGGTTAGGCTATGGACTTGAACTATTTGATTTGGATTATGAGCCTTGGCTTTGCAGAGCAGTGTAGGATATGCTTGATAGGCATCACCACTCGGACACTTGTGAGTATTGTTCCTATCAAGATCATTAACGCACATGCTGGGGACAATAGACCAAGTGGATAGGGTATTCTTGGGACACAACTAGTGGCTACTAGAGAGAGTGGTCTACTTGGAGTTCATCCATATGAGGATGGTCTACTTGGATTACACTCTTGGTCTACTTGGGATGCAACTAGAGGACGTATGGAGCTTGTAGCCAGATCAGAGGGAGTTTTTCACATTGAGGTTGGGACCTCTAGTGGTTGGAGGAATGATATTATTGCTCCCAAGGGCCCAATGTAGCAGCCAATTAGTATGTCTTCCACTCCTATGATAGTTACGGAGGATACTTGGGAGCTAGATCTAGGACCCAAGCTTACAAGAGAGGAAAGACAAAGAGTTTGGAGGTTCTTGAGGAGCTACATGAGTTGTCTTGCCTTAAATTATGAAGGATTTTGGGTGCTCTAAAGGGACCTAGTATACGGATTGAGTTGACTAGCAATACACCAATTTTTTGACATCCCTATTGATATAGTGACATGGAGAGAGCACTAATTTAGAGTCAGAGTAGAGACCTTTTTGAGGCTAGTTTGGTAGAGATTTCACATGGAGAGTATGCATCAGCTACAATGATGCCAGCCAAGAAGAATATCTATGAAAACTACACATATAGGCAGATGTGTGGAAATTACCGTCCTATCAACCGATAGACTAGGACTGATCAATATGTCATGCATACACCGGAGATCTTTAATGCAATTGGGCATATAAAGGTCTTCAATACTTTGGATCTTCAAGTAGGATATCATCAGTTGCTAATCAAAGAGGAAGATAAGTCCAAGATAACATTTTGGGCTATTGATCCTCATTGTAAGGATGTGTTATATTAGTGGAGTTTCTTACCATTTGGTTAAAGAGCACTCTTGTTGAGTTCCAAAGGGTCATGGACAAGATCCTAGCTGTATTGGATTTTTCTTGGTGCTATATTGATGATATTTTGGTCTATAACACTAGAATGGAAGAGCATGAGAGACATTTGTTGGACGTGTTGAGAGGTTGAGATCTCATGGACTCAAATTACATCATGGGAAGTGTAGGTTCTTGCACAAGCAAGTTGAGTATTTGGGTTATACTATCTACCTTGGAGGACTTGGTGTTCAACAGACTAAGGTGGAAGCCATTGCACGTATTCCTTAGCCTATGATTGTAACTAGAGTGCGAGCATTCCTTGGGTTGGCAAACTTCTATCATTGTTATGTTAAAGGATTTAGTGCCATTGCCAAGGCCTTGACAAAGCTGACCAAGCTTACACAGAAGTGGTGTTTGGGAGATGAGTAGGAGAGAGCTTTTGTAGAGCTCAACGAGAGAGTGATATCTGCTTCTTTTTTGAGGAGAGCAATCAAAGGATGACTATTTCAGGTTCACACTAATTGGAGTATGTTGGCAATGCTCACCTTACATGATGATGAGGAGAATGAGTTTATGGTGGCCTATGCTAGTTGCTCCAAAAATTTAGCAAAGGCAAAGTATAGTTCATATGAAGGAGAGTGCTTAGCAGCAATATGGGCAATAGCACACTTCTAATCTTACCTATTTGGTAACCCTTTTACTCTCATCACTAATCATCAACCACTAAAGTGGTTGATGGAGTTTGACAAGCTTTCAAGGAAGCTTGCATGATGGGCTCTGATTTACAAGAGTATAATTTTATGATTATTCATAGACCTAGAGTGGTGAACCATGATGCAAATGGGTTGAGTAGAAACCCATGTCCTAGCCAATAGGATCAGACCGGAGTACATTGGCATGGTAAGACAAATGAGGAGATGGTGCCAATTTGGCACACATTTGCCTTTGTCTATATATTTTTTTGAGGCTTTGGTGGTATCTCTCTCCGCCCATATAGGAGGAGTTATTGAGGTCATAGATCTAGAGAGTGGAGATAGTGGTACAATTCATTAAGACATTCATGATGATGTCTTAGTGATGGACTACTTTGCACTAGTGTTGTGGGTGACACAATTGGAGCCAAGTAGAGAGACCATGTCCTCCAATAAGCTAGATTGTTTAGATTGGAAGGCAGACATTTTCTTTGTGTATGGGAGGATGGTAGAGTGAGAGTGGTACCACTTCCATCTCAAAGACCGCAATTGGTCCATCATGCTCATGAGGAGCTAGAACATTGTATGATTTACTTTGAGTAAAGCATACATATAGCTTACTCTAGAGTCATTATTGGTGGTGCGGTATGCAGACCAATGTACAACAATTTGCCAGATGTGTGGTTTGTGACCAAGTTAGAGCATCATTCAATGCTCCTACGCCATAGTTACACCCATTACCTATCATGAGGTTGGATTACCATTGGATTTTGACTTTGTTGGACCTTTATCGTTGACTATGAGACATCATTGGTACATTTTGGTTATGGTAGAGCAAATCTCCAAGTGGATTGAGTTGGTGGCACTTCTTGACAAGTCCATTGAAGGGACGGCTTACTCATTCCTAGATCGGATTCTCAATCATTTTGGTGCACCAACTAAGGTTTTAATTGATTAAGGTATAGAGTTCTTGGGGAAGGTTCAGGTCTTGTGTGACAAAGCTTTGATTGATCATCATACTACCTCCCGAGATCACCCTAAGGTAGATGGCTTAGCAGAGAGAGTGGTTCAGATAGGGAAGAGAGGATTGCAAAAGTATGGTTTGTAGAGAGGCCACTTGGGAGATTGGGATCTCTAGTTACCTTGGTTGGCCATGGGCTATCGGTTCAGCCAGCAAGCCTCCTTAGCATCCTTCTCTCCTTACTTTCTACTCTATAGACAGGATCCAGATTTACCTATAGCCATTCATTGAGATGTTATCATAGTGTTGGACTTGGATGATCTAGATGTATACATGAGCGCATTTCCTCAATGAGTAGAGATCTTTTAGAGAGTGATGTTGATAGCTTTGCAAACTTGGTGATTGCTCAACATATGGATACCTTATGCTTTGCTACCATTTGAGGAGGAGGTTATAGACCTTTGATCCGTCAATTTCATCCATGTGATTGTGTATATCTATAACAAACAACACGGATGACACTTGATGGTTGTATAGGCCATACTATCTTGAGGGTGAGTGAGGTTTTGCCATTTGGAGTCCTTGTATTGGAAGGATTTGATGGTGTTGTTTGGAAGGATCATGTGCACAATTGTGCACCATGCCACTTTTCACACCATTTGTAGTGTCACATCTAGATTGCTCAAACACTAGAGTTCCAATGATAGTAGTTCAAGGCATTTTGGTAGTTACTCATAGACTACTTTCTAACGGTCAAATTTTGTGTTTAGTGTACTAACTTCATGGTGTGGCCCATTGTCACTTGCACCATTTGCACCATCAGGTGTGCTATTAGTGGGACCATTGGGATGAGACCTAGGTCAAAATCAGGCAAATACCTTTGAAGTGTTGCTCTAGAAATCTCACTTCTCTGATGTTGAGCCTTTGAGTTCTTGGCTAGAGTGGACTGTAACACCCATTTGTGCATGTGTGTGGTATTGTGATATTTAGCTTGGTATTATAAGTACTTAAGAGATATTATTTATATAGAGATAAAAGATGGTTCTATATAAGTCATGGTTAGCTAAATTTAGTCATAGCTAAGATAGAGGAGACCTTACTTTAGAGGAAGTAGAAAAGATGAGCACCACTATTTTGGATTTTAGTGTGTTGACTTGGTATTATTCCTAAGTGTTTGGCTTTGAGGAAAGAGTTGAGAACTCTTGGGCCCGCAAGCCTTTTTGTTTTGGATTCTTCTTTAGTCCAAGGATAGCCCATGTGAAGGAATCCTTGACTTAGTGGTTGGGTCAAGATAAGACCACATGCTTAGGAGAATATGCCCATGTGAATGGATATTCCTTTATACTTTTTGACTTTACTTGAATTTTAGTCTAGTAACTTGAGTTAATACGGTAATTAGTAACTTTGGTACGTAACTATTTCACAAATATATAAACAAGGGGTGAGGAGGTACTCATCATCCTTTCATTTGCAACTATCTCTCTCTCATTGAGTTCTCTAGTGAGCAATGTCTTGAGTCTTGGAGTGTTAGCCTTGGAGAAGTATGATGGAGTTTGGGTTCCTTGCCTTCTTAGTCCATGATGCGCTACCATAATAGCCATCAAAGGTTCATCCTGAGTGAGAGACAGGCCGGCTCACAGAACAGAAAGCTGGCAAGCGTCACCCAGAGTCTCTTAGCTAGAGTGAGTGTGGCTTGATTGTAATCAATGCCTTTTTGTTGTTGGCAAGTTTTTGAGGATAAGATCAAGTGTGAGTTTAATTGATTCAAGTTGTAAACCATCTGATTACATCAGAGAAGAGATCAGGGGGAAATTGGGTGCAAGAACTACGATTGTTGGTGGTATCTCCAAGCTCAGTGGATCGTGGTGTCTCGATTGAGTAGTTCAGATTTCCTTGAGAGAGTGTGTGTGTGGAAGCGCTGGAAAAATTTGGAGCCAGGGAGAAGTTATTTTCAAGCGATAATTGTGATTTTGAGCTAAGGACCAATTTGTTGCGAGTTGAGCTCAAAAATTGAAATTGAAGGTGGAGTTGGAGCAGATCCTTGCAAATTAAAGATTGGACAAAACCTATTTTTCCAATTTGGTTCAAGTGAAGAGTTAGCAAAGGATTTATAAGTTAGCCATTTTAAAGGATTTACATCAAATTTATGTTAGATTTATGTCAGATTCTACATCAAATTTTATGTCAAATTTTGTGAATGAGTTATGTCAGATTTTGGCAAGAAGAACATTGAATCCAATCCTGGGTGATCCTCGTAGCTCAAGAAGTAGATCGCTAGTCCAATTATATCAAATGCCAAATGGTGACAGAGTCAATCCCGTGTTGATTTATGAGATGGAGGGTTATTGTTTAGCATTCTTGTGATTGGACCCCTTGTGGTACCCACCTTTTTCATTTTTAATGAGTTTTGAAGAAGAAGTACCTTGCTAAAACCAAATGGAGAAGAAATGAGTGGAAACTTGTGTTTTGATCAAGCTTGAGGAAGTTGACTTTGTGTTGGAGTAAGGACTTGGATTGGATCAAACCTGAAGAAGCTTACTTCATATTAGAGGAGGAAAAAGTTGAACTAGACATTGAAGGAGGGTTTCTTTGCATTAAAATAGAGGTTACAGGTCAGGATTCTTGCAAGGTCTATATCTTATTGAAAATCCATATCATACGTGCTATATCTCATTGGAAGTATTTCATTCAGGGCTTTCCATTGCCACCAAAGTCGTAGAGTTTAGAGGTCTGTAGAAGAAGTTACAAGTATTTGAAGTTTTGGGAGTAGATGTACAAAGTAGTTTGGTGTCTTCGGACTTTGGATTTTGGATTTCGGACTTCAAGATTACATGACTTTGTATTTAAAGACTTCACCTTAAGACAAATATGATTCAACCCAAGGTAGTTAGACCTTGGAGTGCAGTGAAGGTGACTTTGGGAATCTTGCTCGGGGCATTAGAGGAAGTTAGAGTAAGGAAAGAAGATATTTAGGATACCCAAGACTTCAATTTCAGTTCTGATTGAATATAGGATAGAATTAGAAGAGAAATAGCAGTAGTGAATAAACCTGAAGTGCAAGATCGGATAGTAAATGTCTTCAGATCAATAACATGAGTGATTAGGGGAAAGTGGGTTACAAATTGAAGGTGTAGATAGTGTGCTCATGCTTTCAATTACAATTCTTGATGATGACATAATAGAATTAGTAAAGGAATTGATAGTAGTTAGACCCAAAGTAAGAGAGATAGGAGTTCAGATGTCTTTAGGCTTGTTATTTTACACATTAGAGAAGAGTGGGTTGGAAGATAGAGGATTAGAAAGGTTACCTATGACGGGAATTGTAGATCAAAAAGAAGGAATGTTAGAATTGGTAGAGGAATTAGGAGTTGTGAAACCCGAGGATAGAGTAGTATGTAAGGTTATTTCAAGATCAAATTTGGGAGCCAAGGAAGAAGTAGACATCGGATTGGATTATTAACAGAAGTGAGATTTGAAGAGACAGATATGATGAGGTGCATTGTCATTTCGGATCTGCAGGTTAGAAGAGTTGTTATAGAACCGTATAGTTGTTAGAACTGTTGTTTGCTTCACTATTTAAGTGTGTTATTTGCAAGAAAATGTTGTTTAGTGCTCATAATTTCTAAGAATAGATAAAGCGAAGTGCTGTGAAGCAATGCTCGTCGCTTGAGCTTGATTCCGAGTATCAAATTTGTGCTTGTGTTTGTGAGTGTGTGGAGAAATTCAAAGTGCAAATCAATGTGTTTGTTGGATGTTGGATTCCGTATCCTTGATCGTCATTCTGTTTGTTTGATCTTGAGTGAAGTGCAATTGGAGCAATGCCTTGATAGATCTAAGAAGAATTGTAGTGTTAGTAGTATTCTGCATTTGTGAGTGCAGTGCAAAGTTGATGTGAAGCAATTTAGATTGAGTAAGTTGTGCCTTCAGTGGAGGGGTGGAACACAATTCTGAGGCAAAGTCATTTATAGTGAAGTGCCGTTTTTGGGAGAGCCTGAATCATTACAATCAAGATTGTTTGGAAAGATTTGATGGAGTTATGATTAAGTGTGACAAATTTTTGTGACAAGACTATGAGTCAGTGCTTGTTACTCTCTTCCGGGTGTGGTTTCTATCTGGAGAGATTAAAGACACAACCAAGAAGAACTAAAGATTGTTACTGTTTGACTTTGTATTTGACCAATTTTGATTAGTATCTCTGCGGGAATGAACTTTACTTACCCAATTACCGCAAAAGGGATATTTGCCAAGTTGTCATACCCCTCCATTCTTTGCTTCTTGTTTGTGCACCGTGTTTGTATGAGGTGCCCTGAATTTTGAGTGTTGGTGGCTCTAGTGTGCTCTCGGTAGTGAGACTAGAGTGATGACCAATCAGACTATCTTTGTTTCTCTCTGGTGAGGCAAGAAGTGATGACCTGCAAACCATGAGAATATGTATTGTGATGGCAGATTATAGGTTGCCGTTGCTCCTAGTGTGGTTGTCTTAGTTAGAGTTACATTAGTAGGGAGTGTTCTCTTAGTTTTGGCACTTGGTGGTGCTTGGTTAGTGTTGGCACTTGGTGGTGTTGGCACTTGGTGAGGTACTTGCAATTGCGGGTTGCAGTTGCATTTGGTTATAGTTTGTGGTTAGTTTGTCACAACGGAGTTCTTTGGGGATTCTAGAGGAGTAACCCTACAGTATGCAATGGGTTTAATTGGAGTGGTGCTTGATATCAGCCTATATCTTAGGTCCCAATTAAAGAGGAGATTGATGCAGATTTGGGTCTTGTTAGACTCTGGTGCTACAACTCCTTATGTTGGGGAAGGCTGCAATTGTCGGTTTGGAGTAACAAAAGACCAATGTCGAAAGGTGTACATTTTAGATCCAGATATCTCTAGGTGGTGGTTTGACACAGTACATCACACGTGGAGAGCTTGTTGTCCAGGTATAGCTTGTTCATCTAACTGATAGCTCGGTGGTGAGAGCTCAAGCTATTGCAACAATAACTGAGTCATATGATGTGCTAGTTGGGGGAGTAGTGTTATACCCCATGGATTTCAGTATTGACTATTAGGAGGAGACAGCCTCCTATAGACCAGGTTGGCAGTCTGGTAAGGGACGGGTATGTCATCTACTAGTATGCTTCAATAGTGGTAGTCTTGGCTCATTACAGTCCGGAACCATGGCAAAATCAATTTAAGCTTTCAATGGTGTAGTTACTTGGCTTGGTGATTTATTGGAGGAGAACGCTCATGCAAAGGATACTCTAGTACCTGAGAAGATCACTCAGATTTAGAGTATGAGTTGGATTGTTCCATCCACCTTGGATGTTCCATTATGGAGTTCAAAGGAGGCATTGCAGCAACATGTAGATCAGTTGGTGCAATAGGTTTGGAGTGGAGCCTTTGTATAATTTGCAGATGAGTGTGAAGATGAGCCTCTAGAGTTGATTACTTTGACACCTTTGGATACCACACTCATTGCTTGGCAATATCCAGTAGAGGGGATATGTCTATTAGAGTTGTTTGATGGGATTAACACCGGACTAGTTGTAGTATTACAGGCGGGTATACGAGTACAAAGGTACTTGTATATGGAGAGAGATGAGACTACTAGGTGAGTCTCTCTACATCATATGGCACACTTGGCTTACCGGTATCCTAAGTTATTACTGATATCAACAGTCAAAGGTTACCAGAAGGCCTTACTAGTAGACATTTCCTTACTAGGGGCGCATGATCTGGAGCAACATGGGCCTATTCATTTCATGATTTCTAGTTGGCCATATCAGGGACATACACATGCTGGCCAAGGTTTGGGTCTTTAGGATCCTTTGGGAGATGTTACGGATACTACAACATCTCCAAGTTCATCAGTCCATTTCTCCAACTTACCTTTTGGAGAACGTTACTTTGATGGATGATTCTTGCACCAGAGTGATGGCGAGTACACATCAAGTCCATTCTTGGATAGGACTTGCCATATTGTTAGATGCGGCAAGAGTGGGATCATGGGCTCATTGTCTTTGTCTTTGGTGGATGAACCTCTTACCAAGAAAGATTCTACAACATGCATATGATAGGATTCAATGACTAGACCACATCCTTGTTGATGATATCTTGGATGTTGGGCGGCAGTCTCAGATAGTGGTAGTGGCTGATAGGTCACCTATGGTAGTGGTGAACCTAGTTGGACAGCCTAGAGCCGCATTTCCCACACTCATAGTTTCCCAAACTCTCATGCTTTTTGAGAAGGAGGACCTGGACTTGTTTGGGACTCACAATTACAACAATTACTAGAGCCCAATGCTGATGAGAGAGAACGGGCAATGGGTTTTCACACTGGTATTATTGTTGTTCCAATAGTGTTAGAGACATACAAGCGTTAAGTGTTAGGTCAGGCTATGGATCTAAATTTTTTGACCTGGATTGTGAGCCTTGGCTTGGCAGAGTAGCATAGGATACGCTTGATAGGCATCACCACTCGGACCCTTGTGACCTCTATGCCTATGAAGATGATTCAGGCACATGTTGGGGGCGATGGACCGAGTGGACATGGTATTCTTGGGACACAGCATGTAGCTACTAGGGAGAGTGGTCTACTTGGAGTCCATCCAGGTGAGCGTGGGCTACTTAGATTACACCCTTGGTCCACTTGGGATGCAACTAGAGGACGTGTGGAGCTTGCAGCTAGAGTGGAGGGAGTTTTTCACATAGAGGTTAGGACCTCTAGTGGTCGGGAGCATGACACTATTTCTCCCAAGGGCCCAATGTAGCAATCAGTTAGTACATCTTCCACTCTTATGACAGTTACAAAGGAGACTTGGGAGCCAGATCTTGGACCCAAGCTTACAAGAGAGGAAAGATAGAGAGTTTGGAGGTTCTTGAGGAGCTACACTAGTTGTTTTGCCTTCAGTATGAAGGATTTGGGTGCTCTAAGAGGACTTGGTATACGGATTGTGCTAACTAGCAATACACCAATTTTCCAACATCCTTATTGCTATAGTGACATGGAGAGGACATTGATTTAGAGCCGGAGTAGAGACCTTTTTGAGGCTGGTTTAGACCCTTTTTGCATGGAGAGTATGCATCAGCAACAATGATGCCAACCAAGAAGGATATGCATGGCAACTACACAAATAAGCAAATGTGTGGAGATTTTTGTCCTATCAACCGGCAGACTAGGGCTGATCGGTATGCCATGCCTACACTGGAGGAGATTTTTGATGCAATTGGGCATGCAAAGGTCTTCAATACTTTGGATCTTCAAGCAAGATATCATTAGTTGCCTATCAAGGAGGAGGATAAGTCCAAGACAACATTTTGTGCTATTGATCCTCACGGTAAAGATGGGTTATATCATTGGAGGTTCTTACTATTTGGGTTAAAGAATGCTCCTATTGAGTTTTAGAGAGTCATGGATAGGATCTTAGCTGGATTGGATTTGGCTCGGTGCTATAATGATGATATTTTAGTCTATAGCACTACTGTGGAAAAGCATGAGAGATAGTTGTTGGAGGTGTTTGAGAGGTTGAGATCTCATGGACTCAAATTACATCCTGGGAAGTGTAGGTTCTTCCATGAGCAGGTTGAGTATTTGGGTCACACTATCTACCCCAGAGGACTTGGTGTTCAACAGACCAAGGTGGAGGCTATTGCATGTTTTCCTTGGCCTACGGATGTGAGCAGAGTGCAAGCATTCCTTGGGTTGGTGAACTTCTATTCCTGCTATATTAGAGGATTTAGTGCCATTGCCAAGGCCTTGATGAAGCTAACCAAGCTTACACAAGAGTGGTGTTGGGGAGATGAGTAAGAGAGAGCTTTTGTAGAGCTCAAGGAAAGGTTGACATTTTCTTCTATTTTGAGGAGACCGATTAGAGGACGACCATTTCAGGTTCATATTGATTGGAGTATGTTGGGGCTTGGAGCAATGCTTACCCAGCATGATGATGAGGGGAAGGAGTTTGTGGTCACCTATGCTAGTTGCTCCAACAATTCAGCGGAGGTGAAGTATAGTTCATATGAGAGAGAGTGCTTGGCAGGAGTTTGGGCAGTAGCACATTTCCGATGTTACCTATTTGGTAACTCCTTCACTCTCATCATTGATCATCAGCCACTAAAGTGGTTGATGGAGTCTCACAAGCTTTCAAGGAAGATTTCATGATGGGCTCTGATTTACAAGATTATAATTTCATGGTTGTTCACAGACCTAGAGTAGTGAACCGCGATGTTGATGAGTTGAGTAGAAACCCATGTCCCAGCCAACAGGATCAGACCAGAGTACGTTGGTATGGTGAGACAGATGAGGAGATGGTGCCAAGGTGGCATGCATTGGTCTTTCTATGTATATTTTTTGAGGCTTTGGTGGTATCTCTCTTAGCACATACATGAGGAGTTATTGAGGTCACAGATCCAAAGAGTGAAGATATTGGTACAGTTTAGCGAGACATTCATGGGTACTTCTTAGTGATAGACTATCTTTGGACTATCTTTGGTCTGGTGTTGTAGGTGGCACAGTTGGAGCCAAGGAGAGAGATTGTGTTCTTCCACAAGCCAGACGGTTCAGATTGGAGGGCAGACACCTTTTGTGTGTATGGGAGGATGGTAGAGTGAGAGTAGTACCACTTTTATCTCAAAGACTACAATTGGTCCGTCATGCTTATGAGGAGCTAGAACATTTTTGGAGTAAAGCGTACATATAGCTTACTCTAGAGTCACTATTGGTGGCACAATATGCAGACTGAGGTACAACAGTTTATTGCTAGATGTGTGGTTTGTGACCGAGTTAGAGCATCATTCAATGCCCTACACCACAGTTACACCCATTACCTATCATGGGATTGGGTTGTTGGTGGAGTTTGGACTTTGGACTTTGCCGGACCTTTACCATTGACTGTGAGACATCATCAGTATGTTTGGTGATGGTAGAGCACTTCTCCAAGTGGATTGAATTGGTGGCACTTCCTGACAAGTCCAATGAAGGGACGGCTTACTTGTTCTTGGATCAAGTTCTTAGTCATTTTGGTGCACCTTCTAAGGTTTTGACTGATCAAGGTACAGAGTTCTTGGGTGAAATTCAGGTCTTGTGTGACAAAACTTTGATTGATCATTGTACTACATCTCAAGATCACCCTAAGGCAGATGGCTTAGCAGAGAGAGTGTTCAAATGGTGAAAAGAGGATTGCAAAAGTATGGTTTGCAAAGAGGCCACTTGGGAGATTGGGATATCCAATTACCTTGGTTGGCCATTGGCTATCGGTTCAGCCAGCAAGCCTCCTTTGCATCCTTCTCTCGTTACTTTCTACTCTATGGACAAGATCCCAATTTACCTATAGGCATCTATCAAGATGCTATTGTAGTCTTAGACTTGGATGATCCAGATGTATGGGTGAATGCATGTTCTCAACGAGTAGAGATCTTTTGGAGAGTGATGCCAATGGCCTTTGAGAACTTGGCAATTGCTTAGCATAGGGATACCTTACATTATGCTACTATTTGAGGAGGAGGTTATAGACCCTCAATCCATTGATTTCATCTAGGTGACTATGTATATCTACAATAGATAGCACCAACAACACTTGATGTTTAGACAGGCCGCACTATCTTGAAAGTGCACAAGGTTTTTCCATCTGGAGTCCTTGTGTAAGAAGGACGTGATGGTGTTGTTGGAAGGATCATGTGCACAATTGTACGCCATACCACCTCCCAAACATTGATGGTACTATGGACCCAAGCTTGGCACTTGTATGTGCAGGCTTGAGGTGTATGTTATGTGGCTCTTCTGGTGGAGCTGCTACTATGTTAGTGTGTGATAGCTGTTTGAGAGGATGGCATTTGGCATGTATGACTCCTCTCCTCACAGTGGTTCCTCAAGGACAGTGGTTGTACTTGACATATAGCTAATTCATTCTTTATATGGTATAGATTGCAGACAAGCAACTAACAATGGGCTCCATAGCACCTGGCCTCCTGATATTTGCCCATCATAGGGTATACCATATACTTGGAGTAGATGGCTATCTACAGTTAGAAGGACCTAATTGCCAGCTAGGGGGGCAATTGTAGCACTTTAGAGTTTATGTATGCCTTATGTGTGAGTTGTGCTTCTATAGTGTATGATGTTGACAATGATGTATGTTGTGTAGCAATGTATATATGCAAAACACACCTCCCAAACATTGATGGTACTATGGACCCAAGCTTGGCACTTGTATATGCAGACTTGCGGTGTATGTCATGCGGCTAGTCTTCTGGTGAAGTTGCTACTATGTTAGTGTGTGATAGTTATTTAAGAGGATATCATATGGCATGTATGACTCCTCCCCTCATGGTGGTTCCTCAAGGACAATGGTTATGTCCTAGATGTACTTGACCTATAGCTAATTCATCATTTATATGGTATAGATTGTAGACAAATGACTAACGATGGGGCTCAATAGCACCCGACCTTTTGATCTTTTGCCCACCATAAGGTATACCACATACTTGGAGTAGATGGATATCTAGAACTAGAGGGACCTAACCACCAGCTAGGGGAGAAATTGTGGTACTTTAAAGTCCATGTATGACTTATGTGTGAGTTGTGCTTCTATAATGTGTGATGTTGACAATGATATATGTTGTGTAGCAATGTATATACACACAATAGTTTCTCTCCATCTCTAGCAGACCAAAATAAGCAAATAGATTGGCAAGCAATACAAACTAGCAAGATTTGATTTGTAAGTTTCTTGATCATAATGGAGAAATTTATTGACTCATTCTTTGAGAGGAATATACAACATGAAACCTACTTATTGACCAGTCCTTTTATCTTCTATTGGTGCATATGTGGAGTTAAGTTAAGTAAAGTAAGTACATCTTTTGATTAATCAGGTAGGTTCTGGTGGACTTGAGCGCTGGACATATTTGACATCTAAAGACCAAATCTCCAACGATAAAAATTATGACTAAAACTCATGAACTTGTTAAACAATTATTCTTCCTTTCTTTTTCTCTTGAGTGGTATATCAATTAAGCAAACCTCCAATTATAACGGAGAGAATAAACCTTTAAGAAAAGAGACTTGTTACTAAGCACACTTAATTTGACTTGCAATCCAAACACATAGGAGAAGACTTTTTTGTCACTAATGAGACCTAAAAATATGTACCTCTTGTTTATATATATCTCAACTTAAATTAATATGTAAAACAATAAATTCCTTGATCAAAAAAGGGTTTAAATGAGTTAGTTAGACACTAATCCCACAATCATGGGATGATCAAGAAGTGCCAAATTGTTTCAGAGCTACCTTTGGAAAATACATATCAACTCATAAAAGTAAATACAGAGGTTGATCAAGAAAGCAACTTGAAGTTGATCAAACATTAACTGAAAATAATATTCACTATTATTCAGTCATTCTGAGTTTCATACATTTTCTTGATCATTGATGATGGATATCATCTTTGAATTCATAAATCCCATGAATTTTGTGATAAATGCACAAAACTACATCCAGTTCTCTACATTGTCAACTGGTGCTATAGCAAATGCAACAAGAAGTAGTGGGCCTATGCCATTAAGAACACTCATAGCAAGGGATACACCCTTGTATGTTCCTTTGGCATGGCATGCGTCAACTGTGTATAGAGTGCAAGAAAATCATGCTACTTGCACCCAAGAGGCAAGACATATAAAGGCTCACTTGAAGTAGTGATTATAATCTACTTGAAATTCTATTACACTTCTTGAATTTGCAGTTTTCAAAGTGTTCAAGAGTGAAGAGATTTTCTAGAAGCTGTTGTAGTATTCACCGGCTGATCTCTTCATGTGCACTTCCCTACTGCACCATGCAGCCATATATGATATCTCTACAAGTAATTTAGAGCTGGCTTGATTGATGATATCTTTTGGCGTGAGCTTTATAACATCAAGATCAAGTGGCACAAACTAAACTGCAACTGCATATTCAAAATATTTCTGTAAAGGTCAAGCAAGCTGCATCATGTGCAGTAAATGAAACAACATGTAATAGACAGTTGATAGACACTCGAAACTTGCTTGCATTTGATTCCAAAGCACTTGCTACATTGCTTTCTGGATGCATAGACTCTCCTTCTCGTTCAGTATTGCTTGTTGGACAAACAATGCAAATGTTTTGTGGCTTATTGTTTATGAATATATAGGGAGCTCCACAGAATTGAGTAGTTTGAATATGCTACTCTTGCTTCTTTTGCAGTACTAAAAATTACCCCAACTTGTAAGAGATGGACCTTGGTAAAATTAAGAAATTTATGGTCAAGACAAGGACAAACAAGGATGGTGTTGAGTGGCGTGAGTGCATTGGCCGAGCAGCCAAATGTGCCCCTACCTAGAACTAGTTTGTGACAAAGATACCGAGATTAGTAAACTAGACTTTGTAAGTATTATAGATCTCTATGCTCGCGTTCGTAAATTCCACTGAGAAAAAATTCCCAGACCTTTCTTTGTAAATCTTATGATCTCTGTGCTCGCATTCTTAAATTCCCGGAAGAACAAGTGCGTAATTTCCACTAAGAAAAAGTGCCTGGACTTCTCTTTGTAAATATTTGTAGGCGTCAGTGCCCGGATTCGTAAATTCCCCTAATAAAAAGTGACCTTATCTATAAACGGTACCCCTCTTTGCAAATATATAGAACTCTGTGCCTGTATTCGTAAATTCCCTTTAATGTTTATCGGATCACTCTTAACCTGTCAAAAGCTGCATGTCACTATTGATTTGCAGTACACGTACCATATTTGACGGCTTCGGTAGTTTACACGTAAAAATCGTAAGGACCCCACCTTGCACACTACCCAAAAAGTTTCTTAACAATACCCGTACCACATTTTACGGGCTATTTATGGGAGGTGGAAAACACATTATTGAAACACCTTATTGTTTAACTTTCACTGAATGCGACAAATCCAGAGCACCAATCTACCATAGATTGCAATATTGATTTGGACTAATACGGCTATCACCTTACGTGGAGATCTCTTGAATGGAACGGGATTCGAAGTCCTTTCCTCACCGCCAATACGAATTGTGTAGTGTAGGAGGTTAAGAATCAGAACATGTATAAAATGTACGTACCAGGATATGCTGATCAGATAGAGGAACCTAACATTGACGGCCACGGTAACAGTGCTATCATGACGTACAGTCAATGAGAGCTACTGTTCGTACCACAGAAATTTGACCATGCCCCAAAGCACCAAGGCAAGATGTACGAAACGGTCTTCAACAAACTTTGCAACATCAGATTCGTGACACTGAAGAGTGTAGTCCATGTTACCAAAATCGTTCCGATGTCCTTATAGACTTTCCTAATCCTAACAGATGAGCTTTGCAGCACAGATGATTGCAAGGAAAAAGGCGACCGCGTAAGAAAAATGAAGGAGGGGAAGACCCCATCAAGCCGTACAAGAGAGAGAAAAAAAGGTAGCATGGGGCTAAGCCCCAATAGAGTCTGCAAGGACAGCGAGCGGAGGAGGAATAGATTCCGCGGCACATGTCTCTTCCAGCCAGTGCTATGCCCGGGGAACAGCAAAGTAGAGCTGTACAAGGAACAGTATAGAGAGTAAAATGGGGCTAAATCCCAATAGTAACCGGAAAAGAAATCCCCATTACAACATCATCACATTAGCAACTTTCTCTAAAATGACATGGTTTAGTCTAGGTTTGGTACACGCAGATGTATTTTCATTATTCACTTTTGAGAGTGGTTCTACATTACATGCAGCAGCTATCCATATGACCGGGTATTCTTTTAGAAGAAAGAGGATAGTTACCCATGATGTTAGTAGTGACATAGTGTTTGGTTTCGTCTAAATTCGATTCATAGTGTTTGGTTTCGTCTAGGTTGGATTTATCCGTCTGCATCTTCATTATTCACTTGTGAGTGTGATTCTACACTAGATCTAGCAACGGTCCATATGACACTGTGTCCTTTTGGAAGACAGAGGATAGTTACCTATGATGATATTAGCAATATAGTGTTTGCTATGGCACGTGAGAGTAGATACTTAGCTTGGATGGAGCGTTTTTTTGCTTTGTAGATGACATGTGTCAAGGCAGACTTATACTTGGTCCGGGATGATCGAGTGACAATAGCGAATGTCGTGGTTACAAACCCTATGCGAGATACAATTTCGGAAGGAGTGATACCCATCCCCTTGGATGGGCAGCGAGTGCAACAGTAGGTCGCAAGGTCTCCAAGTATAGGGGCATGTAGTGAGATCACCTCTTTGTTCCTATAGCCTTGGAGTTATATGGAGTGATGGACACATTCGTCATGGAGTGGATGAGAGCTTATCATGTTAGGTGCCAGAGGTACCACACTCACTCTCATACTTTGTAGCATATTTTAGACAAGGTGCTCTACATAGTGCAATGGCTAATGCAATCCGTAGTAGAACAATCACACTAGGTGATGTTTCTTAGGATGCTCTAATTGTTTGTAGACCACACGCCTTGCATAGCTCGGATATCTTAGGTGTAGTGAGGCAGATTTCTCATAAAGACTCTATGGGGGCTTAGCACCATTTTACCTTTTTCTTATCTCCACTATGTAGGCTTGATGGGGTCTTGCTATCCTCTTTTTTCTGCGCGATAGTCCTTTTTACTATTACAACATCGAAGATATCTAAAGAGCAAAGAAACCCGAGAAAGTTTGGGAAGTTTTGGGTTGCCTGGAACAAAAATACGGTAGCCACTGTAAAGATAAGGCCATAGACGGTGCCATACTTCTGGCATGTGCGATACTGTACCATCAGCAGAGGAAAAGTGGACCTCTGACATTGCCATCTGCAGAGGATCGAGTTGATGGAGACGCGGACATGGCAGAGGCCTCTCCTGAAGCGAAGTATCGTAGTATACAACTCAATTTTCTATAATCTGCTATAGCTTAGCGGGTGACTTTCCTGTCTGTTACTTCAAAACTTTACATCAAGCACTCATTAGCTTGTACCATGAAGTAAAGCTACATGGGCTCAAATTCCTCCGTGGCTGAAGGTCAATCGTTTATTACAAACTATACATATGCGGTATTCCATCATTGCACAAAGGATGTATTGTTTGCGCAGTCGCATTGCACATCATTGGCACAATCCGAGGGCACCCATAAATAAGTGCAAATGCACCAAATTTGGGTAGGGATTGTCTCTTGGACTCTTCGCAGAAGTAGACTGAACAGCGCTACATATCATTTGAAAGTCATCGCGTCTAACTCTAGAAGGTCAACTTTTACCCCAGGAGAGTTGGAGACGGGGTTAACGGAGAAAAGCATAAACATACAGTATTTACTCGTCTTACGGATGCAACACAAGCACTCCCATACAAAATTATGATTATTTTCTTCTTATGACTTATCTGGGAAAGGTCGAAGTTTAAGTACAGTACACGTTCATTTAAGTCATGCTTAAGATAATAATAAGATTTATAAGTAATCCATTCTTTATTTTTCCATTATAGTAGCTCTAGAGCATCTGCTGATCGATGCGCTGTTCCATAAATGGTATATTGTCGAATGTACTCGATTGCAAACAAGTGTCATCGAGTAAATGTCAACGGTATCATAGTTTGGGTTCTTCACCACTATAGGGGGTTTCTGAAATAGTTTTATGAAATTTTGTATATTTTTATATAGATTATTGGGAATTCAATTGGTGTGGGATGTGGGCGAGAGGAAGAAAGAGTTCCATTACCTACTTTTGGCCAAGTTCTTTATTATTAATAAATTCCATAAGAGGTGGTTCACAGCAAATAAGGATATGGAATTTTCAGAGTCATACCATAATGCATTAATTATATATTAGGGTTAATAAAATATTTGATTTAGGGTGAATATGGTTTGCGCCGGTTACTGCTCGATGTAATGTGTTAATTTAGGATTAAATGAGATTTTGCTTGTCTTTGGTTGCAGCAGTTTGATGGTGCTTGTAGTTGCTCATTGCCATTGGTAGCTAATTGATAATGTGTTAATTTAGAATTAAATGGATTTTGCTCGTTGTTGTTTGTTGTTGCTTGTCGCTGCTTGTTGCTATTCGTCGTTGCTTGTCAATGCATGTAGCTGCTCGATGGTGCCCGAAGCTCGTTGGCGCCCGTAGCCGCTTGTTGGCGCTCAAAACCGCTCGTTACCGTTATTCAACGTTGATTTTGCATCCAAATGTGAGCTTACATTGCAATCAAGTTTTTGCTAAATTTTTATTTCCCTTTGGAGTAAAATTCCTCAACCTCCTATTAATTTCTTGGTTGCCGCAAGATGATGCAAATAATTTTCCATAACTCACGTTATCTCCCTTGTCGCACTAATCTATGGAAATGAACCAACACACCAATGCAAAACTACAGAACCCACCGGTTTAGTTTATTGAGAGGAGCATTTGCACATAGCATTCGCATTTGCAGATGGTGAATTTGAATTTGAATAGTTGAGAGCAGCATTTTGAATCCGCCAAAAAATTTCATACATCACACTCTAAGAATCATCCACCAAAAAAACATGGCAACTCTCTCAAGAAGCCACATCATCTCTTTTGACAATCACTTATTTCACTACAGAAATCCTAAACATACGTAATATAGCACCTGATTTTTATAAATGAATACAAATTACATGTGATATAATGTATAACAATTTACAAAGCATTCAATTATTAGCACCTCATCTTCTTACAGAGTTCACTAAAAATAGTTATGAAGTTTGTTATTTATCCCGTAGACATCCGTCAAAACTATTTCTGAAACCCCCTTATGTTTCTTAAATACTTAAAGTATCTTTCCCATTGGTTCTATATTGCTAGGATGTTTCATGTAAAGGTTAACCACGGACAAGAGATTATCATCTAGGAAGATTTCATGGAGAAATCATTTTATAATAAGATGATAGAATTAGGTACATAAATTAAAATATTAAATTCATGAATTTTAAAGCAAAACTCTGCATCCAAACTATGCAGCAAAAGTATTGCCCCTTAATAATAAAGCACTTATCAAGGAACACATTCTTTATATTTATTTTGATTTAAAATAAATTTTCTTGTTTTAGTGGGGGAACTTATCGAGATTGTTATTTTTTGTAAAGGTTGAAGGAGACATTAGTGTCCATATTGCCCCTAGCCACAATGTTGTCATTGATGGCCACATAACTGTCGCGCTCAAATATTTTCATCTAATCAAGTGCTTAACGTTAAATCATTCCAAAAAAAATACCCCAACGTCGGCTCGAAATCCGCTATTTCAAATAAAGGTACTTTTCTTTTATGAAATGAAATAGAGAAACGATCGCATAAAATAATAAAAAGGAGGAGAAGACCATCAAGGATGAGACGCGAGAGGTAAAATGAGTTTTAGCACCCCACCCCAATAGTACCAATATGAGAACAAGTTACATATGGATAGATGGAGAGACTCTAGATTTACCACGCTGGCCAGCTCCATCGGGGGGCCTAGCCCCATTTTACGTCTTTTGTCTCTCCTTTGTACAGCTTGAACCATCTTTCTTGTGGTTTATGAGGTTTGCTTTTGTCTCGCAGGCCAGCTTTGAGCAATAACGCAACAGTAAACAAGCAAGCAGGCGACGACTTTGATTGACCTCACCGGAATTAAGTCAACGAGTGGATACGTGTTATGGAGGTTGAGACTCGAGTGCATTGACATGAAGGAAGGGGCAGTTTCAAGCGTAACGTAGCGAGTGGAAATGGTTGTGGTGGGAACCAAATCCTTAGCCTTAGAGAGAGAGAGACTAGGTGGGTGCCCATGCAACGCATGCACAACATTTAGATTATATTTGATGGATTAATAAGCTTTTACCTCATGTCCACACTGTGTAATAATGTATCACTAGACTCTATACTGCGTAATAATAAAAATGATGAGTAGTTTGTAGATTATATAGCCTACGTATCACTAGAGGATCTGACGGAGCATCACAAAGTGTGCTTGGACCAACCAAAACGCTCTTTAGATAGGATAAAGAATACTTGTTCTAAAGTAAGTTATAAAATAGGTAAGTGATACCCTTCTTGCATAATATACTCTCTTTAGGTAGGATACTGAGTACTTATTAAATAAAGTAACTTATTATAAATTATACACTTCTTTCCTACTACAGTAAGCTTTCAAGCAATTATTGACAACCATATCAAACTCTATATCCATGCCTCCACTTTAACCATCAAGGCAAGAGGAACAACAAGGGGATCTCATTGCATACCCTTATACTTGAAGACTTTTGTTAAGGTTGTAGTGCTCTTTGTTCATTTAAGATAACAGTAGTAGCCCCCTACAAACTACATCTTGTGGATGATTCGTAACCATAGTCTTTGGTTATTGCTTTTGTTAAGGTTGTAGTGCTCTTTGTTCATTTAAGATAACAGTAGTAACCTCCTACAAACTACATCTTGTGGATGATTCAGAACCATAGTCTTTGTTTACAATAACCGTTGGTGTATGTATGCTTTATTCTACAAACTATATCTTATGGATGATTCATAACCATAGTCTTTGTTTACAATAACCATTGGTGTATGTATGCTCTATTGTGATATCTGGTTTTAAATTATGAGTTATTCAAAGATGTTACTTTTTATAGAGTTTAAACCAAATTTCTAATATGACCATGATTTGCTAGGGTCAGTCATAGCAAGATAGAGATGCTACTCTTTTAATTAAATTTTAAATAATAAGAATAAAAAATTAGATTTTGGTGTATTGACTTTGTAATATTCATAGATATTTTGCTTTGGATAATGAGTTGATAATTTTTAGGTCCGCAAAAAATATTTCTTTATAGTCCAAGTATAGTTGATGTGAAGGAATCATTTCTTTGTCTATTGTTTAAAGATAAGCCACACATAGTTATGGAGACTATTCTTGTAAATAGATATTCTTTTAGAATTTTGACTTTAGATCACTTTTTGCCTACTAACTTTAAGTTTCTTTGGTGATTAGAAACTTTTGGGTGTAAGAATTTCACAAGTATACAAACAAGAGCTAAGTAGGTACATGTTATCTTTATATTTGCAACTATTTCTCTCTCATTGAGTTCCTTTAAGTGCAACATTTTGAGTCTTGGAGCTTCCACATCTTTTGAGTCCAAAGTGTGTTGCTTTTACAACCCTTAAAGTTTAATCTTGTGTGAAAGATATGCAAACTTACATGCCACTATAATATGATAGTCTCTCACTATATACAAGGTTTATCTCAAACATATATTTTCTACAAGGTATGCCAATGCGTCCTTTATGTCAAGTACACACTCTCTCATGTAAACCACATCTTGATGATAATCCTATAAATAGAAAATATATCATACCCATCCTTGATGGATCTACTACAATCACAAATGAAGAATGATAACATAGATAGACGGACCAAATTTCAGTGGACCCCATCATTATAGAAGTGTTTAGTATGAATTGGAATACCTTAATGCATGGTCTAGCTAGAATCCAAGAGCTAACACACTTGCTAAAACTTATCTATCTTTTGAGTTCTAGAATTACAAAGAATAAATAGTTCAACAAGAAGAAAATGTAGAGCCTATTGAGATTGTTAGTTTATTAAGAAAATTTAAGAACCTCTTGTCCAATTAAAATGTATAGAGACAAAAGATGGAAGATTGTCCTATACTTCTAGAGACAAACTATCTCCTATTTAGTACTCAAAGAAGAAAGAATATATCCTCTGGCTCCATCACAAACCTCTCAAGGACCAGCTTGTCACTAACCACATACTATTGAGAAAGAAAAGACCTATCTTTCATCTCAATCATATACCTCTCAAGGAACAATCTATAGACAACCAAAATATTAGAAGAAAAAAAATGTAAGGAGTGTTGAAATGCATAAAATTATTATATGTACCATCTACACATGATAATTGTAATGTTCCAAGGATAAGAGAACCCCAAGAGAAACATAAAGTTTCATTTCTCAATAGTCCAATGTCCCAAAGGAGCACCTTGTCTTTATTATATAGCAGTAAGGATCTTAACAAAGGGAGCTACATCCTTGGATTAAATATATGGATTGATGACATGTTAGCAAGCTACACCCTTAGATTAGTTGCATAGATTGGTGGCATGTTGATCCTTGTCGTATTTGGCTAGTCAAACAATTTTGACAAAAGGTAATCTGTCATGACATTTGTACTACAAAAGCTAGTTTGCTTGGACATCAGAGTGGTAGTGTTTGCATTTATAGTTATTTTGGTAGTTACTCATGGACTACTTGTTGGTGGTCGGTTGGTGATCAGTTTTAGTGTTAGAGCTATTGATCACATGGTGTGACCTACCATCACTTGTGCCATTCACAACATCGAATGTGTTATCAATGGTGCCGTTAGGGTTGGAGAATTAGGTTGAACAAAGGGATATAATTTTCAATTGCAACTCCATAGAACTCACTTCTTTGATATTGAGGCTTCACACCATTAAGCCTCTCATGCTCATCCACTATTGTGGAGGAGCATGAGAGAAATTTGTTGGAAGTGTTTGAGAGATTGAGATCTCATGGACTCAAATTACATCTTGGAAGTTTAAATTCTACCATGAACAGGTTGAGTATTTATGTCACACTATTTACCTTGGAGGACTTGGTGTTCAACATACCAAGGTGGAGGCTGTTGCACATATTCAGTGGCCTACAAATGTGAGCAAAGTGCAAGCATTCCTTGGGTTGGAAAACTTCTATCATCAATATGTTGAAGGATTTAGTGCCATTGCAAAGGCCTTGATGAAGTTGACCAAGCTTACACATCAGTGGTGTTGGAGATATGATCAAGAAAGAGCTTTTGTAGAGCTCAAGGAGAGGTTGACATCTACCCCTTTTTTTAGGAGACCAATCAGAGGATGACCATTTATGGTTCATATTAAATGGAGTACATTGGAACTTGGAGCAATGCTCACCCAACAAAATGATGAGGGGAAGGAGTTTGTGGTGGTCTATGCTTGTTGATCCAACAATCCAATGGAGGCAAAGTATAGTTCATATAAGAGAGAGTGCTTTGGTAGCAATATGTGCAATAGCATATTTTTTATGTTACTTATTTGGTAACCTCTTCATTCTCATCATTGATCATCAACCATTGAAGTGTGGTTGATAGAGTCCAATAAGCTTTCAAGGAAGCTTGCATGTTGGGCTTTGATTTTATAAGAGTATGATTTCACAATTATTCATAGACTTAAAGTGGTGAACCATGATGTAGATGGGTTGAATGGGAACCCATGTCTCAACCAATAGGATCATACTAGAGCATGTTGACATGCATCTACCCTTTTATGTTTATTTTTTGAGACCTTAGTGGTATCTCTCTCAACACATACAAGAGGAGTTGTTGAGGTCACAAATATTGAGGGTGGAGATATTAGTATAGGTCAACATGGTCTCTCTCCTTGGCATAGTTGGTGCCAAGGAGAGAGACCATGTTCTTTAGTAAATAAGGTAGTTTAGATTGGAAGGCAAGCACATTCTTCATGTATGGGAGGATGGTAGAGTGCAAGTAGTATCACTTCCATCTCAAAGACATCATGCTCATGAGGAGCTAGGATATTTTGGAATAAAGCATACATATAGCTTATTCTAGAGTCATTATTGGTGGTACAATATGTAGACCAATGTAAAGTAGTTTGTTACTAGATGTGTGGTTTGTGACCACGCTAGAGCATCATTTAATGCCCATATGCCACAATTACAACCATTACCTATCATGGGATTGGGTTACCATTAGAGTTTGGATGTTGTTGGATCTTTATTGTTGATTGTGAGATATCATCAATATGCATTGGTTATAATGGAGCACTTCTCCAAGTGGATTGAGTTGGTGGCACTTCTTGACAAGTCTAGTGAAGGGATGGCTTACTTGTTCTTGGATTGAGTTCTTAGTCATTTTGGTATAGCAATTGAGGTTTTGATTGATCAAGGTATAGAGTTCTTGGGGGAGTTTAAGGTTTTGTGTGACAAGGCCTTCATTGATCATTATATTACCTCTTGAGATCATGTTGAAGCAGATGGTTTAGAAGAGAGATTGTTTCAAATAATGAAGAGAGGATTGCATAAGTATGGTTTGTAGAGAGGCCACTTGGGAGATTTAGACCTCTAGTTACCTTGGTTGGCCATGGGTTACTGGTTCAGCCGACAAGCCTCCTAACATCCTTCTCTCCTTACTTTCTACTCTATGGAAAAGATCTAAATTTTCCTATAGCCATTCCTTGTGATGTTATTATAGTTTTGGACTTGTATGATCTAGATATATGGGTGAGCACATGTTCTTAATGGGCAAAGATCTTTTAGAGGTTGATGGATTTTGAGAACATAGCAATTGCTCAACATAGAGGATACCTTACGCTATGCTACTATTTGCGGAGGAAGTTATAGACACTTGATCTGTTGATTTCATCTAGGTGACTATGCATATCTACAACATATTGCACTAACAACACTAGATATTACTACAAGCCGTACTATCTTGAGAATGCATGAGGTTTTGCCTTCTAGAGTCCTCATGTTGGAAGGACATGATGGTGTTATTTGGAAGGGTCAGGTGCATAATGTTGAACCATACCACCTCCCAAATATTGATAGCACTACATACCCAAGCTTGGCACTTGTAATGTGCAGACTTGTGGTGTATGTTATGTGACTCTTTTGGTGAAGTTGCTACTATGTTGGTGTGTGATATCTGTTTGAGAGGATGAAATATGGCATGTTTGAATATTCTCCTTCTCCTCATGATGATTTCTCAAGGATAGTGGTTATGTTCTAGATGTCCTTGACTTATAGCTAGTTCACCCTTTATGTGGTATAAATACATACAAGCAATTAACAATGTGGCTTGGTAGCACCTGGCCTCCTAATCTTTGCCCACATAGTAGTGCATATATATCACATATTATATCACATACTTGGAGTAGATGGCTATTTGGAGTTAGAGGGATGTAACCAACAACTAGGTAGGCAATTGTGACACTTTACAGTTCATGTATGACTTATGTGTGAGTTGTGCTTCTATGGTGTATGATGTTGAAAACAATGTATATTTTATAGCAATGTATACATGCATGATAACTATCACAACATTTGTAGCACTGAAGCTTATTTGCTTGGATGTTACCGTGGTAATATTGGAAGTCATAGTTATTTTGGTAATTAATGACTCATGGACTATTTGTTGGCAATTAGATTGCATGTCAGAGCTACTTATCACATGGTAGGACCCACCATCACTTGCACTATTAGATGTGCCATCAATGGTGCTATTAGGGCTAGAGACCCAGGTCAAGCAAAGGGGTATACTTTTGAAGTGCAGCTCCAAAGAGCTCAATTCGTTGATATTGAGTCTTTTAGTTTTTGGCTCTTGTAATACCAATAGCTAGATATGTTATCTAGAAGTGAAAATTGGTTTTGTAACATCTAAAAGGATGTTATATATGATAGAAAAAGTAGATCAGATAGAAGTGTCACCAAAAACGTACTTCCACTATAGGAGTAAAAAATACACTATAAACTTTAGAGATAATTTTGGAGACCTAAAAAAATGAATTAGGCTACAAAGATGGAAATAAAATATCCTTTTGAGGGAAAAAGCTTACCTTCTTTGCTCACTTTTTGTCTCATTGAAAGCTTTCCAACAATACTTCATCCATGCAATTCTAAGATCCCTATAGGAAGATTTCTTCTAATCAAACTTGTTTAACCAATCAAATAGGACAAGGACAAATATGTCACTCATCCATGCAACTTATCTAAGGATAGAATTGGCTGGCATGTCACCACTCCATGTATTTGATCCAAGAGTGGAGCTTCCTTTGAGGGAATCCACTTTGCTATATAATAAAGACAAGGTGTAATACCAAGGGTTAGCCACATGATCTAGATGTGAAATTTGGTTTAGTAACTTCTAGAATGATTTTATACATGATGGTCAAAATAGATCAGATAAAAGTATCACCAAAAGAGTACTTCTACTAATAGGGCAGAAAATGAAATAGACTTGAGAACCTTAGAACCAATAGCTAGACATATGATCTAAAGGTGAGAATTGGTTTGGTAACATCTGGAAGGATATTACACATGATGGACTAAACAGATCAGAAAGAGATATCACCAAAAGGGGACTTCTACTAATAGAGTAGGAACCGAAATATGCCTGAAATCTTTGAAGGCAATTTTGGAGGCCTAAATGGATGAATTAGGCCTCAAATATGTGCAAATTACCCCCCAAATAGAAGATGGGCTGGCCTTCCCTCCCCCCTGCTTTGTCTTGTCGAGAGCTTTCCAACGGTACCTTACTCACGTGATTCTGAGATTCCTACAGGAAGATTCCCTAAAAGATTCCCTCTGGTCAAAGCTTATTTGACCAACCAGATAGGACCTAGACCAGACAGGTCACCCATCCAAGTAAGTAATCCAAGGGTGGAGCTTGCTGACATGTCACCTATCCGTGTCCCTAATCCTATGGTAGAACTTCCTTGGAGGAGATCCTCTTTGTCTATATAATAAAGAGAAGGTGCTCCCTTGGAGCATTGAATGTTTGAGTGTGCAATCTGTGTTTTCTCTATTCTCGGAGCATTACACAAGGTGTTGCTTTGGGGCTGGAGTATTGAGTGTTGAAAATTTGTATTTTCTCTCTTGTGTTTTTCTTAGGGGTTCTCTTGTTCTTGGAATGTTATAGCTATGGTGGACAAAGGCTGGAAAGCATCACATGGAGTCTCTTAGATAGAGTGGATGTGGCTTGAATGCAATTAGTGCACTATTTTTGGCAAAATATTGAATGAAGGATCAAGTATAAATCTAATTTAAGTATAATTCAAGTGAAATAATGAACTGATTAGTATGGTATTTTAGAGTTCATGTATGATTTATGTGTGAGTTTTACTTCTATAGTGTATGATGTTGACAATGATGTATGTTGTGTAGCAATGTATATACACACAATAAATCTTTGGTGGATCTTCCTATGGGAAACTCAAGACAACATGGATGGGGTTCCATTGGAAATATCTTGATGAGACAAACAAGGTGGGAGAAGGTAACATCTCTTCCTCTAAAGGAATTTTAGTTTTTAGTTAATTTTAGTTTTTTGAGACCAAATTCTTTTTTTTGGGCCTCCAAAATTGACTCTAAAATTTTCAAGGTGTTTTTGGCCTTTGCACTATTAGTGGAAGTATTATTTTGGTGACATCTCTATTTAATCTATTTAGACCATTATATATAAATATCCTTAAAAATATTACTAAGCTAATTTCCACCTTTAGATAATATGTTGTTATACCAATAGTTAGATATATTATCAAAAAGTGAAAATTGACTTGGTAACATCTAGAAGAATGTTAGGTATGATGTGCTAGGTAGATCAAATATAGGTGTCATAGAAAGAACACTTCTACTAATAGAGTAGGAGCCAAAAATAACTTGAAAATGTAATCCCAATAGTTAGACATATGATCTAGTAGTAGAAACTGGATTGGCAACAACTAGGAAGATGTTATGGATAATGGACTAGTAGATCAGATAGAAGTATCACCAAGAGAGTACTTTTTCTAATAGAGAAAGAGCCAAGAATAACGTAAAAACTTCAATCAATTTTGGGGGCCTAAATTGATGAACTATGCCTCAAAAATGTGCAAATTCCTTCTCAATGGAAAAAAGGCTAACCCTCCTTTTCCCCTAGCTTTTTTCAGTGAGTGCCTCTAATGATACCTCACCCATGTGATTTGGAGATTCTTATAGGAAGATTCTCTAAAGATTCCCTCCAGTCAAAGATAATTTGACCAACCAGATATGATCAAAACCAACATATCACCCATGCATACAACTAATCTAAGAGTGGAGCTTGTTGACATGTCACCAATCCATGTATCTGATAAAGGATGGAGCTTCCTTTGAAGGGATCCTCTTTGCTATATAATAAAAAAGAAGGTGCTCCTTTGGGGCATTTGAGATTGAGTGTAAAGCTTGTGTTTTTGTGTTTCTCCTAAGATCTATTATCCTCAAAAGATTACATCTATTTTGTTTATGGTATTACAAACATATACATACTTTTCAATATAAATTTAGCAAAGATGTATATAAAACACCAAATTCCCTATTGCATACTCAAAATTTATCATCTTATGACATCCCCAAAGACACTCATTATCTTCTAAAAAATGCTCTTGAGCATAATAAGAAGGCAATAGAGGAAGCGTGAAGAGCACATAGGTTGGTTGATAAAAAATACTAGGAGAGAGTACACTAGAGGTCACTTCTAACTCATCTAATAGAAAATATTTATTCACATGTATGATATGATTTGCAAGAGCAACATCTACGTAGTAAAAGATAAGATAGTAGTAGAAGATAAAGATATTACATTCTAGTAGTAATCTAAGAATACCTAAGACATTTATAAACGTATTTTATTCATAGTAGAAGCTAAAGGTCAAAAGGGATGCTAAAGTAGACTATGTCCAACATTTTGCTACCTTGATGATTCATACATATACATACATATACATACATATTCATACATATAAGATCAATCTTATTAGTCAAGTGACAAAAGGTTTGCACTATCTTGTCAAAAAGGCATATAATTTAGGTGTGTCTTGTCACTTCCCAATGAAAGAAAGCCACAAACTACAACAACAAATGCAATAAATAAGAGCTACATGATGAGCCATGGCCAATAAAAATACTAATAAATCTACTTGTGGTGTATATGTGGTTGTAGACTTAAGAAAAATACCTACTACTATGAGAAGACAAATTGGTAGAAAATAAAAATACTAATAAATCTACTTGTGGTGTATATGTGGTTGTAGACTTAAGAAAAATACCTACTACTATGAGAAGAAAATTGGTAGAAAATAAAAGGAGGAGAACTATAAAAAGACTACATAAAAGGATAATGCTTGCAATTGATCTATAATCTTGCCTCTCTAAGCTCTTAAACATGAATGTAAATAAAAAGTTATTGACGGCATTTGCAATATCCACTTATAAAATAATCTAATTAAGATTGGTATCTTAGAGTTATTTTAGGTAAAACAATATTACCTCATTAACTCTTGGTGTAGTAACCAAAAACATTCTAAAAAATTGTATTTGTGGAAGTGTGAATGACGATGAAGGATAACTGACAAGGTACAATAAGACCTACCCAATGGACAGGTTTTCTTAATGCACCCTTTGTAACTCTTTATTACTAGAAGTGAAATTCCGCCTAATATTTCATTAAAATTAATAAAGGAATCTTCTTAGGTGCTGTAATTTCAACTAACTAGGATAATATTGTGAAATATTCTTAAAGATATCAACTGAAAAGCAATCTAAGAGATACCAATAGACCATCCTTGACAATCCTTGTGAAGAAAGATTTAACATTACACACAAAGTATGGGCAAAAAGTCTATCATGGCATACTAGCTTCTCTTTATTACCATCCTTGACACCGTTTAGAGGAGAGGTGAGTAGTGATGCAAAAATTATGTATAAAGAAGAATCTATCAAATATAATGACTCCTCTATACAGTATTCTATAACCACTAATGGTACTCTATTAGTTTATATTGTCTATATTGACTATATCATATGATTTAGACTATCACCTAATACATATAGCTCATACCAACTCCTTTTATAATATAGCCTTATCTCTAGCTAAGAATCTTTAGACATCAACAACCTTTTCCTTATGTTAGAGTATAACCTCCTCCAAGAAAACATACATACTATCATGAGAATACAAAAAAACAAATGATGCTAATTTATCAAATGCAAATGAATCAAAAGTAAGTAAAAAGCTTGACTAGTTTCATATGAGTGCAATGGAACTTGTAAAATAAATTCAAAATAAAATAAAATCTTAAGCAACCCAAAATGCAAGTTATTTAAGTTACCAACTACTTTCACAACACAATCAACATACCACAAAGTATCCACAAAAAGATTCACATAGTGAATACAATCTCATATGAACATCCCTATTAATATACAAAGTGATATAATCTAAAGTGTAGAATATATGGAACAAAGTTTATTCACATCTATCAACTTTGTGCATCTTATGGTTTGTGTGTTGATGTCTTGCAATCACATTATGGTGGTGTTTTAGAATTTAAACTTGTAATGTAGAATCTATAATGCAAGGGATAGTTGAGTTACTAGTCATGAGATTCATTGATTTTGTACAATGCAATTGTAAGTATTTTGATCCAAATATGAGATAGAGAGAGAGAGATTCTTTGCTATTTTTTCCATTGGAAAAAATCCCAGAGTGAGCAAAACATAGTGGATTTTCCCAAAACAAGATGTGTGAACAAGATATGCTTTGATGTCAAAATCAAACCTATCAACTCTGAATTTCCCCAAAGATCAGCTCCACATTAGTTTGTTGTATCAATTCTAAGAGGTGATGAGATGATTATTATTGGCATCAGAGCATCCTTGGATCTCCTCCCTGATTGGCCGCTTGTCAAAGTGAATATCTCAACTGCTTTCAATATCATTTCTTGTGTAGCTTTGTTTTGAGCTCTTTGTTCAACAGGAGATCAGATCACAACTTTGATTCCATTTGTTGTATAATCACCATACATCCACAAGAGACTTAACAGAACTTACATATGCTAAGGATACCTACAAAGGGGATCCCCTTGAGAGACCTCTTTTTGCCATAACTCACTATACTACTTTGCAAGATGTTACAAACATTTTTCCATCATATCTCTTTTCATCTTTCCATGATACCCATATCCTAGACCCTTTGGAGGATGTTGTGCATGCTATAATAGCTTTCACATGTAGCTTAGAAACCTTGTTTATGAGTCCAGACTTATAAATGCAAGGTATGGAGCCCACGTGCAATTCCCACTCTCTTAGACTTTTCACAAGGGTTCCAATTCCTAATAGCAGGCGTGAGAGGTTGGGATCTCCACTAGGGGTGGAGGATTACTATATCATGTTCATCTCTAACATATTGGTGTACACCATAGCTCATGTTTACTTACTCCTTAGGTTGGGGAATGCATAGGTAACCTACTCTATCTTAACACGTAGCTATCTCCTCCGAGCCTCCTATCTAGAACATACATGCTCTCCTACAAAGGCACTTCACTTTTGATTGCACTATATGCCATACCTTCTTGACTTTCTTAGGACCATGCATGCACTCACAACTTCAAGGAGTGATTTTGACTAAAAATAGCCCTACTTGTAGTCATGGGAGGATGCAAACTCATACTACAAGAGATCATTGCACCAATAGCCTTTATTGGTGCATGGGCTCTAGTGGCATCCTACTTAGCTGATAGGTCCCTACACCATTGTTGTACTTTTCTATTGGCACTTATCATAGTGGTGGATGCATGTACCCATGATTTTTAGAGTTATGTATGGTTAGCTTGTGACCTTTTACCAAGTCTTGTAGGCACAACACTCCAATTTTTCATTGACTTTGTTACACCAGACTTTAGGAAAACACTAGTGAGCATATGTATACCCGCACCCTCATTGATGTGCCACTATTTGATAGAGTTAGGATTCTTTCTTGTGGATGGAAGAGTTGTGGAGCTTGGCTCCATACTTCCCTTTTAATTGAGGATTTTTGTTTCACATAAGAGGAGTTCTTTACTACACTCCACCTTTGTTTAGGCCTCCCTCATCCAACCTTACTTGGCCTTCAAGATTGATGTGCATGTGGTTCAATACATGACACATATGGCATACATCTATTACTATGTGCTATAGGTGGAGAGCACACCAAAGTTCATGATGCCATTTGAGATATAATGGATTAGATCCTTTGCTCCACATGGTTCTAGGTATAGATCAAGTGGTGGTTGGAATTACTTAGATTGGCCTCATGCTGGGTGAGAGCAGATGTTGTCACATTCACAAACCATTGGCATATGTTGTATGATGTGGTAGTTGCAAATCCCCTACAAGTAGAGACACTAGCATGAGTGGGTGTTCAAGTAGTGATAGCAATGACCATCATAGCTTGAGGAAAGGAGGATCATTATGCTCCTTGGTTCACATCCAATACCTTCATTCCCTTGACTATGGAGATTTTTGGGTTCATCACCATTTTGGCGGATTGCTTAGGGAAGCAACACCAAGGTTCCTTATAGAAGAGAGGTGCAATGGTTGTCTCCCAAGCCATGCTTACTTCCTACTTCTGGTTGAGAATCTCAATGTAAAAGACCAAGGAGAGAAATAGGAGAATGGAAGACCAAAGTGAAAGATCACATTGGAACTCTTGAATGATGTTAACTTGAATGCCTAGCATGAGTTTAGGCTTTGGTATTTATAAGGAACATAAAAGGCTCTTGAGAAGCTTATGAAGAAACTTTCTAAAAGCCACTTTCTTAGAGTGCAAGCCAAGCTTACCAAGAAGCTTCTTTCTAAAAGATGCATACTTGGTATGCAAGTTAAGCTAGTTTGGAAGCTTCCCAAGAAGCTTTCTTGTAGAAACTATCTACTTGGCGTGGAAACTAAGCTAGTCGGGAAGCTTCCTAAGAAGCTTCCTCTTAGAAGTCATCAATTGGTATGTACATTACCCATTACTTGGAAGGTACAAGTAGCTTTCTAGATACTTCTAGAATATTCTTATAATTCTTGGCTAATTTTGCTACTTGTTACTTTGTTAATCTTCACTAACTTGTTTGTAAACTCCATATTGTTACACTCAATCACACTACAATTCTCTCAAGCTTGGGATCTTGTAATATCATTAGTTAGACATATTATCTAGAAGTGGAAATTGGCTTGGTAATATCTTGAAGGATGTTGATATATGATTGTCAAAGTAGATAAGATAGAGATGTCATCAGAAGAGTACTTCAACTAATAGAGTAGAGGCCAAAAACACCATGAGAACTTCAGAGTCAATTTTGGAGGCCTAAATGGATGAATTAGACCTCAAATTGTTTGTTTCCAATCCTAAAAGTAAGATGTTGCCTTCTCCCCCTTGTCCATCTCATCAAAAGCTTTCCAAGAATACCTCACCCATGCTGTTTGGAATTTCCTATAGGAAGATTCCCTAAAAATTCCCTTTGGTCAAACTTGTTTGACCAACCAAATAGGACAAGGATCTACATGTCACCAATCTGTGCAATTAATCTAAGGTAGAACTCGCTGACATGTCACCAATCTATGTATTTGATTCAAAGATATAATTCTCTTTGAATGGTTACTCCTTGCTATATAATAAAAACAAGGTGCTCTTTTGGGGCATCAGAGTATTGAGGATTGAGGGATTAAATCTTGTGTTTCTCTTGAAGTTTTTCTTATCCTCAGAATATTATAGGAATATTATAGATTTTCATAGTAAGAGTGCCTACCATGTCTAGGGCACTCCTCCTCACTTACCATATAGACCAATCGAAGACTTCTATCACACTATCCGGGAGTAATTTTTTGGTTGTTGGTTGTCTAGCTGCTTTGTGGCCTCTCACTTGGGATGGTTTGTTGATCTTGGTCTTGAGGCCGTTCTGACCCTTTGGTTCATATTGGGCACCGTTCTTGGATTCCTTCTCGTCCTCTTTGGTGTTTTGTACTCTTTTTCTCCTTCCTTTTGGGGTATATATTTGTGGGTGTAAAGGTCGTATGCATTGAAGTTGAACCGATTCCCCTAAAAGTAAAATAGAATTAAGGACGTAGCGACCACGGTGTTAACTCGAGAAATTTATCATCTAAATTTGGTCGAGATTAGTGCAAGATCCCACATCGGTGAGATTATTTATAGTGAAGTAACGTGTTTAAGGCAGGTGGTAGATACTGGAGAATAGATACTTAATGTGGAACTTTATGAAAGCTTTACTGGGCTCCATTTTACGGTCCTTAAACCTCGAATGCACACCATCTGCACATCTTGCGGAGAACTCTCCCAACTTTTATAAGTAGATTCGCGCACTGTGTAAGAATTATTCCTCACAACAAGAATGGCAGGAGTTCTGTTCTAATAATGGAAGCATAACTATTGAGAGAAAAGACAAAGCCGTATGTTGAAACAAAATTTACAGAATTATATTTAATGGATTTAAACAAGAAAAACTTGAATCCTCAGTTAATTTGTTGTAAATAAGTATATTACCGACTTTCTAGAAATGCAAGTTGCATAAGTGCAACTCCGAGCAAGTCCAATGGTTCTGACCGAGAGGTGGGAAATGCTACGCGTCAAGTTTGTGCACTTTTCAGAAGTGTAAGAGATTTTGAGGACATTTTCTTCATCAATAATTTAAATAATAATATCAATGTAAGAAAAATTACAATGATCTTAACACAGAAGAACTTCTGATGTTGAATATATAAATAATTTTCTATCATAAGTAATTTAGAAAATATCTTATGACCAAGTGATAAATTTTCATTTTAAAAACTTTAAATTTAGGTGATTAAAAACTCAACCCTTCGATAAATAATTATTAAAAGATAGAACACTATAGAAAACTGGAATAAGTATCAAACCCGGTACTGTACTGAGGCATTCACTTGTCGAGATTCCCACTCTCCTTTACTCACTTATTGAAAGTTGGTCGCACAATGGGAACTGTGCCACCGGAAACCAGAACACAAGTAGCACCGGCGTTTCTAATATCAGACATTTCAGATTGTCACGACTGAACATCGCAGGCCGTACCTGCGATGTGTATATGATTTGCCAGCCGTCCCCAGCAAGCACTGCCGGGATATCCTAGAGGCCGGGATATCTTCATTCTCAGCCGGAGCAGTTGCAGCAGCGGCACCGTCACGCAGCCCCCACTTGGATATATGTCAACGAGGATAGTAGGGCTGCGGGCCTTTGTAGAACTGGAGGCCTCCAGGAGTACCTGGTATAGTACTCGTATATCTTAACTAACTGATGGAACCAGTCTGTTCCTTAAGACAGGATCAGAAGCTACCCGAAGCAGGCGGTTTCCTCGTAGCGCAACCGGGGACCCAAACTCCAGGAATCAACTGAACATTATGAGGATTGAGTTAATACGGGTAAATACGAGGCGGAGATGGTAATTGGGATTGTTACCTTGTACTCTGTCTTACGTAGATATGCACGGGCTCCGAGGTAATGACAGGGAGAGAGAGTCAGTAAGTGAGTGAATAAGCTTGAGAAAGATAGGGGGAAAGCGAACCATGCAGCGGAGGAGTTGAGAAATTCTATGTTGTGCAAGCGTTGTGTGGGACCGTCATTCTCAGACCGTCATCGCTACCAAATCCGTGGGAAGGAAATGCTGCAGTGTCCGAGGTGTGCTCCAGCTTGCTGCCCTCCAGTGTGAGGAGCTTTGTTTGATTCGTGCATTGTTGCGAGTGAGCTGGTTAGGTGCTTTGCCTGTCCCGTCGTCATCTCTTCATGCTTTCGTTCGAACTCGAGCTGCTGTTGCGTACCGGCTCCATATTTTCACAATTGCAGAGTCGCGCAATGGTTGGACATTTGCAAATGTGTTCGCGAGCGGGTGTTAGATTACAGTCATAGGCAGGACAGTGGAAGGAACGTTATTGCTGCTGATCTTTAGAAGAAGCAAAAAGTTTTTGGGGATAGTCAGTAACCTCGAGGTCGTGAGTAGAGAGACATTGTGAGAGGTTCAGGTTGTGGTGTTGGAGCGGGCAATGGAATGCGGGACCAGAGCTGTGCAAGAGTTGCGTAGTAGGAATTCCAGCATTTGAACTGCATTTGTGGTAAACAAGAGTTCAAGCTGGAGGAGAGAGGAGTTAGAGGCGTCAGTTGGACAACGGCGCGAAGGCTGGCGGATACAATGTCAACTGTCATGGCCAGGAGGTTGGGAGGAGTAACACCACGACGAGAAGCTGATTCGGACGACACTAAGGATCCGTCCGAGCCGACTTCTCCTAGGCCCAAGTCACAATCATCGCCGTATCTTTCCATTTGCCTTTTGGTCGCGGTAGGCCACCTGTACTCTGGCTCCTTGGGTCTGGTTGCTAAGTGTTGTTTGCCGATTCTCATTTATTCCTGGATAATATGCGTCTTCTTACTGGCATAATATGAGAGGCTACACTGAGGTCTACATGAAAGGGAAGGTACAAGCGAACAGATTCTATGAGGAAAGTCACCAGCCCGCGCAGGCCAATAGCCTCAAACAGATGAACATCCTTTTCGTCGTTCTCTAAAATATGCATGGTTGTATTATCTGAGACGAAGAACGTAGACTATTGATGATTCGCTTGTACATGTTCACAAGTACATTTCGCTTGTTGTAAAGCTCTGCCGGATTTGAAGTGTGGTATAGAACCCCAAGTAAGTCAATCCTGTAGCAGCCAGCATATTAGTCAGGATCCCTGCTTAATCTGGTCTATTCCTTCCTTTCAGATTTCCAGTCAGGGAGGTTTTATGAGCCCGCTCGAGTTCAGCGTATTTGAACATCACATGTATACACTCATTTCTGTGAGCATTACGCAGCTTCCCTCGCAGATCTACCTGCAATTGGAGATAGGAACTTCCACTATCATTTGCTGGAGTGGCTCAAATGATAGCCACACTTTCTAGTCAACAATCAGAAAACGTCTTGTGCTCGTCTGGTCTTCTTGTATCGTGTGATCCTTCTAGGGACGTGCACAAAGTCAAGGAAGAATGGCGCACGCAAAATATTTTGATTTTTATCTCAACTGTCTGGTGAGCCCATGAATTCGGTGCGTGTAGGCCTCCACTCAAGCTCCGAATGAAACCAACCATCATAGTTGCTTCGGGACTCGAATTGAGAATTTCAGGCCATACGCAACCACAACGCGCATTAGGAACATCCTCCAGTGAGACAAGGAACCTACAGGATCCACGATGGACTGTTACTGTGGCACTCGATGAACAATGTTTGATTGGTTCGCTATGTCCTCTCCACCTTCAGCACGCCTTATCCACCTCTGTGCTACCTCTACTGTACCTTAATCCTGACTTTGATCTTCTCTATGGTCCAATCTTCCTGGAAGTGCGCAAACTTCGGCTATAACTCTCTATGCCAATTGTGTTGCTTTTGGCACTAGATTCCTTGTCAAACCGACACAAGTGACGGGAAGAATACGAACGGGAACCCCGCTGATGAAAGCTGATCACAGCACAGAGCCCATTTTACACTAGCAAAGCCCCAGTATTGCGGTATTTCGCATCCCCATCTGACGCCGAACCGAGAGAATTTGAACTACATGTCTAGCCACTTTGATGAACTTAACCCGTGAATTGTTTGATTCTAGTACAACACTCGTTGCTCTGGCTGAAGTCGTTTTTCGTTTTGTTCACAGGGTGTGCTATTTATCATTGGTTACAATTCTGGTCATTCAGGTCAGTAACTGTGGGCAACTTCAAAGGATGACTGTGGTTTGCGTTCGAAGATGTATGCTGTTCTTTGTGAAGAGCCATGCCTTCAATTACAGGAATCTATTATCTGTAGATCTATGATCTTCAGACGCAGATGCCCACTGTGACGTCTGGGATGGAATGTGTAGCTAATATTATAAACGGTCTGAGTATGCATAAGAACAGTCTCCATTGACGTCATCTTCATTGGAATACTGAAGAATCAACCTTACGCCACCCAATTTCAGGATCTCAAAAATCAAACATGGGAGAAGTCATCAGCAACAGGAGAGTCAATTTGGTCTCCGGCGGGGATGTTTCAGCAAGACACATCACTACCACTGACAGAAGCAGTATTGACATGAAAGACGAGGACGATGTCCTTAGTGACTTCTTGGCCTTCAAAGATGGTACGTAAGGACTATGAGTAACAACTTCCGTAGCCCTTAGCCATGTCCTCCGCTTAGAATTCTGTACAGCGGACACTTTTGGTGCGATAACCCCTCGTTTTCATCACATGATGGTTGAAGCGCTTTCATTGAAGTTTCCCATGGAGATATTTGTCCCTCTGTCCTGGCACCACAATTTGATGAAGCGACGCACAATACTCTGCCTACCAAGTTTGGCTCCTCATTTTTCGAACTTTGTCCTTTCAGGTAATAGGAAACAGAGGCCAGAATGTCGGTCAAGAGTGTGCGCAGCTATCCCCATCTTTCAGGAGATTTATGGGACCGCAATGCAGAAAACTCTTCATTTAGGACCTGGGACATGTGGAGTGGTTTCTAAACTTAGAGAAGAGGAGGACAATGAAGTATGGGGCATTCAACCCTTTGAAATGAAGAAACCTGTCCACAAGCTCTGCCAAAACTTTATCAAGAGGGGTATAGTTCGGGTGGGGGATCCATCCAAAATTCCTTATAGGGCGAAATCTTTTTCTTTTGTGCTAGTCACAGGCATTCTAGACCAGATGAGCACTAAAGACCTCAATCAAACTTTACTTCATCTGGCTCGTGTTTCCTCTCACCGATTGGTGTTGATAGTTGGTAAGTCTGTTCACTATTCTATTGTTCTTTTTGAAGTCTGACCTAGGTGATCCTTGAATATTCATATAGTTCCTACAGTTTCTGTCTCTGTACTGCAGCTAGATATGTATTACACCTTTAATACTTATCGAAGGCACCATTGCACTGACCCCTGTATATGCAGATATACGCTTGCTTACCTCTCTAGGTGACTGATATTTATGGATATTTCTAATATGTTACTGTCAGGTGCATCACAAACATCATACTAAACTCTGTACGCAGACGTGCTGATGCTTACCTCTCTATGTAACTGATAGTCATGATGATCTTTACTGGTTTATTATTCACATGTAAGAGTCAGTCAGTCATGTCAGACGTGGGTATGGAACCGGGTTGTTTACAACGGGTTCTGTATTTCATTACGTTAACATCGTAATATGTTACTGTCACATTTCAGAGTCAGTCCGATCAGAAATGGTTATGGAACCGGGTTGATTCTAATAGTTATTGAACTCATCTGGTCAATAGGAGACGCAGCAAAGTTTTTTCCCACAAGCAAGATACACAAACCCGTAAGTGTCTGCTTCTGACCTTGCATCTATCGTTCGTAACTCGTGATTACTGGGAGTTCTGTTCTGTGTGTGCAATATCTGTATATAGTTTTGTCCAAAATTCTGGATAGCCTTTTACCAGAATGCTGGTAATTAAGGGAAAGCTTATGCAGCTTCTGTTAACTTATTTTCCTGTTGGTAATTATTGACGGCAAGATAAATTCGTGTGCAGCCGAAACCCCGAAATAGAACATGGTGGCAACGTAAGTTGCAAGGAGTAGGTCTGGAGGAAGATGAAGATCTTGCTAAAAAGTTTGATACTCTTCAAGCTGGAACTACATTCGGGGCTGACTCCAACATTTTCCATCTGCGTGTATCTAACCATGGGTCAAATTCAGATCTGAAGGTAAGTTACAATCTCACTGTTGTATTATTGTCTTTTGGGGTCCTATATTTAATCAATGGAAGTCTTTGTAAGTCGTCTGAATTGTAGTATAATAGTACTTATGCATTCCATACTCTGCTATTGTATTCTTGTAATGTTGCACTTGTATTTACTCCTCTTTAACGGAGCGATTGTAGTTAGGGTGCCCTTTGGCTTGGTAAGCTGTTCATAAGCTGTTCTATATTCCTAATTTAAGCTCTTCCATCATCTTGAATTGATTGCAGAACTTTCGAGAGTGAACAAAATTTCTTCAAATTTTATTGAAATACCGTTTTCCAGCAATGCTCTCCAGAAATGTGTCCTAAAATGATAAGCTATTCTATCTTGGATGCTTACGCCCAGCCATGAGTATCCATTTTCTAGGCCTGCAGGTTCATTGCCAACTACCATAGACACAAATGGACTCTAGACTTCAGAAACCAGTGTATTTCAAAACCCAGTACACTATTGTTCTCTAGTGTTATATCTCTGAAACCATTCACTGAGGAGTACTTGAAATTGATGAGGATTCGGAGGATTATGTTACCCTGCATGGGATGGACAGGAGGCAGAGGATGTAAATTATCTATTTCTCACCAAGAGATTTGCAAAGGTATCTTTTACGCACGCATGGAACTTCTTCGTCGCAGTAATATAAATTCGGCTTGGTGTTGAGTTTTCCATATATCTCATAAGTGTAGTAGACAAGTTAGCGAACTGTGTCACTATGTCGATCGATTGATCGTGTTTTCTTCTGTCAATTTCTACTTGCTTCTACTTGCACGCATTTACTTGCTTAGATCAGCATGTCTTCGGTTTTTACCGGTTCTTCCATTTGTTTAGTTGCTTAGATCTGCATGTTCTTCGGTTGGCATCGGTTCGGTCCTAAGGGGGTGTGGATTCCCCGTTTTGCGAGGGCTTCTGCTTCCATTACTCATATATCGTTGATGGATGAGAATTATTGCAGTCACAAGCCTAATTGGTGCTTAGGTTACGCAACATCCAGTTCGTCATGAGGATACTATCAGCGTCATGAGGATACTATTGAGCGTTTGTGAGGCCTACTTTTTTCTAAGAGTTCCACGGGTAAAATAGTCTGGGTAGTGTTTTCGCCGAGAACTGTTGTAGCGTTGTATCCGCAGTTGCAATCAAACTCCTTCATACCTTGTATCACATGCAAACCATATTTTAGTCTCTGATAAGTTCCTCGGCCACAATCTGTTTATTGTCAGATTACATCTTATCTTTAATTGGATGTCGGACTCGAACTGGCCCAAGTCATTAACAGATGAAATTTGTCCACCTTCTGTATTGGCCATTTATTTTGGTTTTGCACTCCACCAGTACCCCTTTCTCATGCTTGATCGTCACCCTAATGATAAGATCTAGTTCTCGACGGTTGTGACAAATCTGATGTGAGCGTGTCAGTCTACCTCTTGGTACATTGGAAATACCGCTCAAGACCTCGACGAATGTGATTATCAACTTTCCTGGGAATACCTGGGAAGGAGAGCTAACCATGGATGGGGTGCGAAACTTTTGACACGAACAAACTTCGGTTGAACCCCAAAGGCTCTATTGAAGGACATCTCAGGATCATGTTAGCGCATTCTCAACTGCTATCCTGACTAGAAATTTCACTTGATTAGGCGCGTCTTGGACGGCCACTGACATGTAATAATATGCATCGTTCGTCAACTCCTGAGTGGTAGCTGTCAATTGAAAATCATGCCATGGTGGAACTTGGGAGGCATTCAGAGATTTTGATCGTGAGTGTTGTCACTCACCGAGTTAGTAGAAACGAACAGGATAATCACAATTCGGGTCTTACATGCATCGATATGTGACGTCCAGCGGCACGCCCTAAGCTCTACTTGGATTATCTGAGGAGACGCTAGAAGCTCGGGACCAGAAAACACGAAGAAATATAGTGTGTGTTTCTCTTCCTGCTTCTTTCCCAGTATTCAGATCAGGATTAACAACCGCATCAGCGAATTAGTTTGCGTATACTGTACACAAGGTGCAAGCAAAAACGGCACTCTCGAGCAGCCCTGGTGGCTACTTCTAACTCGTGGTGGACTTCACTGATAGGAGCTCTGGAACTTGCATGAAGTAATTTGGTAGTCGGCAGATTCAGCAATGTAGAGGAAGCTTCAAGCAACAGAACTGGCCGTGGAAGTGAGCAGATTGGCGGCGAAGTCCAGGTCGAAGTTCATTGTCGGCAGGTCCCCAATACAAGTGAAGACGGCATCGGCAGCTGCAAAGTCTTCATCTTCAGTGTACCTAAAAGATGAGTACAAATGAAGCGTTAAAATTTGGTACAACTGCAACTGCACTGAACTAGCACCTCATAGAAACAGAATCCGATCCTTTGTTTAGGAGATAAAGTCTTGTATGAATACAACAAGTAATAGGAGGGGAACACTCTCATCACCTGTCACTCAATGCCATCATCAACCTAAATGTAATAACGGAGCAATCACCAAAGCAAAGATTCCATTTTGCTTGCAGCTGTCTAATTGGCGTGACCGTATTTCTCCATTGTACGCCACTTCTGATTGAAGTGTACAAAAGAGCTGATTTTAGGAGAAGAAGAAGCGTACCCGCTCTTTGTTATGATGCATCTCATTCCAGCAGCTTTCGCAGCTGTCAAACCAATATGACTATCTTCTATCACGACACACCTGCAAGCTCCAGCACCCAGTTAGCCATAGAGTTTGAACTGAATTCGGACATAGTAATGTACGTTCAAGTCTGTTTAAAGTTGTAAAGCTATGATTGTAAGTTATACTATTGCTGGCAAGCCAAGTACGGAGAGTTTTTAGAGCTATTTCACATGATTAACACTTACTTCCCAGGTGATACTCCAAGAGTCCTGGCCGCCAATGTGTAGATTGCCTGAAAGATGTCAATTACGAACAGTAAGTAAGTTGCATCATAGGGTTCTTGCAAACACTTCCATTGAAAAATCTTTAAATCTCAGGAGGTTCGTTATATCCAGCAATCCATGTGAAGTCGGGTCTATTAAGCAGAGAGCATACTGGATCAGGCTTCTTGCGAGGAACAATGTCTCCGGCAAAAATACGAATTGATGCAGCCCTCTCCTCTCCCAGCATAACTCGCACTATTGCTGATACCTGTCCACCTTTCAAATAACTCAAGAATCAGAGACAGATCTAGTAAACAACTGAGATCAAAGTCCTGCACTGTTGACATGATGGAGAAATCTGGACTTATGACATGATCCGGACTTGAGATGGTAAGTCTAGATGATGGTTCGCTGCACATGCTTGATTCTGCACTTGCTCTTGTAGTCAGGTCTTCTGTTCAGGTCCGGCCTCGTCCCTTTAGAACTTGGCTAGCTAGTCAAAAGTGAATCTCGCACGTTATTGTATTCTTCTATATCTGAATGCTGTGCATATCTCCACTGGAGCTCAGAAGTAGAGTCTGAATCTAAATTATACATTTAGTCAGAGTCTCGATGCCTGTCTGTAAGTTTTAGGCCAAGAAGATATACCGCTTTCTCGTTGGATGTGCTGCAAACCGCGACATGTACTCCACTTCCCAATGCTTGATCGATAAGGCTGTAGATATTTGTATAAAAGCAAACCTTAGCTTCTCTGACAAAAAAACCTGGGGCACATGTACTCCATTCCTTTCCTCGCGAACACCAGCCTCAGCTAGCTTGTGTCTATGGTGGAAATGAAAGCTCCACTTTATGAGCACATACTCTTAAGCACCAACTAGTGAGTTTCCCAAGTTGAAAACGCGCGGTTATTCTGTACCTGGCAACACCGGGGCGAAGAGGAAGAGATCCTTGCTCAACAAGATCCATAAACAGATCCGTTTTGCGTTTGTGGAGAGAGGCAATAAACTCCTTTCTTGCAGATTCTTTCGTAGGTGCAGCTTCTGGCCATCCCACTTTGTTAAAGTAGTGTGTCATTCTGCACAAAAAATTCTGCATTGTGAGCTCTAAACCCTTCTATCTCGACAGTTTAACCCTCGGCGTAGGGTGAGACAGAAAGAAGCAAAGGAAGCCACTGAGTATGAAGGGAAAGGTACAACAATCTACGACCTCAGCGATGTATAAAGTCCAAGTCTAAAAGTACTCTCGAGAAGGAATTATTCTCTTGGCTGTAGGTTGAAGACCCCTGCAATTAACAAGCATTTCTCTAAGACATCTAGTTTGTGACTGTTGTGAACGCCAACATACCCAAGGATGATGATTGTGGGTCAAGGTCCGAGCAGTACCGTTCTTTGCCACCACCAATTTTAAGCAGTTCGCCGTAGAGTTCAACGTCCCAATTGGTTTCCAATCCTTTCTGTACGCACCGAAACCACACATCCTCAATAAGCTGCCTCCACTCTAAAGGTAAATCCCAAGACGATAACAAGAAGAGAAACCACGTTGTGCGCAGGGCTCAATCTTGCTTACTTGTACATTTCGTAATGGCAATCGAAAATTGTGAACCTTATAAGCTCCAGATTGATCTTAAAACCATTATATATTCCTTCTGCCTACTTGATTCACTGTTTTATCACTCGGCATTAACAGTGGGCGACATCAGCCACAAAAATCTTCAGAAGATGCACGAAAGAACAAGCGACAATTTACGTTCATGATTGGTGCATAATATCTCAGCGACGTTTCTGATTGAGCCTATACGTGTAGAGCACACGATTCTAATGATGCACCGACCAACAATTTGGAGATATCGAATTAAATTTCTGAAGTTTCAAGCTGAGAAAATGTTACAGGTTACAAGGGGAGTTAAGCTACGGTAATTCACCAGGGCGATATTTCTTTTCTGGATTTGATCCTCGCAGAGGCAGCTGAGCTGCTCAGACACAGTCAAAGAAGTTGAACTCACCTCAGAGAACGCGTAGTTGAAACTGATCCGGTGACCATCTCTCTCTGTATCTACGAGCACTCCATCGCAGTCGAACAAGAGTGCATCAGGCAAAGTTTGAGCAGCTTTCACGAGCACGATTCTCCTGGAGTTTTGCACTTTGAATTTCAAACTGAACAGCTGTTTGCTGCTGCATTTTTTCACTGCAGCAAGATTTGAGGAGAAGAAGCTAGCATGGTGCGACGAAAAAGAAACAGTAGGAAGAGCGGACTTGCAGCCCAGCTGCTGAAGAGTGGGCGCCTTGAAAGCAGCGCAGCAGGCAGCCATGGCCATCCCTCAACAAATCCAAGTAGTTCGAACAATCTTCTCTTCCCGATCTCCAGGACCTCCAATCCAGAAAATATCGCTAATAGTTATCTCGACGTTCAATACTTTTAATCGTTCCTTCCGTGAGGGGTCATCAACAGCTACAAATAGTGAGTCCGAGTCCAATGGTCCCAAGAGCTTTATCTCAACCAGCCGCTCACTTGTGGTCACTCGTCGTTGAGTCGAGTGGAGTACTTTTCGCTTTGTCCTTTTCGGGTATACGCAGCCCCATCTCCCTTCTTATGGGAGTTCGCCCACGCATAGTATTGGCCTGTTTGGCCAGGTTCTGTCCACAACATGGAGCTTTGAACCCCCTGATGTCTTTTTAGAGCTATTGGAGTTGGTTCCATACTCTACATAAAAGAATGTATAACCCGTTGTTTCTAACAATACGTTTTCCACGTATTGTTGATTATGTAGTTTCACAGTTACTCTGTTATGTTTATAATGACCAATGTGGTGGTGGTGGAAACGGATATATAGAGGTGGTTTCTGTGGCGTGGAAATTGTTCTCCTGTCCTTCCGAGATACTAATTAGGCACTGACAGGAAGTCTTCGAGTTAAAACTCTGGAACTAAGATCATCTTTGAAGGTTTCTCCACTCTACGCATTTTCGTGGACGGTCCCATGCAGGGAGCGACTGTTAACACAGCTGCCATAGCCACAGGACTACTGAACACATTATTGAGAACAGTCATAGCGTTCTGGCAACAGTGACGTTACTGAATTGTTCTCAAAGACCTGGTCCAGAACAAATGGCGCATATGGTCGTACAAAGCCAAATTTGAGTCAGACACCACGACTTCTCAATTCTTAATCTGTCTTTATCCGTTCGTAGAACAAGGTAAGTGCTGAAAATGGCCTTAGACAACTCCAGCTGCGCTAGTCGTAAGCGGCAGACATATTTTCATACTCCAAAAAGCATACATAAGAGGAATTGACGGAGAAAAGTTGTATGCATCATGGACTTTCAGATGTAGCACACATCGTCTTGGAAATTCTACCCGCTAAAAGTTAATAAACCCTCAAGAGGGAAGCTATTCGGCGGCCGGAATTACCAGCACACCAAAGATAAGGAAACAGCACCTTACTGTGAATTGGCACAGGGAACTTCATAACTTCAATCCAGTAGGTGTAAAGAAAATTCACTTCCAGTCAATAAGTCATACTAGGTGCCAATGGCATTTCATAATTAAAGTGAGAACAGTCACTCTTGGAGAAAGGTAAGTGGCAAAGGCCGCTATACGCATCGATCACTGTATGAGAGTAAACAAGATAGACCTTATCAACATCATGTTGGTCGAAACGCACAGAAGCCAGAAGAGTTAGGCTGTTCTAGAAGGCAGAAATGGTTTAGGCTCACAATGCGAATATGGTTACGACAGGAAAAACCCGACAAGCACTGAAGCCTACTGCAGAATACCGCTGAAAAGCAAGTATCCTTCACCTGAAATTGATTGGCAAATCTAATCACCTCACCGTGAGTATAAAAACAAGCATGGACATACAGTCTCTAGGGTTTAGCACCTCGTATGCTGGTTTCTCTCGTGATGTGAGAGAATTAATTTACAGGAAGTCATGAAGATCAGTAGTTACCAGCAGACGCCATATCTCCTTCACATGCCCTAGGATTAAGTGTCCAATATCTTTGGGAATTAAATATAATTCTCTGCCTTAGCTTTCTACGTGCGTCTATGCTCACTATAATACACAAAGTGCATCAGCAATCCTGGACTCTGGACAGCTATTGTGATCATATCAATCGTAGTCGAATTTTGAACAAGGATAAGCACTGCACTTGCTGGTTAATCTCTTCTCATGAGAAACCGGCTCCGTTTCATCCATGTAACGAGCTTCACCGCTCTTGATGTCCTTCTTTGGGACAAAGAAGGACAACGTTGGAGATCTTCCCAACAAGTTGCCGGCAGTCCCAATATATATACTTCAGTGAACTGTAAACGATGCTTTTGTAAGGTAAAGCCAATACGAGGCTGAATTTGAACCTATTTATGCTACAAGTGCCCTGGTGGTTGAGAAAGGCTGAGCAGCTGCCAGGGAATTCAGTTGCACACTAAACGCCTGCTGCCAGAGATCACTTAAAGCAGCTTTCACTGGATTGGACATGACAGTTAAGAGCCTGATGATCCTCTGTCTGTTCCGAAGAAGAGCAATCACGAGTATGGAGGTAAAGACTCCAGTTAATAGCAAGTTCCCTTCAGGCAGATTGTCATAATGGGAGAACAAATATCCCCTAATTCGTACCATCACCAACTCTACCAATTTGCAAATTGTTCTGGTAAACGGGAACCTCCCACAGAACCCTGATGCTTTTGAAACTGCTTTGGAGTTGGACTGTCCCATGTCTTTAGGTGTCGATTGATCTTTTGCAGCTACTTCAGCGGTCTGATGAGTTGCCGTTGGCTCATGCTGCAATTGGTTTGAATTTCCTGTCTGCTCTCGGGACCTCTGCAATGGCGTACCAACAGGACCTGCAGTACTTGCACAATAAGAATCTGCACTCTGCTCTTTTTGTTTGACCTTTGCCCTCTCTTGCCGAGAAATCCGCTGAACTTGGTCAACAATAGACTTCTTCTCCTCTTCTGAGATGTTAGCTTGGTTGATCCAAAGAAGAGCCGCTTTTGGGTTTTTGAGAGCTAATACAAGCACTTCCACGAGGTAAATTTCTGCCAGCTGTATATACTCTGCCCTTGTTAATTGTGAGCAACGGGAAGTTGCGTCAATCTTTTGCACACTTCTCTGACATTTTCCATCAAAATTCACCTGTTTTATCAAGATGCCATCTTCACTATTCTCCTTTGGTTTCCAGCCACTCAGATAACTCTCCAGAGCCGTCTGAGCTGCGACATGCAGACCCGCCGAAAGCTGCAAGCATACCCCCGTCAGAAACAAGTGGTAGGGCACCGCCCCTACTAGCTTAAAGATAGAAGTGAGAACGTCAAAAATCTCGCTCGACCTGCCCATTCCATTCAAAGCCTGCAACAAAACCATTCCTGAAGCCTCCACCATGGAACCCAGCTCTTCACGCTCCTCCCCTTCACGCAAGTTCTTGCTTCTCCCAATGGGTCTCCAACCACCTCCATCGGCCAGAAATTCACAAAGTTCCCGAAGACAAGAAGTCGCGGCCTCGACCGCCTCTTGATACATCGAACTGACTAAACATCTCTCAGAGTAATCAATCTCGTTCCAGAGGAAATCCTCTTCCACCGCTATCTTCCTCGCCACTGGAACGGCAGCCACGTCCTCGCCATTTTCCTGCACCCTAGAATCCTTCTCAGAGTCCATACCTGTAATAACTCTCCGTCGAAACCCCAACGCTTATAAAGCAAAAACCGATATATTCCAACTTGTGGCACGGTTACATCAGTGGAGTGTCCACCTCAGTACGCAAACCTAATCATGTCGCTAAGGTCAATCCTAGGTATTTCATTCCAAATAGTAACTGCGCTCTCCAGAGTTGTGATGAGACTTCCCTGAACGGCAGACGCGATGGGGATTTGGCAACATCCTCAGACCCCCGATTCTCCCCTCCTGTCACCAAATCAAATTCTATGCGACCTCGAACCTTGGCATCGAAACCGCAACGGCCTCAACAGTCCCCAGATATTAAACAGATTCTCATAAGAATCTTCAGAGTCAAAATCAAAGAATCCACATACATCTGCAGGTGACAGCACTGATGAGACACAACCCACATCGCTGAACAGAAGCTCAGAGAGCCCAAAGCTCATTAAAGTAGGAACATAGCAAGCATGAACACAGAAAGCCCGATCAGGTAGCGTGTTAAACATGCAAGAAAGAGCTAATCATCGCAGTTGAAATCCAGTTGGGAGAGTAAATTGGTGCGTGCTGTTCAGTTTCCAGCAACCTAATCAAAACCCTATCAGTCGCCCCCGTGGCTTATCTAAGCAGAAACTACCGTGTAAGCTAAGATTCATGAGCAGAATTAGCGAAGGATTTGTTCCTGTGCTCGGCAAGTGCTGAAAATTGCTGATCGCTCTGAACAACGAAGGCCACGTTATGGGGGAAGGCCATGCCGTAGTCTGATTTGGTTCGAACTCCGGTCCAATTCTTAACTCATGGTTGGATTGGTGACGTAGTGACAGGTTGGCCCTATTTCAGTGAGAATTCAATGTGCGCATATTGGTTGTAGAGGGAGCAGGGAACGTTAAGAGCTTTGGTCAAAGTGCACTAAAAGAAAAACCATAGTACTTAGTGTATTCATGTCTGGTAGAATGCACCAAGGAACTAAATTAATTGAAAAACTTGAATTAAAAAATAATATTCTTTGTTTGGTGAGAAGCTACAAGACGACAGATACAGAGTCATATAATTTTCATAGGATTTAATTACTCTTACATGATTATCACTAGAATTTCCTTCCAAATTTGTTCCATGTATTATATACAGTCTTTAGTCTATTTATCATCTCGTAACTCAGCGCGTAACAAAAGAAGGGTAGTACTTCTAACTAGTAGTAGTACTAATATGTTTATGGTTTTTCTTGTAGTTGGTAGACTTTACTACTTGCCTAGCTCCCAAATCTTAGGTGCACTAATATAATTTCCTCGTTTCGATATAGTGGAGCTTAGCCACTTTACTTCTTTTGTCTCATCTTTGTCCGGTTTTATGTCTGGTCTTATACTTAGTTTGAGATGATTAGGTGATAGTGGTGGCTGTTGTGGTTTGATGTCCAATTTTATATTTGGTTTTAGATGATTAGATGATAGTGGTGGCTGTTGTGATTATATATCATACACATGATGTAATTTTGGAAGGAGTGATTACTCATCCTCTTGGATGGATAACAAGGCAAACAACAACACGTCAAGTCTTCAAGTATAGGGGTATGTAGTGAGGTCATCTCTTCGTTCCTCTAGCCTTGGAGTTATATGGAGCAATGGATATGGCATTTGACACATTAATTTTGGAAGGAGTGATTACTCATCCTCTTGGATGGATAACAAGAAAAACAACAACACGTAAAGTCTTCAAGTATAGGGGTATGTAGTGAGGTCATCGCTTTGTTCCTCTAGCCTTGGAGTTATATGGAGCAATGGATATGGCATTTGACACATTTGTCAAGAAGTACACAAGAGTTTATCATATTAAACGTCAAGGGGTACTACTCTCACTCTCATACTTTGTAGTATACTTGAGACAACATATGTCCATTGCTCTAGAGAGAGCACTGGTCGATGTAATCCATAAGAGAACAATCACACTAGGCGATACTTCTTTGGATGCTCCATTAGTTTATAGACCTTACAACTTTCACTACTCGGATATCTTAGGTACGGTAGGGCAGATTTCTCAATTCAAGACTATTGGGACCTAGCTCTATTTTACCTCTTTTATCTCTCCCTTGTATGGCATGATGGGTCTTCCTATCATGCATTTTTTCTACGTGGTCATCTTTCTATTTGATGGAGTCTTCTCATCCTTAGGGTTTCTATGCAGTTTTTTTCTAACAAATAAGATGCAAGGGTTGCAAATACACTAGATATGACCCATTTTGCACCATAATTCCAACTAGCACCACAATTTGTGGTAGTACTAGATACAAGTGATTTTTCTAGTAGTTTCGGCCCAAAAAGTAGTACTAAGATTGTTTTTCTTCTAACAAATCTAAACCAAATAACTCTTAACTTTTATGCTCTATGCTAGAATAACCATTGTAGGGATAATCTTTACCTGTCCATTTTATGAGAGGAGCCTCTAAAAAGTGTTCCAAAGCCAAATAAATGTGCTCTCGCTGAAATTTTTGGTATTTTCATTTAATAAAAACTAGCAAAAATAAAACCCCTAAGTACACATTGTCTATGAAGACTTCCATGAATGTGGTCATCAAGTTTACTAGGAAAATCTATAAAAGAGGGCTGACCAAGGATGGGGTGTGAACACCTCTCAAGATCATCATGCAAGTGCATTTTCAATTGCTTTCTTGTTTGGAAACTTTTGTTGATTATTGTATCCAATGGCAATTTTTTCTTTTATGGGGGTCCAAAATTCATCATGCTAAAAGCTTCTACAGTAGTACTTGTGTTCCATACTTGGAAGAGAACTGTCAGTAATATCTAGAGGAATAAAATTTGGAGCATAACCATGGTTGAACTTGATCGAGAAGATAGTTGCACAATCTACAAGCACATTCTTGCGTATGAATATCCATCTTGCCATTAGTACTAGTACTTGGATTGTGGTGATACATCTTCAAATTTGCCCACATATTCTCCTAATCAGCCAAATTTCCCCCATTTTGAAATGCTTTTCTACAATCTTCTTCCACATATCCAACTTATTGTTGTCTAAGACACTACCCAAAACCTTTGGGGTCAATCGTAAACCATCATCCATCCTTTCACTATAGCTTCACAATGTTCCTCCAGACTTTTGAGAGGCAGTTTTTCCCATCAAATGCATGTCTTGCAAACAACTCTTTGGAATTTTGGTGTGGAATGTGTACTATTTGGTATGTTTGCAACCCTTGCACCTTATTTGTGTGAAAAAGATAACCACATAAGAAACACAAAGGATGGGAAGATCCCATCAAGTTGTACAAAGGTGAGACAAAAGAAGTAAAATGGGTTTAAGCCCCAATAATATAGATATGAGAAATCTTCCCTATTGCACCTAAGATATCCAAGCTATACAAGTCAGAAGGTCATGTGTTAAGCATGTCTGGCGGCATGCTTAACACATGCAAGTCAGACGGGAAGTGTAATACCAAGAGCTAGCCATATGATCTAGATGTGAAATTTGGTTTGGTAACATCTAGAATGATGTTATACATGATGGTCAAAATAGATTAGATAGAAGTATCACCAAAGAGTACTTCTACTAATAGGGCAGAAATCAAAATAGACTTGAGAACTTTAGAACCAATAGCTAGACATATGATTTAAAGGTGAGAATTGGTTTAGTAATATCTGGAAGGAGGTTACACATGATGGACTAAACAGATCAGAAATAGGTATCACCAAAAGGGGACTTCTACTAATAGAGTAGGAACCAAAATATGCCTGAAATCTTTGAAGGCAATTTCGGAGGCCTAAACCGATGAATTAGGCCTTGAAAATGTGCAAGTTCTTCCCCCAACAGCATAAAGGTTGGCCTTCCCTCCCCCCTACTTTGTCTCGTTGAGAGCTTTCCAACGGTACTTTACTCACGTGATTTTGAGATTCCTATAGGAAGATTCCCTAAAAGATTCCCTCCGGTCAAAGCTTGTTTGACCAACCAGATAGGACCTAGACTAGACATGTCATCCATCCAAGTAAGTAATCCAAGGGTGGAGCTTGCTGACATGTCACCTATTTGTGTCCCTAATCCTATGGTGGAGCTTCCTTGGAGGAGATCCTCTTTGTCTATATAATAAAGAGAAGGTGCTCCTTTGGGGCATCGAATGTTTGAGTATGCAATCTGTGTTTTCTCTCTTCTCTTGTCCTTGGAGTATTACAGGAAGCATCCTAGTGGTGGAAGGGTGAGTAACGTGTAAGAACCTATCCTTGGGAGGGGACAACAACTAGAAATGGTTGCTAATACCCCATAGGCTAAGGAGCAAAAGGAGGAATCCGCCTAAGGAGGGGCTTGTGTCTGATTGGAGACAGTAACTAGAAATGGTTGCTAATACCCCATAGGCTAAGGAGCAAAAGGAAGAATCCGCCTAAGGAGGGGCTTGTGTTTGATTAGCTTGTTGGTGAGGTAATAGCTTACCAAGGCGATGATCAGTAGTTGGTCTAAGGGGATGATCAGCCACACTGGGACTGAGACACGGCCCAAACTCTTGCAGGAGGCAATAGTGGGGAATTTTCTGCAATGGACAAAAGCCTGACAAAGCAAGCATCACATAGTGTGATTAATCTCCTATGGATTGCACTAGCCAATTGTAACAATAAGGAGTTTAGCAACGAAGTTAGTCGGGCTCATGAAGTAGCACATAAGACAAATTATCCTAGAATATTTTGGAAGTATCTAGGAAGCTTCTTGGGAAGCTTCCCAACTAGCTTAGCTTGCACCTCAAGTAAGTAGCTTCTAGAAGGAAGCTTCTAGAAGTTTCCAACTAGCTTAGCTTGCATGCCAAGTAGGCGGCTTCTAGAAGAAAGCTTCTTGAGAAGCTTCCTAGTTAACTTGGCTTGCACTCTAAGAAAGCGGCTTGAGGAAGTTCTTGAGAAGCTTCTCAAGGGCCTTGTATGCTACCTATAAATACCAAAGCCAAAGCTCATGGTAGACATTTGGAGTTTTCTCACATTCAAGTGTCCCAATGTGAGTTTCCATTCTCCTATTTCTCTCCTTGGTCTTGGTCTTTTACATTTATATCAGAGCAGGAATGGGATGGATGGAATTTATGGACCACCAAATCCACTTCTGCCAAACCATTGGGATTTTCATGTCCAGATATTATCCAATCACCGCTTCACACAATTCATCACCTCACGCTTTGGGTAAGATTTTCTACATATGATCACCGTGTTTGAGGAACCCTTGATACTTCCGGTTGTCACTTATGGAGAAAGGTGGACGTGTTGTATCTATGTGTTAATCAATTAGATAAATTGGGAGTAGTAGGATAGAGTAGTAGCTATGGTGGCAATACCGGATGTTATCCTTGCAATGTAGCAACAAATCAAGCACCTTACTTGATTGTTGGATGAATGAGACCAACAACAATAAGAACATATAGAGAGAGCGCTAGTCCAAGATGGAGAACATCATATTTGATTTCAAAAACCCAAGGTGTTTGAAGGCAAGAATCTTCCGGGCACAATGGAGAATTTTGTGTTTGATTGCAAATATTACTTCAAAGCCACCAATCTTCAAGATAAACAGAAACAAATTCTCTTGGCTTCTAGCCAATTGGATGTTGTGGCAAAACTTTGGTGGCAATTCCAAGTGGAGCGAGTTGAATGACAAATTGTTGCACCAATCTTGACATGGATAGAATTCAAGGATGCAATACTTGGTCGATTTCAAACTATAAATACCACCCGAGCCATACGAGATAAATTGGTGGAGTTGAAGCAGATTGGCTCCGTAAGAGGCTATATCACACAATTTCAAAACATCATCATGCAAATTCCAAATATACAAGAAGGAGAAGTTTTGGATCAATTTGTGCGGGGATTGAAGTCACAAACCAAATTAGAGGTGACCATGCAAGAACCACAAAACATAGAAGAAGCCATGCAATTGGCTGAGTGCTTTGATTCCTTGGTTGCAACAACTTGGTCTTGAATTCAACTTACACCAAGCTTACTAGTACAATATGCATAGGTGGAAGAACCAGCACCAATGGAGATTGATGCTATCTAACGGAGGCCACTTGGTGTAGCAGATAGAGAAAGATTACGATAAAATGGAGGTTGTTTTTATTGTCACCAAGTTAGACATCGCATTGCTGAATGTCCACTTAGGAATGGGCGACCTCGACAAGTTGCCCAATTGGAGTTTGTGGAACCAAATGATCAAGGAAACAAAGAATCCCAATAGGAGATTTTGAGCCGCCTATTGGGAGCTTGATTAGTTCTAATGGGATTGAAGGCTCAACCTATACAAGTTTGCTTCACTTGCAAGGTACGATATCTAATTGGGGTTGTAGGATTTTGGTTGATTCTGGAAGTTCAGAGAATTGCATGTCGATGCAATTTGCAAAGGAATTGGGTATTCCTATCAAGCTAGTGATTGGAAGTAGTTTGATGATGGCGGATGGTAGAAAGGGTTTTGCATTCCGCACCTCGCATCCTATTACCTTCAAGATTGGGAATGAGTATTTGGAGTGTATGAGGTTTGTAGTGGCACCCCTACACTATGATATCATTTTGGGTCTACCTTGGCTTGAACGTCATAGGTTCAATTTGATTGGACCCAACGCTAAATTCAAGTATAACACCAAGGTAGGAATTTTTGATTAGGTTGTCTGACACCTCGGAGTAAGACACTTAAGAATAGTCAGTCCAAAGATAGGAAGTTTGTCAAGAAGGTAGCCATAGAGCAAACCTTGAAGAGAGTGGAGTCCCAAGATGGGAAGTTTGCCAAGAAGGCAACCATGGAGCAAACTTGGAAGAAATATGAGTCCCTAGAATGGAAGTTTGTTAGTAAAGCAGCTATAGAGCAAGCTTTGGAGGAAGATAAGTCTGTATTTGCGGTGTGGATCAAGCCAATTGCACAAGAACAATTGGAGGAGGGCCAAGAGCCTCATCAAGCAATGGTTTTCAGACGTGTTTTTGGATGATCTGGCAAAGGGATTACCCTCCGATCGAGGTATGCCCTTCAAGATCGAGTTATTGCTAAGGAGTACTCTAGTGAGTAGACTGATATATTGGCTCTCACCAAAGGAGTTGGAGGAGTTGCAAACAACACTTGCAAAGTTGTTGGAGAAGGACTTCATACAACATAGTACCTCTCCTTGGGGAGCACCGGTACTATTTGTTCCAAAGAAGGATGGAGTACTTTGTTTTTGTATTGATTACCATGGGCTCAATAAGCAAACCGTGAAGAATGCATATCCCTTGCCTTGGATTGATGACTTGCTTGATCAACTAAGTAGAGCATGCTACTTTTCCAAGTTGGATCTTCATAGCAGCTATTGGAAAATTCCTATTGATAAAGAGGATGTGCAAAAGACTGCCTTTCATACAAGGTATGGGCATTTTGAGTAGAGAGTTCTACCTTTCAGACTCACTAATGCTCCAACAGTCTTCATGGATCAGATGCATTGGGTGTTGGATGGACTATTGGATTAGTCTATGGTGGTGCTCTTTTGGATGATATCTTAATTTATAGTAAGACAGAGGCAAAACACGTGAATCATGTGCAAGAAGTCATAAGATGACTACGCCAATGGAAATTTTACTAGAAGAAGTTGAATTGTGCCTTTTGGCAGAAGAAGGTTACCTTCTTGGGTCATAAGATCTCATCAGAGGGGATCAAGATGGAAGAAGAGAAAATCAAGGCCATTACTGATTGACCTATCCCAAAGGATGCTACAAAAGTACAGGCATTCAATGGATTGGCCAATTTTTACCAACGGTTCATCCATTATTATGCTCATGTGGCTGCACCATTGACTGATCTCTTGGGAAAGAACTTGAGCTTCCAATGGACCACCAAGTATGAAGAAGTATTCTAGAAGTTAAAGCATATGGTGTCTTCAAGACCTATTCTTCAAACATATGATCTTCAACTACCCTGTGTGGTTGATTTTGATGCTTCTAACTTTGCAATTGGAGCTGTGCTGCAACAAGAATTCCCAGATGGACTCCATCCCATTGCCTTTGTGTCTTGCCAACTCAATACGGCTGAAAAAACTACTCTGCTTGAGATCAAGAACAACTTGCAATGGTATATGCCACCAAGGTATGGAGGCATTACCTCTTGGGGAAACAAGTGATCATGAGAATTGATCACAAACTATTGTTGCAAACCTTACACTTGGAACACATGAAGAGTCGAGATCATCGATGGGAGGAACAACTCCAACTGTATGACATCAAACTTGAGTACAAACCAGGTTGGTTCCATGTCATCTTTGCTGCTTTATCACAACAACTTGATTTGAAGTCTCTTCCTCTCATCACAATGGCAATTTCAACAGTGTTAGTTGACTCCAAGGTCCAAAACAGGTTTCAGTCAACTCTACACCAAGATCCCTTCTTCCAAATGGTACATGGTTTCCTTAGGGCATGCAATAAGGAGTACAACACCTTCTCCATCAAGGAGGGCCTTTTATTCCATGAGGACCGGATCTATGTTCTAGCTAAAGGTGATCTTTGACTTGTGCGCCTTCAAGAAGCCCATGATTTACCCATAGTTGGTCACATGGGTGTAGACAAGACCTTGGGTACTCTCCAATGTCAATGATGGTGGCCCAACATGACACGAGATGTTTGAGAATTTGTTCGATTGTGTGAGAGCTACCAACGTAACAAGGCCAGCAACCAAAAGCCAAGTGGACTCCTTCAACCACTTGCCATTCCATCCACTCGCTGGGAGCATGTGAGCTTGGATCTCATCATATCCTTGCCAAAGACAAAACAAGGACACACCGCAATCGTGGTGTTTGTGGATAAGCTTAGTAAGCAAATCCACTTGACACCAACTTATGATACCGTGGATGCTCCAACCTTAGTGCAAATCTACATTGACAATATCTTCAAGCATCATGGGATGCCATGTGTACTCATCTCCGACCATGATCCTTGATTTATCAGGAATTTTTGGCAAGCACTCTTCCAGATACTTGGCACCAAGCTTGCTTTGTCCACGGCCTATCATCCTCAAACTGATGACCAAACCAAACGTGCAAATCATACATTAGAGGATATGTTGCATGCCTTTGTCAATGTCCACCATACCAATTGGGATGAATGTCTTGCAGCTGCAGAATTTGCCTACAATAATTCCAAATAGGCAAGCACCGGATTTTCTCCTTTCTTTCTCAATTTTGGCCAAGATCCATTTATTCCAAATTCTCTTCTTGCTCCCTCTCCATCTCAGGTTCCTCACACTTCCACATTCTTGACCACTATATCCCAATCTCTCCAACAAGCCAAGTCTCACCTCCTTGTTGCTCTAAATCGCCAAAGACAATATGCGGACCACCATTGTTGTGATCTCAAATTTGAAGTCGGTGATAAAGTCATGCTATCCTCTAGTAAACTTCCTCTCCTACTTGATACCCAAGTTTGTAAACTTGCACCTAATTGGATAGAACCCTTTGATATCACCCAAATTGTCTCTCTTGTTGCTTATCGACTTGCCTTGCCTTGTCATATGCATATCCATCCTGTCTTTCATGTTTCCAAGCTAAAACCCTTTGTTCCTAACCCCTCTTCATTTTCCTTTTGAGTCCAACCTCTCCCTCTTCCTATCCCTATCAATGTTGATCAAAGTTGATCGTATCCTTGTGCGTCGCCATATTCAACAAGGCCATCACCAACATACAGAGTACAATGTCCTTTGGAAAAGGTATCCCCTTCATGATGCCACATGGGAACCTCTTTCTCACCTCCAGAATGCACAGATTGCCATCTAGGAATTTGAAGCTTCACTGGCAACGAGGACGTCACCAACTAGTGGCGGGGGAATATGTAATAATATGGAGTTTAGCGAAAAGTTAGTCGGGCTTACGAAGTAGCACATAAGACAAATTAGCCTAGAATATTCCGGAAGTATCTAGGAAGCTTCCCAGCTAGCTTAGCTTGCACCTCAAGTAAATAGCTTCTAAAAGCTTCCAACTAGCTTAGCTTGCACACCAAGTAGACGGCTTCTAAACGGAGACTTCTTGAGAAACTTCCTAGTTAACTTGGCTTGCACTCTAAGAAAGTGGCTTGAGGGAGCTTCTTGGGAAGCTTCTCAAGGGCCTTGTATGCTACATATAAATACCAAAGACAAAGCTCATGGTAGGCATTTGGAGTTTTCCCACATTCAAGTGTCCCAATGTGAGTTTCCATTCTCCTATTTCTCTCCTCAATCTTGGTCTTTTACACCAATGCTCTCTATAGAGCAATAGACACATGCTATCTAAAATATGTGACAAAGTATGAAAGTGAGAGTGGTGCCTCCTAATGTCTACTATGATATGCTTTCATGCACTCCTTGGAAAATATGTTGAACATAGTGTACATGTCTCTATATAATTCCAAGGCTAGAGGAAAAAAGAAGTGACCTTGTTGCATACCATTATTGTAAAAGATAGAGAGAAATAAGAGAATGGAAGATCGGAGTGAAAGATAACATTGGGACTCTTGAATGAGTGAAACTTCAAATGCCTAGCATGAGCTTGGGCTTTGGTATTTATAGAAAATATACAAGGCTCTTGAGAAGCTTCCTAAAAGCCATCTTCTTAGAATGCAAGCCAAGGTAACTAGAAAGCTTCTTGAGAAGCTTCCTTCTAGAAGCCGCCTACTTGGCATGTAGACTAAGCTAGTTGGGAACCTTCACAAGAAGCTTCCTTCTAGAAGCTGCTTACTTGGCATGTAAACTAAGCTAGCCAAGAAGCTTCCTAAGAAGCTTCCTCCTAGAAGTCACCACTTGGCATGCACATTACCCAATACTTGGAAGGTACCAAGTAGCTTTCTAGATGCTTCTAGAATATTCTTATAATTCTTGGCTAATTTGGCCTATTTGCTACTTTGTTAATCTCAACTAACTTGTCTATAACCTCTATCTTGTTACACCTATACTTGGAGACCTTGAATGTGGCTTCTCTACTATTCAACCATCTAAGAGGATGAGTAATCACTCACTCCAAAACTACATCACATGTAGGGTCCTTAACCACAACATTCGTTACTATCACCTTATCATTTTTGTATCATCTTGACCAAGTATAAGTCTGCATTCACATGTATTGTATGCAAAGCATATGAACTCTCCTTGCAAGCAAGGCATCCACTCTCTTGTGCCATAACAAACACTATAGTACATGGATACAAAAATCCCAATGGTTTGGTGGAAATGGATTTGGTGGTCCATAAATTCCATCTATCCCACTCTTGCTCTAATACCAATGTAAAAGACCAAGGCCAAGGAGAGAAATAAGAGAATGGAAGATCAAAGTGAAAGATCACATTAGGATTCTTGAATGAGTGAAACTCCAAATGCCTAGCATGAGCTTGGGATTTGGTATTTGTAGGTAGTATACAAGGTTCTTAAGAAGCTCCTAAAAGCAACTTTCTTGGAGTGCAAGCCAAGCTAATTGGGAAGCTTTTCAAGAAGCTTGCTTTCTGGAAGATGTCTACTTGTCATGCAAACTAAGCTAGTTAGAAGCTTCTCAAGAAGCTTCCTCTTAGAAGTCACCACTTGTCATGCACATTACCCAATACTTGGAAGGTACTAAGTAGCTTCCTAGATACTTCTAGAATATTCTTAGCTAATTTGGCCTATTTGCTACTTCATTTGTCTTGACTAACTCATTGGTAAGTTCCATATTGTACAATAGCAAATAAAAGTCCCCATAGAGGATTTCTCTATTTATTACCAACAATTGATTCCAAGATGGTGATTCTTTCTTGTGAACAACTGGGATGGTAGTAAAGAGAAGTAGCAGAGGCATAAAAAGACAACAAAAAGGGATAAGACTTGCCAAGGATCCACCAGCCTCCTTAAGCTCTCTAAAGATAGATGCATAAGAGACATTATTAAAAGCATTCTCAACATCCACTTGTAGGACTACCCACTTTGGATGGATATCTAGAAGTGCCCTAATAGCTAGAGGTATAACCTTACAATCTCCATATGTAGGTTGCATCTTATTTAAGATATCTTATTATGGGATGTTAGAATGAAATGACTATCTAGAGTGACTCTAATTGTCAACAAGTGCTGCCACTAGTTGTATCTCCTTCTCAAGCTCCCTGCACCATCCAAGACCACTAGCTCATTGGCATCTTCTTTCAGGATTATTGATTCATTGTGGGTACTTGCTTCATCTCTTATTGTGGTGATGCATTTGCTAGAGAAATATCTTCTTTAGTTCTTTAACAATTCCAAATAATATTGTTAACTTATTGGATTAAACCCATAAAGTAAGGGAGATATCACTGCATGCGAGAACTCCTATATATACCTAAGGTAAGGAATTTTTTTTCATCTTTATCAACTTAGCAAGCTTGCCGCATAGGATGAATTGTTTGATAAACTTGATTAGTGTCACAACAACATGCAGATTACCAACAAGTTCTCACTTCACACAAGGCTACGTGGTTCACCTTTGAAGCTATGTCCATTGGAAAGCTTTGCGGGCTGGTTTTTTACTAACTCATTCTCTTCACATAATGCCTCAACCTTCTCACAATCCACTCTCATTGTCAACCTGTGAGTGAGCCAAAAATCCCAAAGATAGGGTAACCCTAAGGTATAAGAGTAAAACATAACAAACTACCCCTTCATTCTTGTCTTGGGATTAGTAACCTTGCAAAAATTTATCACTCAGCAAGAAGTTCTAGACAGACAACCAATTGCTTGACCCCTCCTTTAAACTAGGATAAACTAGAACTTATAACTGTAGCCCATATAGGGATAGAGTAACCAAAACAGTTAAGATCACCTCCAATGCTAGGTCACCTACTCATGCTCCACTTGCACAACCTGCAGGGTAGCACAATACCTAGAGAAACTTTTTGAAGGTATGACTTTGGTAAAGGCATCAGCCGGATTGAGCTTACCATCAATCTTGACTAGATCAAACATTTTCTCAAACACAACTTGTCTAAGAAAGTGATATCTGATGTTTATATGCTTAACCTTATTGTCCATCACTTGATTTTCAGCTAGGTGTAAAGCACTTTGACTGTCACAATGAGGCATTACATTACCATGCATTAGCCCCATCTCAACAACAAGTCTATCCAACCATATCGCCTCTTTCACTGCTTCTGCTGTTGCCACATACTTTGCTTTTGTAGTAGATTGTGCAACACACTTCTGCAAGGTAGATCTCCAACTAATGCACCCACCACCAAGTGTGAATACATACCTTGTTGTTGACCTCCGCTTGTCCAGATCTTGTCCATGATCAGCATCTACATAGCCATCTATTGATGTTGTATTCATTGATCTTCTATCAAATAAGAGCCCATAGTCTAGTGTACCTCTCAAATACCTCAAAATCCACTTAACTACTTCCCAATGTGTCCTTCCCAGATTTCTTATATACCTGCACACCTTACCCATTGCTAGGGCAAGATCAAGTTTAGTGCAAGTCATCAAGTACATGAGACTCCCAACAGCCTTCTCATAAGGAATATTAGCCATTAAGCCCTTCTCCATAGCATCCATAGGACAACAGGCCATTGAAAGCTTGAAATGAGAAGCTAGAGGAGTACTTATTGGTTTACAGTTCTCCATGTTGAACCTAGCAAGTACCTTACTAGCATACTTACCTTACTTCAACCACAACTGACCAATGCTCAAGTTCCTCTTGATCTCCATGCATAATATCCTTATGGCCAACCCTAGATCCTTCATCTTGAACTCCAAACTCAAGAGCACCTTGAGCTTGTTCACCTCAAATCTATCCTTTGCAGCTATCAACATGTCATCCACATATAGCACAAGAATAATAAAACCAAAGGTCTTATTACTCATTGGTTTGTACACACAAGGATCAAACAAACTCCTATTGAAACCATGAGTGTGCATAAACACATCAAACCTCTTGTTCCATTGGCAAGGTACTTGCTTCAATCCATACAAGGACTTTAGCAATCTGCATACCTTGTCTTCCTAGCCTTTCTTCACAAACCCCACAGGTTGTCTCATGAAGATTATCTCATGAAGATTATCTCATCCAAGGTACCATAGAGAAATATTGTAACAACATCTATTTGATCTAAAGTAAGACCAAATAATGCAACAAGCATACTTAATAGACGTATTGTAGAAGACTCTGCAATAGGAAAAAATACCTCATTGTACCTCCTTCTCTTGAGTGAACTTCTTTGCTTCCAACCTAGCCTTGTAGATCTTTGATCCATCCTTAGGACCCTCCTTCAACTTGTAGATCCACTTGCAATCTATCACTTGTTGATCCTTAGGTAACACTTGTTGATCCTTAGGTAACCTAACTAGCTCCCAAGTCTTGTTATCTCTCAAGGATTCCATCTCCCCCTCCATAAAACCAAACCACTCATCCTTTTCACTAGAAGAACATGCTTCCATGTAGGATGAAGGTTCACCTTCTTCCAAGACCAAAGCATGAGCACCATCTCCAAAAGTCAAGTCATCATCCAACAACTTTGTTGAATCAATCCACATACCATATCTGTTTGGAGCTCGACTAGCATGCCTTGATGACCTCCTAGATGAAATTCCTGCTTGATCTCCATGTATAGGTCCAATGTGAGACTGACCTAGCACATTTTGTTGCTCACTAACAACTACTTTCTCCACTTGTTCTTGCTCCTCAAGAACTTGCTATGCTATAGGAGCACCTCCTTCCTCTTCACTTAAGTGATCAATCTCCCCTCAACTAGATCTAAGGTGGGAGGCTTGCCTTTGTCAATGTATGGAGCCTGAGCACTCTCTCCATCCTTGAATGATCTGGATTCATTGAAGGAAACATCCCTATCGACCAAAACCTTACACTCCACTTGCATAGCCAAGAAAAACACATTTCTTTGACTTAGCATCCAAATTGGACCTATTTTCATGAGGTGTGAGTGAATATGCATCACAACCAAATATCTTCAATGTACCATAATCAGATGGTCACTGATGTCTCAACTTATATGGCATCTTGAAGTTGATTACACTAGATGGAGAAATATTTACCACATATGTTGATGTGTTGACAACTTCTGCCCAAAACTCATGTGGTAACTTTGATTTTCTCAAATGCTTTGTGCATGTTCCAACAATGTCCAATTGAGCCGCTCAACAACACCGTTCTACTACAAAGTGTAAACTGTGGTAAGGTGGCAAGTTATCTCCCGTTCTGTGCAATATGCCTAAAACTCTCTAGAGACATAATCCCCACCATTTTTTGATCTCAAACACCTCACCTTCTCCCCAATCTGAATCTCCATTTGGATCTTCCAGTTCTTGAAAGTGAGAAAGGCTTCAAACTTGTGGTGCATGAAATAAATCCACACAAACCTCGAGTAATCATCAATAAATGTTACATAGAAAACTTTTCCAAAGTGTGAGGGTGTAGGGGATGGTCCCCACACATCACTATGTACACACTTGAGTAGACCCTTGGCAGTATGGGTCCTCACTCTAAAAACAGATCTGTTCTACTTTCCAAAGATGCAATGCTCACAAAAATCTAACTTCATAGTCTTCAAGCCAAATAACAAGCCATTTCTTTTCAAGACAACCAACCCTAAACCCTAAAACCCTTCTCACTCAAATGACCTAGCCATGAATTCCACACAATTATCATCCCATCTTTAGATCTAATTACATTGGCTTCTCCACACACTTAAGTGCCTTCCAATACAAATAGATTCTTTTGAAAGTTACCTTGCAAGATAACCTTTCCACCAGAAGTGAATCAAAGTACCCCATCACCAACACTCCTCCCTTGATGACCTTTGGCATGCAATACTCCAAGGGAAATGAATTTCTTCTTCATCTCAGATATGAACCGAACATCATTGAACTTCCGCATAGCTCCACCAAACATTTGAATCCTTATGGATCCAATACCCTCAATCTGACAATGTTGATCATTCCCCATCAGAACTAAACCATTTGATGCTGAAAGTGAATAGAAGAACTCCTTGATATAGCATATATGGTACAAGAAAACACAATAAAAAATCCACTCATCATCCATACTAGGAGATGAGGCACAAAAGGCATACCCACAATGTCACAAATCATATTGATCATCCAATAGATTAGTATCCTCCTCACCATAAGCTATGTTTACTGAAGAGCCTTAACCTACCTTTCCTTTGCCCTTAGCTTTACACTCCTTCTTCACATGGCCTACTTTGCCACAACCTTAACAAGTCACTAGTTTCCTCTCCTTGGACTTGCCTCTAGACTTAGACCTGGACCTGGCCTTGCTTTTCCCCTTATCACTATCATTAGTCCTCCATTGAGGTCTTGCATGTTGGATAACCAAAGCATTGCCCTGAGTAGAAGATGACACTGAGGTTGCAACAAGTTTATGTTGCAAGTCATTTGTAAGTGGAGATGTTGTCACCTCTTCAAAGATAATAGTCTTTTTCTCACGATGCAATGAAACTTATGAAAGTGATTGATAGGATGGTAGCAAGGAGCCCAATAAGTGCAGCACCTTCTGCTCTTCATTCAAGTCCTCTCCCAAGTTTTTCAAGTCTACTAATATATCACAAAATGCATCCACATGGTCTCTGATGTTGGTCCCTCATTTCATCTTGAATGTGATTAGTTTGATATTGGTGTACAATCTATTTGACAATTCATTAAGATAATACTTGCTCTGAAGTGCATCAAACAAGGAGGTACAATCAGAATGCTCCTCCACTTGCTTGATCACATGGAGCTGAAGGTCAAGAAAAATAGGATTCATGGCTTGATCTTGCATATCATCCCAATCACTTTGTCTCATATCTTTAGGTTTCTTCCTCAAGGGCTTACCCAAATCAGTTTCCATCAAAACTCCTTTCACCTGCCATTCCCACGACAAGTAATCCATGCGGCCATCAAACTTTGCCACATCAAACTTGGGTCCACCAAGCTTCAAAGTACTCATTTTGACTTTCTTCTACTCCACAAGCACTATTGAGGTTATTGTTGCACTTAGAGACTCTTCTTGAGTCCTTGAACCTTCCACTGAAAACTCCAATACTCAAGGGAGTGGGTTATAAGACTGAAATCATTTTACAGTAGTATTATAATTATTCAAGTACTAAAATTCAACATCTAGTTGAATCAACTTTTAGCCTTGAAGACAAGCTTTCCAACACACTAAACAGATTATTCATCCAAGTCCCGAGTCACAAACTGAATTCCAAGGGGGGGGGGGGTTGAACCTTGGATTTTACACCACATTCATAGGTCTAAGACTTCTCCCTCTCTGACTCTCTTTGGGTTCTACTTCTTGCTTTTCTTTGTCAGTGCAATAGTAAAACTTTAACTAAAGAAGAGTTCTGCCGGTATAAATATACAAAATACTGAAAATTAGCTCAAGAAATCTAGATAAGGATTGTATAGATCAAGTAAGTAAGCAAGTACATTCACCACAAGCAATAAGTAGGTACCTTCACCATCCACTGGCTGCCATCTCCTCAAGATTTCAGCTCCTACTTTCCTTCTGTTCCAATCAGAATTTGGTAGTATGTGATGAAGAGCCTTCTATCTACTTCTGATCCTTCCTTCCACCAACTGGTTCTTTTTCTTTCTAGGTCACTCTTCACCAATTCCTCCTTCACCACGTCAAGGTATATGACTAACAACAGATTTGGTTTAGAGACTACAAACTCTATTGCTACCGAGCAGATTTGACACTCAATATCTAGATTCATGGGTTTCTTAGAGGTCATCCACTACCATTTTGTCACTAAAACAAGAGCTCAATGGTCAGAGCAATTCAGACCGGTATTACTCTAGGTTATCGGTTTCTCCACTTGGACATCTAAACCAATTCCCACCAACCTACTCTACTTCATGTGAAACATCTATAGTTAAGTTCAACAAAGAGAAATTTCCAAGACGTGAAATCTGAAGTAGTTGTTAAAATAGAAGAGGGAACCTCTTAACCAAAATGAGAACAATTAAAAAACAGTCACAAAAATTTGGAAATAGGACCACACCGTGAAAGACTTGGAGACTATATTGTCATTCTTTGCCACATGACAGAGGCAGTTGCTGCAGCTATAGATAGGGGGTCCATACTCCACCATTACTGACCAATTCTAGGTCATCTTACTTGTTGTTGCTCATCCCCTTCTACCTCCCTATCTCCATGAAGTCCCAATCTCTTTCTTGTCTCCTCCCTACCAACCTGCACTAGTTGCAATGTTTGTTCATTGGTTGCAACTCAAGTCCAGTTAATGCTCAATGTTCAACTTGTCGAGATATTTAGCTACTATTGTAGTGTGCCATAGGAGACATGTGTAGGAAATTGACATCGACCCGGACTGCACTCCATCCTCTTCAAACAATGAGGACAAACTGAATTACCACACCATGTTCACATGGGGAAATGGGCTGCAAAAATCAACGTCCCTCAAAGGATGTTTGCTTGTGGCTTAGTACATATGACACAATAGAGGAAGCAGTGCAAGCCTATGATAAGGCTACATGATTAATTAGGGGTTTCAAATGTCCCACTCTTTCAATTAATATAATCAAAGCGTACAACTACTAACCAAAACTACTGAGTCAATTCAGTAAGCCATAGGTAAAGCTTCTCATCCAGCCACTTTGACTAATATCTCAAGATAATGTTTTAGTATAAGCATGCATGTGCAAGCAGAGTGGCATTCTCCAGTTTGCCAAGCAAAGTAGAACCCATTTCTCTGCATAGAGTAGTAACATGGTGAGTGTAACTTGTTAAATTTACAAGTAGTCAAAACAAAGCATTGAATAAGCTCCGCCAGATATGAGCTACCTTTGTTGGTCTCTCAGAGTCAAAGCAAGCAGTTGAGCCTGTTGAAATGAATGAAGCACCTGAGCCTAACCCCGGCTTTGTTGCTGAATTCAAGATTATTGAGCTCAAGACAGAACTAGATACAAAGGTCAAAGGTAGAATCTGCCAACAAGTTCTTGATGATCCAACTTAAGTCAGCATTGATGCCCCAAGTCAGCATGGCAATTTTCTGGGCACTAGCAAAGCTTTTGGTGCATTTTTCTGGTTCCGGAATGGCAAGAGCTCTGTTAATCAACGTTCAAGGCTCTGATACCATTTGTTGGATAAACCTGATTAGTGTCAAAATAACATGCAGATTACCAGCAAGTTCTCACCTCACACAAGAATATGTGGTTCACCTCCATGTGAGGCTATGTCCATTGGAAAGCTTCACGGGCTGGTTGTTTGCTGACTCATTCTCTTCACATATACAAGTCCGGTGCTTCAAACTTCTCACAATCCACTCTCACTCTCAACCTATGAGTGAGCCAAAAATCCCAAATATAGGGTAACCCTAAGGCATAAGAGTAAAACCTATCAAGAATAGCCCCTTTGCTAAGAAATTTATTTGGCATAAGGCAGTAACACCTTCTTCAGTAACATCCATACATTTTCTCCACATGATGTTGTTGTCTTGTTTTATGTTTCATTGCTTTGTGTGAAAATTATCCATGCCTTTCTTATTTCATTTTAGTCTCAACATAGAAGTCAATTTCATGTTATGTTATCATGCTTAGTGTAGCTTAGGTATAAGGTCTGCAATCTTGAGTAGAGTAGAGCAGATTGTTTATCCTTGTGTTAAGATCATAGAGTAGCACTTTATTTGAGTTCATGCTTATGGATTGTAATCTAGTTCAACTGATTAGTGAGAATAGTCTTCTCTCTATCCCTCTATGTGACTTGTAATATGGTATCAAAGTGTATGTTAGATTGACTTAGGTCTGTATCTTGTGTATATGCTCTCCTTTTGAGTCATATACTTCCCAAATCTCTTTTGTTTATTTCATTTCAAATAGCTTTGAGATAGCCTTGAACATTTGAAGTTTTTCTCATTCACCCAAGAGTGATAGATTTGATGGCCATGAGCTGAAGCTTGTCTTACCAACAAAATGATTGCTTAGATGAGAAGAAATATGTTACTTGGTCTTTATCATGAAATACTTGATGAGTTCACAACAACTATACAAGTATATTAATGGGATACTAGCACTCACTTTTTTTATAAGGAAGCAAAATAAAAAATAGGATGAAAAGAGATAGAAGCACACAATATGGAGTTTAGCAACAAAGTTAGTAGGGCTAACAAAGTAGCAAATAAGACAAATTAGTTTAGAATATTCCAAAAGTAGCTAAGAAGCTTCTCAAGAAGCTTCCTGGCTAACTTAGCTTACAGCTCAAGTAAGTAGCTCTTAGAAGCTTCCAACTAGCTTAGCTTGCACGCCAAGTAGGCAGTTTCTAGAAGGAAACTTCTTGAGAAGCTTCCTAGTTAACTTGGCTTGCACTCTAAGAAAGCGGCTCAAGGAAGCTTCTTGAGAAGCTTCTCAAGTGCCTTGTGTGCTACCTATTAATACAAAAGCCAAAGCTCATGCTAGACATTTGGAGTTTTCCCTCATTCAAATGTCCCAATGTGAGCTTCCATTCTCCTATTTCTCTCCTTGGTCTTGGTCTTCTACATTGGTATCAGAGCAAGAATGGGATAGATGGAATTTATGGACCATTGTATCCACTTCCACCAAACCATTGAGATTTTCATGTCTAGATATTACCTAGATATCATTTCACACAATTCATCACCTCATGCTTTGGGTAGGATTTTTTGCATATGATCACCTTGTCTAAGGAACCCTTGATACTTCTGGTTGTAACTTATGGAGAATAGTAGATGTGTTGCATCTATATGTTAATCAATTAGATAAATTGAGAATGGTGGAATAAAGTAGTAGTTATGGTGACAATATTGGACGTTATCCTTGCAATGCAACAACAAATTGAGCACCTTACTTGATTGTTGGATGAACAAGACCAACAACAACAAGAACAGATAGAGAGAGCGCTAATTTGAGATGGAGAAGATCACATTCAATTTCCAAAACCCAAGGTGTTTGAAGGCAAGAATCTTCCGAGCACGATGGAGAATTTTGTGTTTGACTGCGAATGTTACTTTGAAGCCACCAATTTTCAAGATGAACTGAAACAAATTCTCTTGACTTCTAGCTTATTGGATGGTGTGGCAAAACTTTGGTGGTGATTATGAGTGGAGCAAGCTGAATAACAAATTGTTGCACCGATTTTTACATGGGCTGAATTCAATAATACAATACTTAGTCGATTTCAAACTATAAATGCCATCTGAGCTGCACGAGATAAATTGGTAGAGTTGAAACAAATTGGCTTAGTCAAGAGCTACATTGCACAATTTCAGAACATCATCATGCAAATTCTAAATATCCAAGAAGGTGAAGTTCTGGATCAATTTATGCAAGGATCGAAGTCATGAACCAAATTGGAGGTGACCATGCAGGAGCCACAAAACATAGAAGAAGCCATGCAATTTGCTGAGCGCTTTGATTCCTTGGTTGCAACAACTTGGTCTTGATCTTGACCTACACAAAGCCTGACAATATGCTACACATGGGTAGAAGAATTGGCACCAATGGAGATTGATGCTATCCAATGGAGACCACTTGGTATAGTGGATAGAGAAAGATTGCGACAAAATAGAGGTTGTTTTTATTGTTGCCAAGTTGGACATCATATTATTGAATTTCCACTTAGGAATGTGCAACCTCGACAAGTTGCTCATATGGAGTTTGTAGAAAAAAATGATCAAGGAAATGAAGAATCCCAATAGGAGATTTTGAGCCACCTATTGGGAGCTTGATTAGTTCCACTAGGATTGAAGGCTTGACCTATGCAAGTTTGCTTCACTTGCAAGGTATGATATCTAATTAGGGTTGTAGGATTGTGGTTAATTTTGGAAGTTCAGAGAATTGCATGTTTATGCAAGTAGTAAAGGAATTGGGTATTCCTATCAAGCCAATGATTGGAAGTAGATTGATGATGGTGGATGAAGACAAGGTTCTACATTTTATACCTCACATCCTGTTACTTTTAAGATTGGGAAGGAGCATTTGGAGTGTATGAGGTTTGTAGTGGCACCTCTACACTATGATGTCATTCTAGGACTACCTTGGCTTGAACATCATAAGGTTCAATTTGATTGGATCCGACAAAAAATTCAAGTACAACACCAAGGTAGGAATTTCCGATTAGGTTTTCTGGCATCTCTGAGTAAGACACCTAAGAATAGTCAATCCCAAGATGGGAAATTTGGCAAGAAGGTAGTCATAGAGCATGCCTTGAAGAGAGAGGAGCTTCAAGATGGGAAGTTTGCTAGGAAGGCAACCATGGAGCAAGTTTTGAGGAGAGATGAGTCCCTAGATGGGAAGCTTGTTAGTGAAGCAACCATAGAGCAAGCTTTGGAGGAAGATAAGTTTGTTTTTGCAGTATGGATCAAGTTGATTGCACAAGGACAATCCTAGGAGAGCCAAGAACCTCATTAAGCAATGGTTGATTAGATAGTTCAGGAGTTTGCGGACGTGTTTTTGGACGTGTTTCCGGATGATTTGCCAAAGGGATTACCCTTCGATCGTGGTATGCCCTTCAAGATTGAGTTATTACTAAGGAGTACTCCAGTGAGTAGACCAATCTATCGGCTCTCACCAAAGGAGTTGGAGGAGTTGCAAATAGTACTTATGGAGTTATTGGAGAAGGACTTCATATGACATAGTACCTCTTCTTGGGAAGCACCAATACTATTTGTTCCAAATAAGGATGGAGGACTTTGTTTTTGTATTGATTAACATGGGCTCAATAAGCAAATAGTGAAGAATGCATATCCCTTGCCTTGGATTGATGACTTGCCTGATCAATTGAGTGGAGCACAATACTTTTCCAAGCTAGATCTTTGTAGCGGCTATTGGCAAATCCCCATTGATAGGGAGGATGTGCAAAAGCCGGCCTTTCGCACAAGGTATGGGCATTTTGAGTGGAGAGTTCTACCTTTTGGGCTCACCAATGCTCCAATACTCCAACAATCTTCATGGATCACATGCATTGGGTGTTCGATGGACTATTGGATTGGTACGTGATGGTGTTCTTTGATGATATCTGAATCTATAGCAAGATAGAGGTAAAACACGTGAATCACGTATGAGAAGTCCTAAGATGACTATGATAATGGAAATTTTAATGCAAGAAGTCAAAGTGTGCCTTTTGGCAAAAGGAAGTTACCTTCTTGGAGCACAAGATCTCATTAGAGGGGATCAAGATGGAAGAGGAGAAAATCAAGGCTATTTTTGATTGACCTACTCCAAAGGATACTACAGAAGTACAAGCATTTAATGGATTGGCCAATTTTTACCGATGATTCATCCATTATTATGCTCATGTGGCTGCACCATTGACTGACTTCTTGGGGAAGGACTTGAGCTTTCAATGGACGACCAAGCACAAAGAAGCATTCCAAAAGTTGAAACATATGGCATCTTCAAGGCCCATTCTTCAACTATAGGATCCTCAGCTACACGGTGTGGTTGATTTTGATGCTTCTAACTTTGCAATTGGAGCCATGTTACAACAAGAATTCCTAGATGGACATCCTATTGCCTTGGTGTCTTGCTGATCCATATAGCTGAAAGAAACTACTCTGCTCGAGATAGAGAACAACTTGCAATGGTATATACCACCAAGATATGGAGGCATTACCTCTTTGGGAAACAAGTGATCATACAAACTGATCACAAACCATTGTTGCAGACCTTACACTTGGAATACATGAAGAGTTGAAATTATTGATGGGAAGAACAACTCCAACTGTTTGACATCAAACTTGAGTACAAACCAGGTCGATTCCACATCATCCTTGATGCTTTATCATGACAACTTGATTTGAATCTCTTCTTCTCATCACAACGGCAATTTCAATGGTGTCAATTGACTCCAAGGTCCAAAACGAGCTTCAGTCAGCTCTACAACAAGATCCTTTCTTCCAAATGGTACATGGTCACCTTACAACATGCAACAAGGAGTACAACACCTTCTCCATCAAGGAGGGCCATTTATTCCATGAGGACCAGATCTATGTTCTAGCCAAAGGAGATCTTTGACTTGTGCACCGTCAAGAAGCCCATGATTTACCCATAGCTGGTCACATGGGTGTGGACAAGACCTTGGGTACCCTCCAACGTTGATGGTGGTGGCCCAACTTGACACAAGATGTTGGAATTTTTCCGATTGTGTGAGAGCTACCAATGTAACAAGGCCAACAACTAGAAGCCAAGTGGACTTCTTCAACCACTCTCCATTTCATCCGCTCGATGGGAGCATGTGAGCTTGGATCTACTCACATCCTTGCCCAAGACAAAGCAAGGACACACAACAATTGTGGTGTTTGTGGATAAGCTTAGTAAGCAAATCCAATTTGTACCAACCTGTGATACCGTGGATGCTCCAACCTTAGTGCACCTCTACTTCGACAATGTCTTCAAGCATCATGGGATGCCATGTGTATTCATCTCTGACCGTGATCCTTGATTTACCGGGAAGTTTTGGCAAGCACTCTTTGAGATACTTAGCACAAAGCTTGCTTTGTCCATGGCCTATCATCCTCAAACTGATGGACAAACCAAACATGCAAATTGTACATTGGAGGATATGTTGCGTGCCTTTGTCAATTTCCACCATACCAATTGAGATTAATGTCTTGCAATTACAAAATTTGCCTAAAACAATTCTAAACAGGCAAGCATGGGATTTTCTCCTTTCTTTCTCAATTTTGGCCAAGATCCTCTTGTTCCAGATTCTCTCTTGTTCCCCCTCTATCTCAAGTTCTTCATACTTCAACATTCTTGACCACTATATCCCAATCTCTTTAACAAGCCAAATCTCACCTCCTTGTTGCTCAGAATTGTCAAAAACAATATACAGACTACCATTGTCGTGATCTCACCTTTGAAGTTGGTGATGAAGTCATGCTATCCTCTAGTAACCTCCTTCTCCCACTTGATACCCAAGTTTGTAAACTTGACCCTAATTGGATAGGACCCTTTGATGTTACCCAAATTGTCTCTCTTGTTGCTTATTGACTTGCCTTGCCTTGTCATATGCATATCTATCTTGTCTTTCATGTTTCCAAGTTGAAACCCTTTGTTCCTAACCCCTCTTCCTTTTCCTTTTGAGTGCAACCTCCCCCTCTTCCTATCTCTATCACTGATCATGAGGAGTACAAAGTTGATCGTATCCTTGCATGTCACTATATTCAATGAAACTGTCGATAACACACGGAGTACAAGGTCTTTTGGAAAGGGTATCCCCTTCATGATGCCACATGGGAACCTCTTTCTCACCTTTGGAATGCATAGACAGCCATCTAGGAGTTTGAAGCTTCATTGGCGATGAGGACGTTACCAACTAGCGGTAGGAGAATATGTAACAATATGGAATTTAGCGACGAAGTTAGTAGGGCTAACAAAGTAGCAAATAAGACAAATTAGCCTAGAATATTCCAAAAGTAGCTAGAAAGCTTCTCAAGAAGCTTCTCGACTAGCTTAGCTTACATCTCAAGTAAATAGCTTCTAGAAGCTTCCAACTAGCTTAGCTTGCATGCCAAGTAGATAGCTTCTAGAAGGAAGCTTCTTGAGAAACTTCCTAGTTAACTTGGCTTGCACTCTAAGAAAGCAGCTCAAGGAAGCTTCTTGGGGAGCTTTTCAAGGGACTTTTATGCTACCTATAAATACCAAAGCCAAAGCTCATGCTAGGCATTTGGAGTTTTCCCTCAGTCAAGTGTCCCAATGTGAGCTTCCATTCTCCTTTTTCTCTCCTTGGTCTTGGTTTTTTAGAATACATGTTAATTTTTTTGAATATTAAACCCTCTCAACATGTTCACATACAAAAATGTAAGACTACAAGGGATGTGTGGGGAAAGCTAAAGAAGTTCCACAAGCCAATAGGGGTCATCATAGAACTCTTCTTGCAAAATAAGCTCTACAATCTTTGTTGTACCAAAGGTAATTTGATGGAAAGCTTTCTTCAAGAAAATTTTGATATTCAAGACAAATACATTGATTTTGGAGGTGAGATAAGTAAGAGAAGCATGGCATTCTTGGTACTCAATGCACTGCCAGAGTCATGGGATCCATTGGTCCAAGTCATTGGTTCTCAAAAAAAGGAGGAGATAATTGAGGAGTTCATGCAAGCTATACTTCTTGAAGAGGAGTTAAGGAGAAAGGAGAGAGGAACTTTTCTATCCTCTACCTTGACAGTCAAATCAATGATAAAGCAACATCCAAAAGTGCATAATTGAAGAGGTTTGCAAAATCCAAAAGGGATGAAGAAAAGGACTAACAAGTCAAGAAGTATGTGCAAGGCATGTGGACGCAAGGACACTAGTCAAGCAATCATAGTTAGCTTACATTGTAGATGATTATATGTTGCAATCCATGATTACAAGCTGCAATCATGGATTGTAGCTTGTAATCAGCCATGCCGCTATGCTTGAATCAACAATGCAATAGGTGTGCACATCTAAGGTGATAAGAGTAAGCTTCACAATTTTGATGAAAATGCTTACACACAGCTTCAAGGATATGATGGAGGTATCAACCAATCCCATGGTTGAAGAGAAATATACCTAACCATTCTTGGTCCTAAGAGAGAAAGTGTACTAGTCATTATCCAAAATGTGCATTATGTTCTCGAAGCTCAATGATATACTATTATCTACAACAACTTTGTGTAAGAAGGGCTACAAGTTTAACTTTGATAAAAGGGGTATAGATTGGATTCTTCCTTCAAGAAAGCTTCTTTCACAAGGTGTAATAAATGGCACCACTTACCTAATGCCATGTAGGATTGAGGAAATTGCTATTGTATTGAGTTCAACTTCTTCATGTTAAAGACCAAGACCAAGGAGAGAAATAGGAGAATAGAAGATCACATTGGGACACTTGAGTGTGGGAAACTCCAAATGCCTAGAATGAGCTTTGGCTTTGGTATTTATAGAGAGTGTACAAGGCTCTTGAGAAGCTTCCTTGAACCGCTTTCTTGGAGTGCAAGTCAAGTTAACCGGGAAGCTTCTCAAGAAGCTTCCTTCTAGGAGCCACTTACTTGGCATGCAAGCTAAGCTAATTAGAAGCTTCTAAAAGCTACCTACTTGGAGTGCAAGCTAAACTAGCTAGGAAGTTTCACAAGAAGCTTCCTAGATGTTTTTGGAATATTCTAGGTTACTTTTGGCATATTTGCTACTTTTGTTAGCCTTAATTAACTTCATCATTAAACTCCATATTGTTACATATTCCCCATAGCTAGTTGGTGACATTCTCGTTGCCATTGAAGCTTCAAACTCCTAGATAGCCATTTTTTCATTCTATATATGAGAAAGAGGCTCCCAAGTGCCATCATATAGGCAATACCCTTTCCAGAGGACTTTGTACTCTGAATGTTGTTGACAACCTTGTTGTAGGTGATGACGTGCAAAGATCTGATCAACTTCATACTCTTCATGATCATTGATAAGGATGGGAGGAGAAGGAGGTTGGATGTGAGAGGAAAAAGAAGATGAGTTAGGAACAAAGGGTTTCAACTTGAAAATGTGAAAGACAACGTGGATACACATATGACAAGGCAAGGCAAGGCAAGTCGATAAGCAATAGGAAAAATGATTTCATCAAAGAGTCTTATCCAATTAGGAGCAAGTTTACAAACTTGGGTATCAAGTGTAAGGGGTAGGTTATTGGACAAGAGCATGACTTTATCACCAACTTGAAAGGTGAGATCATGACAATGGTGGTCTATATATTGTTTTTGATGATTTTGAGCAACAAGGAGATGAGATGTGGCTTGTTGAAGAGATTGGGATATGGTGGTCAAGAAGGTGGAAGAAAGAGAGAGATGAGATGGAGGAAGAGCAAGAAGGGAATATGGAACAAGTGGATCTTGGTCAAACTGAAGGAAGAAAGGAGAGAATTTGATGCTTGCATGTTTGGAATTATTGTATGCAAACTCCACAATTGCAGGACATTCATCCCAATTGGTATGGTGAATGTTGACAAAGATACAAAGCATATCCTCCAAGGTGCAATTTGCATGTTCAATTTGTCCATCAGTTTGAGGATGATAGGCCGTGGACAAAGCAAACTTGGTGCCAAGTATCTAGAAGAGTGCTTGCCAAAATTTCCAATGAATCAAGAATCACAATTAAAAATGAGTACATAAGGTATCCCATGATGCTTGAAGACAATATCAAAGTAGATCTATGCCAATGTTGGAGCATCCACGGTATCAAAGGTTGGTGCTTAATGGATTTTCTTACTAAACTTATCCATAAACACCACTATTTTTATGTGATATTGCTTTGTCTTGGGCAAGGATGTAATGAGATCTAAGCTCACGTGTTCCTAAGTAGATAGAATGGGGAGTGGTTGAAGAAGTCCACTCAATTTTTGGTTGCTATCCTTGTTACATTGGCAGCTCTCATATGATCAAATAAACTCTCAAACATTTTTTGCCATATTGGGCCACCACCATTGGCGTTGGAGGGTACCCAAGGTCTTATCTACACCTATATGACCAATGATTTGTAAGTCATGGGCTTCTTAGAGGCACACAAGTCAAAGATCATCCTTTGCTGGAACATATATCTGGTCCTCATGGAATAGAAAGCCTTTCTTGAAAGAGAAGTTGTTGTACTCCTTATTACATGTTGCAAGACAATCTTGTACCATCTGAAAGAAGAAATCTTGTTGTAGAGTTGTCCTAAACTCAATTTGGACCTTGGAGTCTATTGACACCATCGTAATTACTGCCATGATGAGAGGAAGAGACTTCAAATTAGGTCACTATGATAGGGCATTAGAGATTACATGGAACTAATTGAGTTTTGTACTCAAGTTTGATGTCAAACAATTAGAGTTGCTCCTCCCATCAATGATGTTGACCCTTCATATGTTCCAAATGTAATGTTTGCAACAAGGTTTTGTGATTGATTTGTATGATCATTTATTTTCTCAAGAGATAATGCCTCCAGGCCTTGGTGGTATATACCATTGCTAGTTGTTCTTGATCTCGTGTGGAGTAATTCCTTTTTGCAATGTTAATCTACAAGACACAAAGGCAATGTGATGTAACCCATATGGGAATTCCTATTACAACACAACTCCAATGGCAAAGATAGAAGCATCAAAGTCAACCACATAAGGTAGTTGAGGATCATATGGGTGAAGAATGGGTCTTGAAGACACCATATATTTCACCTTTTGGAATACTTCTTCATGCTTGGCTGTCCATTGAAAGCTTGAGTTTTTCTCCAAGAGGTTGGTCAATGGTGTTGCCATGTGTGTGTAATAGTGGATGAATTGTCATTAAAAGCTTGTAAATCTATTAAATTTTTGCACCTTTGTGGCATCCTTTGGAGTAGGCCAATTAGTAATGGCCTTGATTTTCTCCTCTTCCATCTTGATCCCTTTTAATGAGAACTTGATCCCTTTTGATGACCCAAGAAGGTAACTTTCTTTGCCAAAAGGTACACTTTGACTTCTTTTAATAAAAATTTCCATTGATGTAGTCACCTTAGGACTTCTTGGATATGATTTTTATGTTCTACCTTTGTCTGCTATGGATTAAAATGTCATCAAAGAACACCACCACATACCAATCCAATAGTCCATCCAACACCCAATGCATCTGATCCATGAAGACTACTAGAGCTTTAGTGAGCCCAAAAGGTAGCACTCTCCATTCAAAATGCCCATACCTTATGCAAAAGGAAATCTTTTGCACATCCTCCCTATTAATGGGGATTTGCCAATAGCTATTGCAACAATCCAACTTGGAGAAGTATCATGCTCCACTCAATTGATCAAGCAAATTGTCAATTTGAGGCAAGGCAAGGCAAGTCATCAACCAAGGGATATACATTCTTCATTTGTTTATTGAACCCATGGTAATCAATACAAAACAAAGTCCTCCATCCTTCTTTGGAGCAAATAGTACTAATGCTCCCCAAGGAGATGCACTATGTCATATGAAATCCTTCTCCAACAACTCCATAAGTGTTCTTTGCAACTCCTCCAACTCCTTTGGTGAGAGCAAATAGATTGGTCTACTCATTGGAGTAATCCCTAGAAATAATTCAATCTTGAAGGGCATATCAAGATTGAAGGGTAATCTTTTTGGCAGATCATCCAGAAACACGTCCACAAACTCTTGAACTATTTGATCAACCATTGCTTGATGAGGTCCTTCACACTCCTTAGATTCTCCTTGTGGAATTGGCTTGATCCAGACCGTGAAAACAAACTTATCTTCTTCCAAAGCTTGCTCTATAGCTACTTCATTGACAAACTTCATATCTAGGGACTTATCATCCTTCAAAGCTTGCTCTATGGCTACTTTCACAACAAACGTCACATCTTGGGACTTATCTTCCTTCAAACCTTTCTCTATGGCTATTTTCCTAAAAATTTCCCATCTTGGAACTTATCTTCCTTCAAAGCTTGCTCTATGGCTACTTTCCTAATAAATTTCCCATCTTGGGACTGATTATTCTTAGGTGTCTTACTCAAAGGTGCCACAACCTAATTAAAAATTCCTATCTTGGTATTGTACTTGAATCTGTTGTCGTGTCCAATCAAATCAAACCTTATGACGTTCAAGCCAAAGCAAACCCAAAATGACATCATAGAGTAAATGTGCCACTACAAACCTCATACACGCCAAATACTCCTTCCCAATCCTAAATGTAATAGAATGTGAGGTATGGGATGCAAAAATTTTTTACCATCCACCATCATCAATCTGCTTCCATCTACATGCTTGATAGGAATATGTAATTCCCTTACTAATTGCATGGACATACAATTCTCTAAACTTCTAGAATCAACCAAAATCCTACAATCACAACCATATATCATACCTTGTAGGTGAAGCAAAGTTACATAGGTTGAGACTTCAATCCTATTGGAACTAATCAAGTTAACAATAGACGGCTTAAAAAAATCATATTGGGATTCCTCGTTTCCTTGATCATTTTGGTCCACAAACTCCATCTGGGCAACTTATCGAGGTTGCTCATTCTTTAGTGGAGATTCAACAATGTGATGTCTAATTTGGTGACAATAGAAACAACCACCATTTTGTCCCAATTTTTCTCTATCTATGGTGCCAAGTGGTATCTGTTGAATGGCATCAATTTCCATTGATGTTGTCTCCTCTACCCATGTATAGTGTATTGGTAGGTTTTGTGGAGGTCAAGACCAAGTTGTTGCAACCAAGGAATCAAAGCGTTTGGTCAACTGCATGGCTTCCTTCAAGTGTTGTGGCTCTCACATAATTACCTCTAATTTGGTTTGTGACTTCAAGCCTCTCACAAATTGATCCAGAGCTTCACTTTCTAGTATATCTGCAATTTGCATGATTGTGTTCTAGAATTGCATGATGTAACTTCTTACAAAGCCAATCTGCTTCAACTTTACCAACCTATCTTGTGCAACTCGTGTGACATTTATAGCTTGGAATCAACCAATTATTGCAATATTGAATTCTGCCCAACTCAAGACTGGTGTAACAAATTGCCGTTCAGCTCACTCCACTCAAAATCACCACCATAGCTTTGTTACTCCATCAAATTGGCTAGAAGCCAAGAAATTTTTTTCTATTCATCTTGAAGATTGGTAGCTTCAAAATAATGTTCAAAGTCAAATACAAAATTCTCCATTGCACTTGGAAGACTCTTGCCTTCAAATACCTTAGGGTTTGGAAATCTGATTTGGTCTTCTCTTTCTCAAATTGGTGCTCTGTTTATGTGCTCTTGCCGTTGATGATCTCATTCATCCAACAGTCAAGTAAGGTGCTTGATTTTTTACTACATAGCAATGATAATCTTGGGCATTGTTGCCTTGGCTACTACTCTATCTCACTAATCCCAATTTATCTAATTTATTAACACATAGATGCAACATGTCCACTATTCTCCATAAGTTACACCCGGAAGTACCAAGGGTTCCATAGACAAGGTGATTGCATTCAAAAAAATCTACCCAAAGTGTGAGGTGATGAACTATGTGAACTGATGCTTGGTTAATACTTGGACACAAAAATCCCAATGGTTTGGTGGAAATGGATTTGGTGATCTATAAAGTTCATCCATCCCATTCTTGCTCTAATATCAATGTAAAAGACCAAGACTAAGGAGAGAAATAGGAGAATGGAAGATCACATTGGGACACTTGAGTGTGGGAAACTCCAAATGCCTAGCATAAGCTTTGAACTTTGGTATTTATAGAGAGCATACAAAGTTCTTGAGAAGCTTTTCAAGAAGCTTCCTTGAGCAGTTTTCTTAGAGTGCAAGCCAAGTTAAGCGGGAAGCTTCTCAAGAAGCTGCCTACTTGGCATGCAAGCCAAGTTAAGCGGGAAGCTTCTCAAGAAGCTGCCTACTTGGCATGCAAGCCAAGCTAATTGGAAGCATCTAGAAGCTACCTACTTGAGGTGCGCAAGATAAGCTAGCCAAGAAGCTTCCCAAGAAACTTCCTACATGAAATAGAATGTTTTAGGTTACTTTGGCCTATTTGCTAATTTGTTAGCCTTGACTAACTTCATTGCTAAACTCCATATTGTTACACTTTAGGTTGAACACTCATGGAATGACGCCAAGCACTTGCACATGTCTTGATGCAATTCCATCTATGAAGTTGAAAGATTAGGTGCTATAGATGGCTTGATAATCAAGGGAGATAAGAAAAGGATACCAACATGTGAGTCATGTATTGTTCAAAGAGTCATTGAGAACCTTTCCCAAGCATGTACAAACATGCAAAGGGAGTGTTGGGTGTTGTTGTGTCAGATCTAGCATTCTTTGATTGAGCCAAATTTTGAAGTTTTGAAATTTTGGTCATGTGGATGGATGAGTACTCCGGTTAGTGTAACCTCTCATTCTTGCAAAGAAAGGACCAAGCCTCCAATGCTTATAGGGTTTGGGAAGTGGAAGCTCAAAGAAGAATTGGTAAAAAGGTAAAAAGCTTCCTCCTAGATCAAGGAACAAAGTACATGAATCGCAATCCTGGTTTATACTTCAAGGCCAAAGGTATTTGGCACATGACAACCTTCTTGTATACCCATGAGATTGTTAGAATGGTAGAGAAAATGAATCACACAATATTTCAAGCAATTCATACACTCCTTGATAAATGATAAGTTGGATCATTGGTATTGAGTGTTTGTGGCTAAATATTTCATGTGGACTCACAATTGGATGAAACTCGCAACACTTCATGGAAAAATGCCGTACAAAGCATTCTATGGTGAGAAACCATCTTTCACCTTAGCTTGCTAGTTTGGATGTGCAAGTGTGGTATCACATACCAAAGGAGAAGTATAGAAAACTAGATCCAAAAGAAAAGAAAGGGATTTGTGTTGGTTACTCTCACAAGGGATACAAGATCTTCAAACTTGAGTCTAGGTCAATTGAGATTCATAGAGATGTTAGATTTGTAAATTTAGTCATGAGTCACACATATGCTATTTCCCAAGATACTCATGTGAGTGATGAAGAAACATATAATCAATTAATTGACTTAATTACTATATTGACTTCCCATACTAGTGACTCAAGTATACCTAAGTCGGGAGTACAAGAATCATAGGTCCAAGTGGATATTGACTCTCAAGAAGAGTTAAACACAACAAGTGGAGCTAAGATTGTTGCAAGTCAAGACCAATTAGCTGGCATTGCCAAAAATAGCTTCAACCAACCCTATCTCAACAATGGAGAGGTGAAAATATATGGATCTTGCCCAAATTGTGCAGGGTAGGCAAAATTGACATACATTGTGGATGGCGGATGATGATTTTGTGAGAAGAGTTTTTTCATGTTTTCATTGATTCATTTTGTCTTGTCCATGCAAGGCAACATGCTGATGTAGACTCAATGATAGTCCAACAGACAATTGCCTCACCATTCAGCAAGGAGTGGAAGCATGCTATGGAAGAAGAGATCACCTCATTAATAGATCATGGCATATGGGAGTTCACAACACTCCCTGATGGGAGAAAAGCTATGGATTCTAAGTGGGTTTTTCAAAGAAAAATTGCTACAAATGGTTCTATTGAGCAGTTCAAGGCCTGATTGGTGGCACAAGGCTACTCCAAGGTTGAAGTTATAGACTATCACAAAACTGTTGCACTTATAGCCCGCCTTGCTACAATCAAGTTTTTTGTTGCGATGGTCGTAACTCTAGGTTGGATAGCATGGGAACTCAATGTTATATCAACTTACTTGAATAGTGAGCTTAAGGAGAAGAGCATATTCATGAAGGTCCTTGATGGCCTTGACGTTCTACCACAACAGAAGGGCAAGGTGTTAAGACTGTTTAAAACCCTATATGGTTTGAAACAAGCTGGAAGAGGTTGGAACAAAAACTTGGATGCATCACCTGTTAGCTTGGTTGAAAACGCTTATATTCTAATCCTTGCTTGTATGCTACTCAAGCATGAGAATGACTAGCTTCTTGGTGTTGAGGAAGCTTGATACTACCGGAGCTCCATGGGTTCACACCCATTTGGGTAGCACACGGTAAGAGATACGACATCACATTTTCATTTCAACATTTTGCGCAATTCCTATCATGTCCTTGTGTTTCTCATTTGCAAGGCATCAAGCGGATATGGAGATACTTGAAGGGGATAAAAGACTTGGTGTTGCAATACGGTAGCAAGAACACAAGTTTGCAGCTTGTTGGTTGTAGCGATGCAGAATGGGGTGGTTGTACAAAGACATGCTGTTCTGTGGGCAGTTATGCTTTTAAGTTGGGAGGTGCAGAAGTCACCTGGTCTAGCAAGAAGCAGTATACAATTTCAACATCATCAACCGAGTCTGAGTATGTGGCTGTCAGTATGGCTGCAAAGGAGGCCATCTGGCTTCAGAAAGTGTTGAGGGATTACCGGATAAAGCAATCCGATCCAACCCTCATTTATGAGAACAATCAGTCCTGTTGCCATAGCAAAGAATACTGCACATCATGGTCTGTACCAAACACTATGATGTGCAACATCAGTTTATTAGGCAGTGTGTTGAGCATGGAGAGGAAGAGTTAGAGTCCTGTCCTACCAAAAGGATGGCAGTGGGACATATTCACTAAGGCACTTCCTAAGTCTCAATTTATAGCCTGTAGAGATATGCTTGGTCACGTAACGTGAGAGAGAAGGAAGGAACTCCTATATATACCTAAGGCAAGGAATTTTTTATTCTTTTTCGTCTATGTCTGCTTAGCAAACCTGCTGCCAAGGGTTGAGGTTGGAGAGGGTATAGCCCCTTTGCTAAGACAACTTTTAGGCATAAGGCAGTAACACCTTCTTAAGTAACATCCATACATTTTTTCCACCTGATGTTGTCTTCCTGTTTTACGTTTCACTGCTTTGTGTGCGAATTGTCCATGCTGTCTTATGTCATTCTAGCTTCAGCGCAGAAGTCAGTTTCCTGTTCTGTTATCATGCTCAGTGTAGCTCAGGTATGAACAGAGCAGATTGTTTATCCTCGTGTTAAGATCATAAAGTAGCACAGGGAAAATCACATAGTATCCATTGTTGAGGCCAAAGAACTCCATAGGCATTCTGATGACCAAGTAGCCGAATGGAGATTAACTTGCCTCTGAAATTGAAGGCTGGGCAAGAAACGAATGTCGCGGGTTGGATTCGATGATGAAGATGGCCCAAGGATCTCATAAATCGAGTCATTGAGCTGTTCATAGACATTGTGAAGCAGATCGAATATTAGCTACAAATAGCATTTCAATACTTCACTGATCCTCACGCAGTACTTCAGAAGCTACTGCAGCTGTTCGACTAAAACCCTCTGAACGGTTATAGTTATTTGAATATCAGGTCAGACTACGCGATTATGAACCCAACGAGATCCACATTGTACATAACGGACTCCAATCACAACTTAATAGATTCTACATGATGTAAGGAAATAGCACTTGGGAAATCTGCTCAAAGAACTTCAGATCTTACAGCAATTCAACTTTCCACATAACATTCAAAGCGCAAATCAAAATGTGGATAGAATGGAATCCAGTAAACGATCATGCACAACGCAGCACTGTACTGTACTCATGAAGCAGAAACCGTCTGAGCACAAGAATGACATGTCACAAGGATACACTATATATAATATGTGCTACCGTATATGTATGGTAGCGTTGATCTCTGAGGGATATAAAGTCATGATCAGCATCCATACGGTGCTAATCCTGGAATATGATCTTCTCACCTCTGGGCTCACCACAAGTTTACAGGAATTTGGAACCCGACCGACCATCGATTGGTTATTGGAACCCAACTATTGGAGGGAAAATATAACATTCATGGGGCACTTACCTGTTCAAGTTGCCTTGCTGATCTAGTATGACGGTTTTCTCATCCTAAGCCTGTGTTCGATCCATCACTAAGGTAGAGTTCAACACTCTGTCTGCCCCACCATCTGTGCACATGTATATTAGTGACATCAGAAACATTAGATATCAGAAAATTGATACACAACCTGCGTAAGTCGACCGCGAACTGAATGCAACTGGACGGGCTCTGCAACTCAGTACAACTTTGAAGTGTGTGATGGCATGGCGCTTCGTACTGTATTTGACTTATTCGAGATTTGATGTTAAATCTCTGCGATCGAATTGTAATGTGGTGCCACACCATCTTTTCAGTTGTATTTCGTCTGTCATTACCTGAAGTGAGAACATAAACATTAGTAGAGATCCGTGACCTAAGGTTTGGACCGAGTAAATTTTAGGAAAATTTACACAAGTGCTCTTGACGATTGATGAATTACAAAAATACTTTTTACTAAATTTTTAAAGCTAAAATAGCCACGGTGGGGCGGGGAGGGGCAGTTCCCTGGGTGGTGTGGCTGGAGAGGATTTTTTGGGTCCACCCCAATCCCTTCACCATCCCATCAGGGGTATTCGTATAAATTTCAGCCATAATCCAAACTTGCTGGAGATATTAACTCTACCACCAATCACCATATTCTGCACAGAAGGAAAATATTACACTAAAACAAGATATATACTTGCATCATCTGTTATTCGTCCTCGTCCATTGACTGATACATCCGTTTGTTTGTAAAGTGAAAGTTGGAACGATGGAACAAGAATTTTGGGTGAAAAGAACAGTGGCTACGAATGATGTTGTTGGAAATCATTAGCTCCATACCTCGATGGAGAACATTGCCAGAAGAGCGATTGCAACTGGTGTTAGTTTCCTTCTTTTCCTTCTCCCATTCTCATGGATTTCTGAGCCCGGAATCGTGGTGAGACGGCCACTCCGTTTAGCAGCGGAAGCTCAAATCCGGCCAATATAAGACACAACTGTGAGAACATGCGTGACTGATCTTGTCACATATTCACAATATAATATATTTCAATGTGCTAAAATAGGTTAATATCTATTACGTGTTTTTATATGTCATGTGGAATTAAAAAAGTTGGCTTCCGATTCAAAGTATTTGTAAAGAATTTTATACGCTTCGATTACATTATATTTTTTAATATATAATTTTGGTCAATTAACATTACAGGGACAATTTCTGGTAATTTGAACTAGCATGCAAATAAGAAGGAAAAAAGGAAAAAATTATGGGAAAATAGTGTAATTCTATATTAATTTATATTTAAAATTTAAAATTTAAAATTTAAAAATAAAAATTCCAACCTCCTCCCTTCCAAAAGACGTCTCAATGCATAAATCTATATCAATGTGGAAACCGTATGATATGAAATATTTCCAGTGTAGACATAAAACGATCGTGAACGATCTATTAACAGAAGTTGATTTTGTTCCGCTACATAAGTGGATACCATGCTACTTGGATGCCCATGAATTTTTGAACATTTCGGAAATTTTTTCAAAGTGTGTGTTATACTGTTCTGTTCATCATATCAAAACATGTTAGACACGGTACATTCATCGGTGTTTACTTATGGCCTTTCTACTTCTTCTTTTTCGCTTGTCGCAAACCTGATCTTCCTTTACTAATATTGATACACTGTCGTTTTTTCACCTTAGATTGAAAAAAAGTAACATTTTATTTTCTTTGATTCTGCTTATACCCTTTGTTTCGTTCTTTTGGGCATATTAGACGTATTTACCTGTCATGTGTTTTCCGCATACGCGCTCGCTGTGATATGTTTAGTCTTTGTTTTCATGAACAAAGACTAGTTACCTTTTCTAAATAACTAAGAATGGAATCGCTCGTTTAGAATTATCAAGAAGGAACTTTGGTGTTGAAGTTAAACCTCTCTAAGTTAGTCCTCCTTGTTCAAATTATTCAACAGATTCAACAAAAATCTGAATTCACTTCTTATTTCATTGATCTCTCACAAAACATATTTATTCATAAATTCATTAGATGATAACGCTAATAGATAACGAAGGTTCTCCAGTACTACTACCGTAGAGCAAAAGTGGAGAGAACCAAAATTACAGAGATTCTCAAGATTTTAACTTCACAGTGCACGAGAAGGTGGGGCCTCCCTGACTTCCTCCATGGCCAGAGCCCGCGGTGTTGATGACCCGACAAAAGGAACTTTAATGTGGCTTGTGACAGACCTTGATTTCTTTGTTGCTTGAGCTCTTATCTGGCACTAAATCAATCTTATTCACAAGGAAAGCTGTCGCTCACACTCACTAACAGGTCGATATCAGATTTTGGCATTTACACGATTGAGTCCACTAGAAAATTACAAAGTAGTTCCATCACCTGCTGTCTTTATTAACTGATCATGAACTGAAACTCTTAACATCTCATGTTAAACTATATAGCCAATACATGAAGTGAGAAATTTCTTAGCGACTGTCATGGTGAGAGAAAAGATGGCTCACTATGATTTTTAGTCAAGATGAAGACCAGGCTAAAAGGGTTTTATTATGGTCATCTACATGATACATGATTGTTAATGAAGTTACCTCCCCTTCCTAACAATATGGTAAGAATAGCAGGAACAGTCTACATAAGATACGCGATGGTTTTGAGGAGAGTAAATAAGTATGACGTTTCCGAGAAGAATGGGGCGTGATCGCTGCTTTTGAGAATGAACTGCTGTTTGACTGGGGTATCACGGATCATCTTCTGTTGATACTCATAAGGGATCACTTTGTCAGCTCCACACAAGATGTAGTATCGATCGATTGAGCCGTAATTCGTGGTTGTGAGCTTAATTACGTCCATTAAAGGATAATAAGGTGTATCATCCAACATTGTCAAAGCCAAAGTGATATCCTGCATATTCAGAAAATCAATCCTTGATTAGACGAGCTTTGACTGGATTTTGCGTCGCACTAAGGGCAGCGGTCTTGAATCCATCTAAGGGTTGAACTTGAATAGAATCGAAGTGATAGTTCTATGAATCAAAATATGAAGAATTTATGGACAGGTAATTCACCATTGATGGCGCTCTCGGGTAGAAAAAGGAACGAGCAGCTGTTAAGTTGACACTGAAAGATGTTGGTTGCATCAACCGCCCTTCGCGATAGTTGAAGGTGAAAATACCCATATCCAACGAGTTGAAGTACTGTTTCCAAGGCCATAAAACTTTAAGTACGAACCATATCAATTATTCATTCCGAGCACCTAGCCTCGATCTTCACGTGTTCCCGTGCCTTGATCGTGTATTGAGAAATGAGAAGGTGGGTCTTCAAACAGAATCTATATAGTTCTTTCGATCGAACCTGGAATTGAAAGAAGCAACGATTGGAAACTTTGATGACCTAGCTGCTTTCGATGGCATATGAAGATCAAATGTTCAACTGAGAAAGAAGAAATCAAGAATAATTAAAGAGAGAGTGGTTCAGGGACATACAGGAAGAATGGGATCGATCGGTCTTTGTCCGTTTAAGGGCATAACTGCAGCAATATACACGACTTTAGAAACTTTCTCGGGGTAAGTTTCCATGGCATAAGATGCCGCTGCTCCACCGAGGCTGTGTGCAACCAAGACGACCTGCGCATGCTCAGACACAAATGAATTATGTATGAAAACACTGCCAAGGATGGGCATCGCTTGATGTGCACACTGTCTATCGTTGGAAAAGGGAATCGATATTTACACGTTTTTTGATATTTCCACACCTTCAGCTGCAGTTCGTATCCGAGTTTTTGCCAGTGCAACATGATACAGCGAAGATGCGCCTGCTAATTTAAGATTCCCTAACTTAGCGGCCGGAGATATAATCTATAACTCTCGAACTTGGCGGGAGGTGTGGAAATATAAAAGATGGATGTGGAAATATCTGTTCCCTTGAAAAATCATCTCTAGTATTATCCATGCAGTCACTCTTCTAGCAATGCAGCTTTTTGATGCTTCGGACGAAGCTTTTTGATGCTTCGGACGAAACTTATGGACCGCAACAGCCAACAAGTTGCTGTCTAGATCAGAATGACTACATAGTTTTAATGCTTTTGTCAGGAAATGAGTTGAAATAACAAGATGTTTCAAATTTCACGGACCTTTCCTGTCATATTGGACAAGTGGTTTGTAAGGGGCTTGGCATAATGTGATAGTGTCTTGATGGTGTCAGCACTGGTTTGGTCCCTTCCATGGGAAGTAAGGTCCACTAAATGTATGTTGAAACCTGCTTCCTGCAGCATAGTGGCCACCTTGTACCAACACCACGCTCCATGCCCGCCACCATGGACAAACAAGACGGTTTTTGTCATAAGAGGACCCATAGCTGCAGTAACCTGCGAAGTAAGTGTGGTCATCGTGAGTATGGAAATCTGTTTACAAATCGAAAGGAGAACTAGTATAAATTATTGGGCCATGATAGCTCTGTTCCTGTTACAGGCAAGACTAATTGGTTATAATCATCTCAAATTCAATATACATCGGAACGTTAGTTTCAAGAATCGCATAGAATCCCCTTCCACCAGAGAAGTATATTATATATCGACTAATCCTCTGCAAACTGATCTTTGATTGTTTTTCAACTGGATCAACTTGATACTGCTCCAATCGGTTTACTGGATGCGAGTATATAGGAAACCTTCACTGTTATGTATAAACCACTGACTTCTCCTGGACACTTTTACAACAGAAATGTACAATACCGATCTGAGTCAAGAAAGTGTCAAGCTTGCTATTCCGCATGTTAATTTTTCTGACGTATTTGTCACTAATGGATGAAAGGTGATTGTGAGAATAATAACAACCAGTCCAAGATTGCCCCACATTTCGTTGATGACATTGTCTGTTCTAATGCAATCGAATTATGACATTCGAACTGTGTGACATTCGAACTTTCTAGTAGAATACTTTGGCTGGATATTGTCTTGAGTTCTGAGTTGTCGGAACCCAATCGTAAACATCTCTCGATATAAAAGTTTCTCATTAGTCCGTCCAATCGCCACTGACATGCCTCGTATCAACATCCCCAAAAGCTTCCACAATTGAAGAACTCGTTCAGCAGAGTTTCACAGACTAGACAATATCTATGGATATACACCTAATGCATGACATTGTTGTAATCCCAGAGTTATAAGTTTGAAGTCGAAGTAGATAATGCTTACCGGTTCTGCACAGACGGTGGTCTTCGACGACGTTAAAAGTATTGTGAGAAGCACTACAGCGGACATGAATCGAAGCACTATCCTTCCTGAGCCCTTCATCTCTGAATTCAAGCCACTTCTACTCACACGACTTTTGTTGTGAATTGAGAGAAAACTGATCTGCTGGATAAAATATGAGACCCTGGCAATGTCTTTTATAATCAGTCACATGTGCTTGTGGAGCATAGACTTCCGGACATTGGATCACCGTAATCATCATCAGAATTTCAGAACGTACTTCACTGAACAAGATCAAGTAAACATACGTACCTGCATCATTGTCATTCGTAGAGTCCAGATTGCTCAGGATTTCAGCATCCACACAATTATGAAAGAGTATAGTACGATAGAAGTACTTCACACTGACTGCAAAAGGTGAATTAAATCACAAGTAATCAGTGTGTTTCGAAGTCCACCTCTAAGTACAGTCTGAATATCAAGACGGCCTGTTGGAACGTCATGTGCGGCAAATATTGGCTCAACAAACAGAACTGCGAAGACCTGGATCCTGAGAGCCAGGATCTGCTTCTGAGCTTAGCTATATGGTTCACAAGCATTTGATCCTGGAAAAATTGGATACTGAAGGTGAAATATTCTTATAAATCGTCTTATGGGATTGTAAATTGGACAAGAAGCCACTTGAGTGCTGCTTGAACCTGAGAAACAGATTTCTCCGTGTTCGCATGGATCCGGGCCAACGATGCTGATAATTTCGGAGGTTGTGAATCTCACAGAGTCACGTTTCTGTGATCACGCGATCTGTTATGTACAAGCAGCTCCAGGGGAGGTATATCTGTCATGTGGAACTCGAACGGAAAGATACCTGGGGCAATAAACGGATTCGATTTTTCTGTACCTTCAAAGGATCCCATGTCTTTCTTAGTCCATCTTTCCTGGGTATCTCGGTGGAGTCAGGGCACAAAATCGTTTGCAAGTACTTGCAACTAGTCAATTGACGTTGATGGTCTTGCAGAACCTTAAGAAATGAAATTTATTCGAAACTCAATTAGAGTGGTTCCACGAAACTTGGCAAGAAATTGTTAGAATGTTAGCACATAGCTTTGCAACGATAATAACTTCTTTTGTTAACATTTTGGGTAAAACCACCACCGAAGGATTGCCAAGTAGCTAGTTTTGTCCTTTTGGGGGTTTGTTCAATCCGAAAGATAGTCCCGAAGGTAGTTGGCACCGAAGAGTGAAGGGAGAATGTCAAGGAATAAGAGATCCGCTGGCCTAAGAAGACATTACATGTGGCGGCGAGAACGAAGGTCGGGTACCGGGAAGTGCAATTTCAATGCTGACATTCGGTTCCTATGGAAGGCCACACCAACAACCGCCAACAGATTCACATGTGAAAAATCACACTGAAGATTTGATGGCGCCATATAAGTGCTCGCACTTATATGGATCTGTACACTTATCAACCTTTCAAGAGCGCCTACAGATATACCGCGTCCCGACGATTGGTGTGGAATTTGGGGAATAAGGAAGCGTGAATCAGTGGGAGGTTAGGGGTGCAAGTTGAAGAAGTGACATCCATCAATCCGATGACAATGAGAGGAGGATTGAATCTGAAGCAGCCAAACTCTCGAGAAATGGGAAATGGAAACATAAAGTGAGTTACAGAAAAACTGAAACTTATTTCCTTACCGTGGAATTGTGACTATAGTTAGATTGCTCTAGCTCAAGAAATCCGGTGAGGACAATATCAAAGAAGTAACACATTGCATGACAATCCACAATTGTGGACAAAAGACCATTGGTGAAAGATTTTGGGGGAAGATGCAAGTGATGTTGGCGGACGCACACTTGATACTACACATGGGGAGGCAGAGTATACCATGAAGAATTGCAAGCTTTGTTCACACAAGACCCAAGCAATGGCTACCGGGCATTAACCTACAAATATCCAGCAAGGAAAGCCATTGCTATTTTTATCATGCTGTTGTTTTGTTCAAGCAGAACCACCTATATTACAAATAGTTAGATCATATTCTGTGAACATGTTTTCAAAGGACACACCATCAACTAGGCACAAATGCTTCACAATCACACTCAAGATCCAGCAAGGAAGGCCATTGTTATTTCCATCATGCTTTTGTTTGTTCAAGCAGAACTACCTATATTACAAAGAGTTAGATCATATTCTTTGGCCATGTTTTCAAAGGACACACCATCAACTAGGCACAAATGTTTCACAATCACTCTCAATGGATGTTTGGTGCTTTTGCAAGAAAGGATCACAGTACTTAATGTAGTTTTTCATTCACTTCTATGATGGAACTGCATTACTTGTAGGAGAAGAAGAGACTAAGATGTTTGGGGATTATTTCATTTCTGTAACCTATTTGGATAAGTAGTTTGGTCATGGCTCAAATAAGGGACGTTGATGCATAGTTTGCAAAGGTAGAGAAGTACTTGAAGGCACAAGTGCCAACTCTTGAACACCAACCAATGTCAAAAGGAGGACCACGATAGCATAGAAGGCGGGTGATGCACCTACATAGTTGACTCCTTTGTCTTGAGTTGCCAAGAGACCAAGGATATTTGTGATTGAAGAAGATGACAAATCAGTTTGATAGTCTTTTCATAAGAAGAGAGTGAGAGTTTGACTAGCAAGATGAATGACAATGAACCAACTCCTATACTTGAATTGCCCATTGTGTATGAGGCACCAATTGGGATACTGTAATATTCCGAGAACATGAGATGACCCCCAAGAAAAATACAAGGGAAGAAACACAAAGCTTCACACTCAATACGTTGATGCCGCAAAGTAGCACCTTTTCTTTATTATATAGTAAAGAGGATCTTCTCAAAGGAAGCTCTATCCTTGGATCAACTACATGGATTGGTGACATGTTGGTCCTTGTCCTATCTGGTCGGACAAACAAGTTTGACAAGAGGGAATCTTTAGGGAATCTTCCTATAAGAAGCTCAAAATTGCATGGGTGAGGTACCTTTGGAAAGCTCTCAATGAGACAGGCAGGTAGAGGAGAAGACTAATTGGTTCAGCCCAAGGGAAGGATTAATTTTATTTTTGAGGCCCTTAGATTAGTTACATGGATGGGTGACATGTTGGTCCTTGTCCTATCTGGTCGGACAAACAAGTTTGACAAGAGGGAATCTTTAGGGAATCTTCCTATAAGAAGCTCAAAATTGCATGGGTGAGGTACCTTTGGAAAGCTCTCAATGAGACAGGCAAGTAGAGGAGAAGACTAATTGGTTCAGCCCAAGGGAAGGATTAATTTTATTTTTGAGGCCTAATTCATCCGTTAAGACCTCCAAAATTGGCTTTAAATTTTTCAAGGTGTTTTCCAATCCTGCACTATTAGTGGAGGTACTCTTTTTGTGACACCTCTATCTAATCTACTTAGTCCATCATATATATAATCCTTCTAGATGTTACCAAGCCAATTTCCACCTGTAGATAATATGTCTAGCTAATGGTATTATAGATACCTCAAGTTGATAACCCCCTAGAGCTCCAATTGGCACCAAAGGATAATGGTACAAGGTTGAGAGCATGTTGAGACAAAAGGACTAGTGCTAGAAGAAGACCCACCATTGGTGACTCCGGGAAGATGTGTTGGAAGATAGTAATGTTCCTATGATTTGAAATTTGGAATTCTTCCTATGATTTGATATTTGAAATTGATCATATGGGAGTACTCAAGGGAGTGGGAAGATATACACAATGCATTGGGCTTACTAAAGAAGATGCATGCAATACTTTGCAAAATTTGGGATAAGACTCATGCATTGTAGAATCAATTAGCTCAAGTGTCAAGTGTTATTCAAGAACTGCAAGAGTGCAAGAGAGTGATTGTTGGTTATGTCAAAAGAGCAAAGAAAGAGGTATAAGACATGAAGATTAATAGTCATTGATTGCGTGTAGCTAATGAAAATTAGTTAAGGAGTATCAAAAATTGAACCATATATACATGACAATTCTTGTGGAACTCAAGAAGGTGAAAGACACAAGTGCATCATTGAGTCCATGAAGAAATGATAAGAAGCATTGATTAAAACAAAGTAAAGATAAAATTGTAACTACAACAAAATTAAACAACAAAAGGAAGAAGAAGTATTTTGTTTAACTATTGAATTAGAAGCATTGAAGCTTGTGTTCAAGAGTTGGAGGAAAAATTAAAGGCATGCAAAGACATTGCCATTCCAGCAAAGCCTACACCAGTTTTGATTATTGTACCTATTGAACCTAGTTATGTAGGACTGTTGACACATATGGAAAATAAACTAGTGAGGCCTGAAGTAATGAATAGTGAAACAATTAGATTACTTGCAAAAAACTTAGCTTAGTAATAGAGAACTACAAAAAATTTAATCTTTCCAAGAGGAAAATCAAAGAATTAAACAAGCTTAAGCACAAACTTCTTCTAGGGGAACCACAAAATAATGTGAAGAGACCGCGCTTGACTTGGTAGATAGATTTCATTAAAGTATAATACAAGTTAGAGAAAGCTTGAAGTTGGAACTATCCAACTTAGCCAAATGGTTAGAAATGCTTGCGGACCAATTTGTTAACAAGAATGTACAATAACGGTTTTCAATTAGAGATAGTTAGTTTAGTAGTAGTTATAACTTATTGCAGTTGTTAGTTTTGGTAACTCTTGATTCACTTAGCTATTTAAAGTTTGAAACTTGAAGTGCTTTGTATCCTTTGTATGCAAGGTGAATAAGTGAAAGAGCTTCTAAGCTCTACATCATTTATCAATCATTCAAGTATGTCTATCTTTCGTAATGCATATTATTGGTGAACCCTTGTAATTGGTCCATATGATACCTTGTATGTATGATACTTCAATACTTGGTATTTGCAATTAAATTCTTAAGGCAATGCCTTGATAGAATGTTTGACTACTCTTGGCAAATGCTATAGTGCCAAGAGTAGTCAAACATTGTGACAACAAAGACTAGCATTTCATACAAAGATGTATTTGGGTTGATACATGCCTTCAAGGAAAGGTATAACATATGTTATGCCAAAGGTCACAAAAAGATATGACTCAAATAGACTCACATCTTTGGACTAAGTCATCACTATTAGGCATTTTTATGAGTTATTTTGAGTGATTTTTATTTATTTAATTTTCCTTTCTTATGATGTGTCTCCATGTTGACATAGCACTCTTATTGGATTTGTCTTTACCCAAGAGGTTAAACAAGAAACAATAATGTACTCCATAATTGACATTTCTCTTTGTATTTGACCTCTTTAGACCTATATCTTTGTGTAAAAAACCTATTACATACCAAATTGTTATAACTTTACAATTACTAGGTTGTCAATAGCTTAGCAACATCTTTGTAAAAGCTTAACAACATATCTAATTCAATTTCAAAATGTATATAGTAGATAGAAGCAAGACATCAATAGTTTATCCTTTTAAACATCCAAATATGAAATGGTCAGTAAAGCACCATTGAGCTCCATTCTCTCAAATGCTCATATGGTATCAAAACTGAATCAGAATGAAATTCTTATTGTGTTTCATAAGCAAGATCAATCTTAAAGTTAGAAAGACATAAAATGTCCAACATCAATTAGATGGCAAGAACTATAGCATGTTAAAGTATAGAATAAAATACATATTGGTGATGTTTACTTCATGACCTTATGAATTGTGGATGGGACCAAGAGTGCATCTTTTGCAATAAATAAGGAAATATTGATGGAATTTTATAAGAAGGATAAGAAATAAAGAGAATTTAATAGGATTGACAAGAGAGCAATTGGAATTTTCAGAATGTGCATTATGATCTCAAATCCCTATAATTAAACATGTATTGACCTCAAAAGAGGTATTTGATATCTTAGCTCTTGCATACAAGGAGATAAAAGGAGTAGTATGATAAGATACTTATACTCCAATAAAGATTTATTCACTATAGCAAGATATAACAGTTTTGGTTAGTTTTTATACTCTAAAAAGTTTAGGAGATAACCTCATTGAAGTCAATGTAATTATTGAGGATAAAAGATAGCACTTGTTTTAATAAACAACATAGCAAAAACCTTTAGAGATTATGTAAGTAATCTAGCAATAAGAGAAACTAGTCCTATTTTCATAAAGTGATGTGCACTCCTCCAAGAAGAGAAGAAAGGAGACTGGAATCTAAGATGAAATTTGGAAGTTGTGTGCACTCTCTTCAACAAAAGAAGTAATTTCAAAACCAAAATGATTCATATCACCCAAAAAGGTGTCACAAAGCTCCAAAGAAGAGAAACACCAAATCTCAAACAACAAGGAAGGAAGAGCTTGTTCTCTTTGTAAGAAAATAAATGATGCAAATGAGAATGGTTGATTTAAAAATACCTCTAGATAAAGGTAGAAGGAAAGCTCCTAAATTCTTTGACAAATAAGTGACATTAATGATATATTGACTCATTCTTTAAAGAAAAATTGATGAAAGATTCCTAATTTTGTATACTAATGAATAAGACCAACAAGAGATATGTTACTTAGATAGTGGTGTTAATAATCAATAATTAGCAAATAGTGGTGCTATTGTAATACCAAGAGCTAGCCATATGATCTAGATGTGAAATTTGGTTTGGTAACATCTAGAATGATGTTATACATGATGTTTGAAATAGATCAGATAGAAGTATCACCAAAAGAGTACTTCTACTAATAGGGCAGAAACCGAAATAGACTTGAGAACCTTAGAACCAATAGCTAGACATATGATTTAAAGGTGAGAATTGGTTTGGTAACATCTGGAAGGATGTTACACATGATGGACTAAACAGATCAGAAAGATGTATCACCAAAAGGGGACTTCTACTAATAGAGTAGGAACAGAAATATGCCTGAAATCTTTGAAGGCAATTTTGGAAGCCTAAACGGATGAATTAGGCCTCAAAAATGTGCAAATTCCCCCCCTAGTGGAGGAGAAGCTTGCCTTCCCTCCCCCCTGCTTTGTCTTGTCGAGAGCTTTCCAACCCTCCCCCTACTTTGTCTCGTTGAGAGCTTTCCAATGGTACCTTACGTGATTCTGAGATTCCTATAGGAAGATTCCCTAAAAGATTCCCTCCGGTCAAAGCTTGTTTGACCAACCAGATAGGACCTAGACCAGACATGTCACCCATCCAAGTAAGTAATCCAAGGGTGGAACTTGCTGACATGTCACCTATCTGTGTCCCTAATCCTATGGTGGAGCTTCCTTGGCGGAGATCCTCTTTGTCTATATAATAAAGAGAAGGGGCTCCCTTAGGGCATCGATTGTTTGAGTGTGCAATTTGTGTTTTCTCCCTTCTCTTGTCCTCGGAGTATTACAGCTACTAACCCTTGATCTTGCATTTGAATGGTTCACCACCTACTGGATGATACAAAATGGCACACAAGTGATAGTTGGTGCTAGGTTTTTAAATGCTTAAGTTGGAGAAAGAAATCTTGATCAATCTACCTTTTTTAGAGAAATAATTTATACATAAGGTGTGGCTTGTCAGAATTTCAATATAATAGGAATTTCAATAATGCTTTCTTTATGTGCAATATAGGTTTACCCACAAAATATTTCACCACTACTTGTAAAAAAAGACATAAAAAAAATGTATGTAAAATGTATCCAACCACTCTACTGGCACTACAAGTATCCAACCACTCTACTGGCCATTTCCACTTCCTCATAGATTGATAAACTTTACGGGTCTTAATCAAGGCTGACCTTTGACATAAATTAATTAACAATGAATGTAGTTAGATAGCTCTAAAGAAAGTTCTATATGACAAGAGAAGAACTCTTATTCAATGAATTTCCATTGAACCTTACACCCCACCACCTCACAAAGATTTTTCAAAATCAAAGATTCTCCCTTCTCCATCTTTACGTATGCTATGATTCTTCAACTTATTGTTGCTTTGTTAGTTATTATTCACCACGGTCTATTTGGAATCATGGTGGATTTAGAAAACTAGATAAATTTTGATCCTCTCCTTATAGAAGCTTTTGGGTGCCAAGCTTTGCAATGATTTAACTTCTTGATGGATTGGGTTTTGGAAAGTGGGAGAAAAACTTAAATGTGCCGGCTTTGCAATTTGTCCTGTGAGCCGGCCTGTCTCTCACTCAAGTTGAACCTCTGATGGCTTTTATGGTAGCGCACCATGGACTAAGAAGGCAAGGAACTCTAGCTCCATCATACTCCTCCAAGGCTAACACTCCAAGACTCAAGACATTGCTCACTAGAGAACTCAATGAGAGAGATATAGTTGAAAATGAAAGGATGATGTTTGGTAGTAGTATGGGCACTAGCACATTTTTATATTACCTATTTGGTAACCCTTTCACTCTCATTACTACTCATCAACCACTAAAGTGGTTAATAGAGTCTAACAAACTTCAAGGAAGCTTGCATGATGTGCTCTAATTTTATGAGCATATGATTTCATATTAATTCATAGACCTAGAGGAGTGAGCCATGATACATATGGATTGAGTAGAAACCCATGTCCCAACCAACAAGATTAGACTATATCATATTGGGCAAGGTGAGATAGATGAGGAGATAGTGTCAAGTTAGCATGCTAATGGATTATCTTTGCATTGGTGTTGTGGGTTGCACAATTGGTGCTAAGGAGAGAGACCATGTTCTTTAGCAAGTCAAGCAATTCAGATTGGAGTGCAAACACCTTCTTTGTGTACGAGAGGATGGTAGAGTGCAAGTAGTACCACTTCCATCTTAGAAACCATAGTTGGTGCATCATCATGTTCATGAGGAGCTAGGACATTTTGGAGCAAAGGATAGAAAATCTTACTCCAAAATCATTATTGGTTAGCTTACTCCAAAATCTTACTCATTAGCTTACTCCAAAATCATTATTGGTTGCATAATTTAAAGACAAATGTACAAAAAAAATTTGCCAAATGTTTGGTTTGTGATTGAGTTAGAGTATTATTTAAATGCTCCTAAACCACAATTACACCCATTGCATATCATGGGCTTGGGTTACCATTGGATTTTGGACTTTATTGGACCTTTACTGATGATTGTAAGACATCGTTGTTATGTTTTGGTTATAGTAGAGCACTTTTCCAAGTAGATTGAGTTGGTGGTACTTCTTGACAAGTCTAGTGAGAGGACCACAGCTCACTAGTTCCTAGATTAGGTTCTTAGTTATTTTGATGCACAAACTAAGGTTTTGATTGATTAGGGTACAAATTTTTGGGAAGAGTTTCAGGTCTTGTCTGATAAGGCCTTGATTGATCAGCTACTACCTCCCTAGATCACCCTAAGGCAGATGGCTTAGCATAGAGAGTGGTTCTGATGGTGAAGAGAGTTGCATAAGTATGGTTTGTAGAGAGGTCACTAGAGAGATTGAGATATCCAATTATCTTGGTTTTCCATGGGGTATTGCTTTAGTTGGGAAGCATCCTTAGTATCTTTCTCTCTATACTTTCTACTCTATGGGCAAGATCCAAAGTTACTTATAGCCATTCATTGTGATATTATTGTAGTTTTAGACTTGGGTGATCCAAATATATGGGTGAACATATGTTCTCAATAAGCAAAGATTTTTGGAGAGTGGTGCCAATGGCCTTTGAGAACTTAGTGATCTCAACTTAGTATCAACATAAGGATACCTTGTGTTTTACTACTATTTGAGGAGGGATTTATAAACTCCCAATCAATTGATTTCATTTAAGTGACTATGTATATCTACAGTAGACTACACAAATGACACTTGATGTTACTATGGGCCACACTAACGTAAGATTGCATGAGGTTTTGCCTTTTGGAGTCCTTGTGTTGGAAAGACCTGATGGTGCTGTTTAGAAACATCATGTGCACATTTTTTTACCATGCCACCTCCCAAACATTAATTTCATTATGGAGTCAAGCATGGCACTTGTATGTGTAGGCTTGCAATGTATATTAGGTGGCTCTTCTAGTAGAACTAATATTATTTTTGTATGTGATAGCTTTTGAGAAGATGGAATATTGCATGATTGACTCCTCCGCTCATGGTGGTTCCTTAAAGACAATGGTTATGTCTTAGACATACTTGACTTATAGCTAGTTCACCTTTTATGTGATATAGATTGTAAACATATAACTACCAATGGGGCTCAATAGCACTCAGTCTCTTAATTTTGGCCCACCATAAGGCATATCATATATTTGGAGTAGATGCCTATCTAGATTATGGCCTATCAATTATGGCACTTTAGAGTTCATGTATGACTTATATGCTAGTTGTGCTTCAATAGTGTATGATGTTGACATTAATATATATTTTGTAGCTATGTATATATGCACAATAGTTGTCACAACATTTGTAGCACCAAAGCTTGTTTGCTCAAATTTTGGAGTAGTAGTGTTGGTAATCATAAATATTTTGGTAGTTGCTCATGGATTGCTTGATGGCAGTCCATGAGTCACATTTCATGTTAGGGCTACTTACCAAATAGTGGAACCTACCATCACTTGCATTATGCACATCATCAATGGTCTTGTTAAGGTTGGAAACCTAGGTTGAGCAAAGGAGTATACTTTCAAAGTGTAGCTCCAAAGAGCTCACTTCTTTGATGTTGAGCCTTTGAGTTCTTAGTCATGTTAAGGCTATCAAACATCACTTGGAGTCTCTAAGCTAGAGTGGGTGTGGCTTGATTGTAATCAATGCTCCAATTTTTGGTAGAATGTTGAGTGGAGGATCGAGTTTAGATCTAATTTGAATGTGATTTGAATGAAAGAGGAAATTGATTATTATGGCATTTTATAGTTCACGTATGACTTATGTGTGAGTTTTGCTTCTATAATGTATGATGTTGACACCAATGTATTTCTTTGGTGTTGTATATGTGCAAAACATGTCAAGTACATATAAATGCAATCACCTTGGTGAGGAAGTGTTCCTTGACAACAATGTTCATAATATGCACATGATTAGATTGAGTTGATGTGCTTCATACCATACTTGTCTTGATTTCCACATAATTTTGCTGGAATTTGGGCAATAACACTAGCAAAGCAACATGTCATATTTTGAGCACCATTAGAAGATAAACATACAAATTTAATCTTATACTTAGAACAAATATTGAGAAATTTGGTCACCATTTTGAACATTGCTTATCTTGTGTATTTCTCTTAGATTGGTAATGAAATCAAATTAAAATTATAGAGTCTCTTGGTTTTACCACCCAAAAAAATGTAACCAAAAACTACACTCTCCAAACAAGATTTCAAACATGTAGTTTCAAATTCTTGATAGTTTGCAACAACAAGGTTTTTTTTCATTCTAAAAGATGCAACATAGGTTATGTATCAAATCATTAGCTTAAAAAGTTAGGTTTTGGGTTTAGCAATAGTTGTAGTATGCAATCCCCTCTCACTATCATCTTGGGCTTTGACATTCTTGAACACCAATAATGCTTTTGCCTTTTCTAATAATGCCTTTCCCTTTTCCCTTTGTTTTTCCTTTTCTCAAAATATCTATAAATTTAGTTGTACTATTTATAGGAGTAGACTTCTCTTTGTCATTTATTTTTATTTCATCTTTCTATTTGTACATCATCTCTCTAATTATGATATTAAAAATATCCTCATTGATATCAAATAGTATTTGACATTTACTTGTAGCATCAAGATTGCAATGAGTCCTTGTAGTACTCCAAATTGATATGACACCAGTAAAGAATGCTTCTTTCTTTGTGTTTGTTTACAATAGTTGATACTTAGCAAATTTTTCGAAATTGTTGTTGTTCTTGATGGTTAGAGACATTGTTATAATGAAATGGGGTTGACAAAGATTAGCATTGCTAGAAGGCTTTCTTTTAGCACTTGATGTTTCCTCATGACCAAACAAGATATAGAAGATGACATTGACTACAAACTCTACCCATGGTGACCTTGGAAATGGAATTGACATCCAACTTGACATCATTTACACAATGTGGCTATAGGCATGTAAATCCTTTCAAGAGGCATACCATGAATGGGTACTCAAGGTTGCTCAACTTTTATGATGAATGACAAATCCAAGCTCCGGTAACAAAAAATCTGCCATAATTACTATAATCATGCTAAAATCTAATTTAGACATATTTCCTCAAGTAACTTCTACTCTACTATAATAAAGAGGCATACCTATAAATTACTACCATAAGTTCAGTTGAGCACACTTGGAGCTGATTGACATGCGGAGATGGTATTGGTCTCCACATTACATCTCTATCACCTCAAGTTTGGTTTCTAGAGGTCAATAAGCAATACCCACAAGTTCAAGTTAAAGTTCTAGCTCTAATAGAATAAGTGCAACTAGTAGTGTTTCCTTTGTTGGAAATGGTCCTCCTATGAGTGGTGGTACCACTACAAGAGGTGGTGGAGTATCAGAGTCTAATCCCATGGTGGAGTTTTTCCAATGCTTGAGGTGAAAATACCAAGGAATGTGGATTGGTAAGTTGAAGAGCTTGTAGAAGTCCTAGAGGAAGGCTAAAGAGAGTGTACCTAAGGTATACACTTGCATGAGATGGTTGATAAGTTTCACTCAATGAGTTATTGAGGCACAAGTTGTCTAATTTTGGTACGGGATATAGATAGAGAGCTAAAATGTAGATTATATGATGTTATCTCATAGTACAAAAAACCTCACCAATATTGGTGGTTATCTTTGGTTAAATAGAGTGAATTGAGCTCAACATGGTGGTGATGAGAGTGGTGACATTTAATTTAGTAAGGAGACCTCATCTACAACAACTTTTACTAAAATGTAGTAAATTATATCTCACTATGTAGACTTTTGAGGGCAAAGTGGACAGCATTGATCTCATATAGTGAGAGGAGTGCCTAATGCATACAAATTCCTACCCTTATTTTCTTAACAACAATAGTTATTGAGTATTGGTATTGCTTATTGGACTTGTGGTGGAGCTTACCACACAAATGAGTGCATCTAGGGTAGTGTGTATGATACCCTTGGAACACCATAGCTATCATATAGGCAATATAGCCATTGCCATAAATTTAATCATATTAGTAATTGATGCTTTGGCTTCCACTCAAAGTTATGGCATGGAAGGAATGTTGTACCAAAAGACCAATGGACCATAGGTCATAGAGAACAAGGTGGAGAGGTTATGATAGAGGACCCATACCTAGCAAGGGCATTTTAATTGCTCTAATACAACCATGGTAGATTTGATTAGTTGACATAAATATTGACTAGTATTGGTATAGCTTAAAGAGTGCTAGATTCAAGTGGAAAGGCTTCCACATCTTATGTTAGTGATAAGGAATCCTTGACTTCATATATGGATCAACAAAAGTAGATGAATTTGCTATAGTGATTAGGAATGTAGTATGTGCTTTTGAGCATCAATGAAGTTGGAATTATGAAGAAGAAGGTTAGTAGATAGGTCACACTTCTCAAATCTTTCACACTTTCTAAGGAATTATAGACCTCTTTTACAACTTCTAGAAATCCTAATTTAAGTGTTTAAGGTGGAGAAGAAGGCAAGATGGACTAGATATTGTGTAGCCATCTACTTTTACCAAGACTTTTTTAACAAAATTTAGAGGCGGCTTAATCAATAATCTTCTTTATTCTCAACCATCAACATGTTTACACTAAGATTTGATCCCACTCTAGTGTTCAAATTGGCTACCACAATTTGTGAGAGTAAGGATGGTATGGTAGCTATTTCTAGTGCAAAGATGGTTGATGATAGAGTTGGCTTGGTTCAAGAGCATAGGATCCATTTTGCTACCAATGGCTTGTGGTAAGTAGCAATTGCTAAATTGGAAGAGTTACTTTCTAAACCTAAATTTTAGCAAGCTAGTTGTATGATTGGTATTGTCTTATTAGACAACCAAAGTAGGATTTTTAGTTTTTTTGGACCTTAAAGGATGGTTTGTAGATGATATAGGGTCTTATTAGACTTTGGTACTCAACACTTTGTATTGGAGAAGGTTGCAATCCTTGGTCTTATGCTATAGAAGATTGATGTTGAGAGGTATACATTTCAAATCTAAACATCTATAAAAGGTGATTCCACACAATAAAGCACATGTGAGGAGCTCATAACAAAACTCAAGCTAGTAATTTGATTGATAGTTCTATGATGAGAGTTCATGTTATTACAATAAGAGCATAGTTATATGATATATTAGTTAGTTGAGCAATGTTCAAACCCATGGGATTCAATATTGACTCTTGGGAGGAGGTAACTTTGTATAGGCAAAGTTGATAGTCAAGTGAAAGATAAGTATGTTGCATACTTGTAATTTTATTAGAGGTAGCATTGGCTCACTATAATCAAAGAACATGGCATCAATATTAATATTCACTAGTTCTATTACTAGGAGACCAGTTTGATGATGATTTTTTTTGAGTTTATTACCTTGTTCACCTTTGAATACCTCACTTACTACTTGGTACTATCCACTTGGGAGAGTATGTTTATTGGATTTTATTAGTGTGATCAATACTAGACTAGTTACGATATTTCAAACAAGCATACAAGTCCAAAGCTATTTTTTATATGAGAGATGAGATTATTCAAAAAAATTTCAACATCATGTGGTATGCTTGGCATATAAATATCCTAAGTTGTATCAATATCAACAATCAAGTGTTACCAAAACATCTTATCATTAGAATTTTCTTTGCTAGGCGTGCTAGATCTTAAGGGGTATGGTTCCACATATTTGATGAGGTTTAGATGGCCATGTTAAGGACATATTCATGCTAGCCAAGGTCAAGGTTGACAAGATCCACATTTTGGAATGTTTTGGGAGATTTTACATATTTTACAACATCTTTAAGTTCATTCAGTAGTTTCTCTTGCATACATTTGAGAACATCTTTTTGATGTATGAGTCTTGCATACAAGTGATAGTGAGTACTCACTAGGTCTAGTCTTAGATTAGACTTGTTGTGTTGTTGGATGTAGCTAGAGTTGGATCTCAAGCCTATTAGCTACATCCCTGGTGGACAAACTTCTTACTTATAGAGTTTTACAATGTGCTTATGAGTGTATTCAATGACCAACATATGTTACTATTAATAATATTTTGGATATAAGGTGTAAGTCTCAAATGGTGAGAGTGGTTGATTGGGATATGTATGGAAATGATAAACCTTGTACAACAACCCAAAAATGCTATACCCATAATTATTAATTCCCAACTTCCCATGTTTATCAAGAGAGAGTTCTTTGAAGGTCATGTCAAGAACACACTCATGTTTGTCAAGGTCAAGGTTTAAAGATCTCTATTTTTGTATGTTTTGGGACATGCTATGTGTAAAAGACCAAGAAGAGAAATATGAGAATGAAAGATCGGGGTGAAATATCACCCTAGGACTCTTGAATGAGAGAAACTCTGATTGCCTAGCATGAGCTTGGGCTTTGGTATTTATAGGGAACATACAAGGCTCTTGAGAAATTTCTCAATAAACTTCCAAAAAGTCCTCCTCTTAGAGTGCAAGCTAAACTAACCAAGAACCTTTCTTCTAGGAAGTTGTCTACTTGGCATGCAAACTAAGCTAATCAAGAAGCTCCCAAGAAGCTTCCTTCTAGAAGCCGCCTTCTTGGCATGTAAGCATAGTTAGCTAGAAAACTTCCCAAGAAGCTTTCTCCTAGAAGTCATCATTTGGCAAGCACATTACTCAATACTTGGAAGTTACCAAATAGCTTCCTAGATACTTCTAGAATATTTGTTAATTCTTGGCTAATTTGGTCTATTTCATACTTCATTAATCTCAACTAACTTGTCTATAAACTCCATACTATTACACATTCTCACATTGTTAGTTGGTGACATCCTCATTACCATGGAAGCTTCAAACCCCAAGATGGCTGTTTGTGCATTTTAGAGATGAGAAAGAGGCTCCCAAGTGGCATCATGAAGGTGATATCCTTTCCACAAGACTTTCTTCTCAATATTTTAGTGGTCGTCATGTTGAATATAGCGACATGCAAGGATAAAATCAACTTCATATTCCTCATGATTATTGATAAGGAAGAGAAGAAGAGGGAATTGGACACAAGTGGAAAAGGAAGATGGATTAGAAACAAAGGGTTTCAACTTGGAAATACAAATGATAGGGTGGATTTACAAATGACAATGCAAGGCAATTTAATAAGCAACAAGAAAAATGGTTTAGGTGACATCAAAATGACCTATCCAATTAGGAACAAGTTTACAAACTTGGGTATCAAGTGAGAGAGGTATGTTACTAGAAGAAATCATGACCTTATCATCAAGTTGAAAGATGAGATCACAATGGTGTGAGTCATTGTATTGTTTCTAATAATTCTAAGCACAAGGAGATAAGATTTTGCTTATTGTAAGGATTGAGATATTATGGTTAAGAAGGTAGAAGTATGAGGGACATGAGATGGAGGATGAGTAAGAAGAGAACCTAGAACAAGTGGGTCTTGGCTAAAATTAAGGAGAAGAGAGAGAATCCGGTGCTTGCCTATTTGGAATTATTGTAAATAAACTTAAAAATTGTAAGACATTCGTCTTAGTTGATATGGTAAATGTTGACAAAAGCAAAAAACATATATTCCAAAGTGCAATTTGTATGTTTGGTTTTTCCATCAATTTAAGGAGGATAGGCCATAGACAAAGCAAGCTTTGTGCCAAGTAGCTAGAAGAGTGATTGCCAAAAATTTTGAGTGAATTGAGGATCACAATCAAAGATGAGTACATGAGACATCTCATAATACTTGAAGACATTGTCAATATAGATCTAGGCCAATGTTTGAGCATCCACTATATCAAAGGTTTGTGTCAATGGATTTTCTTACAAAACTTATCAACAAACAACATAATTGTTTTGTGACCTTGCTCTGTCTTGGGCAAGGGTGTGATGAAATCTAAGCTCACATCTTCCCATTGAGAAAATGGGATAAAAAGTGGTTGAAGGAGTCCACTTGGTTTTTGGTTATCGGCCTTGTTGTGTTGGCAGATCTCACAAGATTGGATAAACTCTTGAACATCTTGTGCCATGTTGGACCACCACCATTGGTATTGTAGGGTACCTAAGGTCTTGTCCAGACCCATGTGACCAATGATTGTTCAGTCATAGATCACTCTTGGTTGGAACATAGATTTAGTTCTCATAGAATAAAAGGCCTTCCTTGAAGGAGAAGATTTTGTATTCCTGGTTGTGTGCTACAAGTCAACCTTGTATCATCTGAAAGAAAAGGTCTTGTTACAGAGTGGCCCAAACTCAATTTAGGCTTTTGAATCAATGAACAATGTCATAATTGCCACTGGGATGAGAGGAAGAGTTTTCAAATCAAGTCGCCATGATACAACATCAAGGATGACATGGAACCTACCAAGTTTGTATTCAAGTTTGATGTCAACCAATTGTAGTTGTTCCTCCTATCAATAGTGTTGACTCTTCATGTACTCCAAATGTAAAGTCTACAACAAGAGTTTGTGATTGGTTTGCATGATCACCTATTTCCTCAAAAGATATTGTCTCCATACTTAAGTTGCATATACCATTGCTAGTTGTTCTCAATCTCAAGCAAAGTAATTTCTTCTTGTAGTGTTTAGTTAGCAAGACACAAAGGCAATGAGATGTAACCTCTAAAAATTCCTCTTGCAACACAACTCCAATGGCAAAGTTAGAAGCATCAAAATCAACCACACAAGGTAGTTGAGGATCATATGGTTGAAGAATGGATCTTGAAGACACCATATGTCTCAAATTTTAGAATACATCTTTGTGCTTGGTGGTCCATTAACAGCTTGAGGTCTTCTCCAAGAGATCATTGAATGGTGCAACAACATCAGCATAGTAGTGGATGAGCTATTGTTAAAAACTTGTCAATTTGTCAAATGTCCACACTTTTATGGCATCCTTTGGAGTAGGCCAATCAATAATGGCCTTGATTTTCTCCTCTTCTATCTTGATCCCCTCTGATGAGACCTTATGACCCAAGAAGGTAACTTCCTTCAGCCAAAAGGCACACTTTGACTTCTTGTAGTAAACCTTACATTGACGTACTTGTCTTAGGACTTCTTGCATATGATTCATATGTTTTGCCTTTGTCTTGCTATAGATTAAAATATCATCTAAGAACAGCACCACATACCAATCCAATAGCTCATCCAACACCTAATCTGATTCATGAGATAATTGGAGCATTAATGAGCCCAAATGGTAGAACTTTCCATTCAAAATGCCCATACCTTCTATAAAGAAAGTCTTTTGCACATCCTCCCTATCAATAGCAATCTACTGATATTTTTTGGAGATCCAACTTGGAGAAGTATTGTTCTCCACTCAATTGATCTAGCAAGTCATCAATTCAAGGCAACGGATATACATTCTTCATTGTTTGTTTATTAAGGTCATAGTAATCAATATAGAAGCAAAGTCCCCTATCCTTCTTTGGGAAAAATAGTAGTGGTGCTCCCCAAGAAAATGTACTATGCTGTATAAAATCTTTCTCTAACAAGACCATCAATGTTGTTTGAAGCTTTTCCATTTCCTTTGGTGAGAGTCAATAGATTGGTCTATTCATTAGAGTAATTCTTGGCAATAACTCAATCTTGAAAAGCATACCAAGATCAAAGTGTAATTCCTTTGGTAGGTTATCCAAAAAAACATCTACAAACTCTTGAACTATTTTATTAATCATTGCTTGGTGAAGCTTTTGGACATCATTAGTTTCTCCATGAACAATTGGTTTCATCCACACCACAAAATTAGGCATATCTTCCTTCAAAGCTTACTCTATGGCTGCTTTACTCATAAACTTCCCATCTTAGGACTGACTATTCTTAGATGTCTTACTCAAATGTGGTTGATAACCTAATTGGTACCTTGATGTTATACTTTAATTTTTTTGTCGGATCCAATCAAATTGAACCTTATGAAATTCAAGCCAAGGCAAATCTAAAATGACATCATAGTGTAGAGGTGCCACTACAAACTGCATATGCTCTAAACACTCTTTGCCAATCTATAATAGGATGTGAGGTATGGGATGCACAATCCTTTCTACCATCTACCATCATCAATCTACTTCTTGTTATTGGCTTGATAGGAATATCTAATTCCTTTGCTAATTGCATGGACATGCAATTCTCTAAACTTCTAGAATCAACCAAAATCCTTCAACCATGATCAAATATCATACCTTGCAAGTAAAGTAAACTTTCATAAGTTGAACCTTTGATCCCATTGGAACTAATGAGATTCAGAGTAGGTGGTTCAAATTCTCTTATTGGGATTGTTTCCTTGCACGCTCCACAAAATCCATTTGGGAAATTTGTTTGGGTCATCTATTCTTGAGTAGATATCCAACAAAGTGATATACAATTTGGCAGCAATAACAGCAAACACTATTTTGTCACAATCTTTCACCTTTTGTAGTGTCAAATGATCTCCATTAGATGGCATCAATCTCCATTGGTGCTGGCTCTTCTACCCGTATCTAGGTTACTGGTAGGTTCTATGAAGGTCAAAGTCAATACCAAGTTGTTGCAACTAAGGAATTCAAATGTTTAGACAATTGCATGGCTTCTTTTGAGTGTTTGGGCTCACACATGGTCATTTTCAAATTGGTGTGTGACTTTAAACCCCTCATAAATAAATCTAGAGCTTCACCTTCCAATATATCTAGAATTTTCATTATGGTGTTCTAAAATTGAGTGACATAACTTCTTATGGAACCAGTCAACTTCAATTATGCCAATCTATCATATGCAACTTGTATGGCATTTATAGCTTGAAATTGCACAATTATTGCACTCTTGAATTCTTCATATCTCAAGATTGGTGCAACAAATTACCATTTGGCTTTCTCTACTTGGAATCACCACTATAGTTTTGTTACTCTATCCAATTGGCTTGAAACTAAAAAAATTTGTTTCCATTCATCTTAAAGATTTGTAGTTTCAAAAAAATTTGCAATCAAGCACAAAATTTTCCATTGCACCTAAGAGGTTCTTGCCTTTAAATACTTTGGGCTTTGGAAATAAAATTTTCTCTTCCCCTTCTTGAAATGGTGCTCCTTCTCTACATTCTCTTGTTGTTGGTGGTCTCATTTTTCCAACAATCCAATAAGGTGCTCAATTTGTTGTTGCATGGCAATGATGACTTTGGGCATTACCGCCATGGCCATTACTTTATTCAATTATCTATAATTTTCTATGTTAACACATAGATGCAACATGCACACCATTCTCTATAAGTTATAATTAGAAGTACTAAGGGTTCATTGGACAAGGTGATCTCATTTAGAAAATTCTATCCAAAGCATGAGATGATGAACTACATGAAATGATTCTTGGGTAGTACGTGGACACAAAAGTCCTAATGATTTGGCAGAAATAGACTGGTGGTCCATAAATTCTATCCGTCCTATTCTTACTTTGATACCAATGTAAAAGATTGAGGAGAGAAATATGAAAATGGAAGATTGGAGGGAAATATCACATTGGGACTCTTAAATGAAGGAAAATCTGAATACCTAGCATGAGCTTGGGCTTTGGTATTTATAAGGAATATAAAATGCTCTTGAGAAGCTTCTCAAACAACTTCTTCAAAGCCATCTTCTAAGAATACAAGCTAACCAAGAAGCTTCTTTCTAGAAGCCACCTACTTAGTTTGTAAGCTAAGCTAGTTGGGAAGCTTCCTTGGAAATTTCCTTCTAGAAATTACCTACTTGGCGTGTAAAATAAGCCCCAAGAAGCTTCCTCCTAGGAGTCAATACTTTGCATGCACATTACCCAATACTTAGAAGGTACCAAACAGCTTCCTAAATACTTCTAGAATATTATTATAATTCTTATCTAATTTGGTCTATTTGCTACTTTGCTGGTCTCCACTAACTTGTCTATATAATCCATATTGTTACACTCTATATACTAAAACATCTCTAGGTTCATTAGGCAAATTTTTTTGCTATATTTGGAGAACATCCCTTTGATGGTGATTCTTACACACAAGTGATAACAAGTACACATCAAGTTTGGTCTTAGATGCAAAGATAGTTGGGATTTTAGGCTCATTATCTATGCAATTGGACTTGTTGGAACTCACAATCATAACAAATGGTTAAGCTTAATGTTGATAAGAGATATCATATCAATATCACCACCATTTTATCAATGTTAAAAGTGTCTAATTGTTAGGTTTTGAGTCAGCCCATGGACCTTATTGCTTGAAAAAGATTGTGAGCCTTGAAGCTAAGTATTATATGGTGCATTGGATATGCGTTACCACTTTAACACTAATAAGCTTTGTGCCTATCGAGATAGTTCAAGCATATGCTACGAATGACATGCAAATTGAGCATGGTATCCTTGGAAGATAGCCAACAACTACTAGTGAGAGTGGTCTATTTGAGGTACATTTAGGTGAGGATGGTCTACTTGAGATATACCTCTGTACACTTTAGACATAGCCAAAGGACATGTGGAGCTTGTGGCTAGAGCAAAGTGAGGTTTTTTCTCTAAGGTTGTGGACTTTAGTAGTTGAGGGTATTTGACTATTGCTCCCAAGATTCCAATGTAGCAACTTATGAATGATTATTCCACCTCTACATTAGTTACATATGACATGTGGGAGCTAAAGACTAAAGCCAAGCTTACAAGAGGAGAAAAATTGAGAGTTTGGAGGTTTTTGATGAGTTATGTGAGTTATTTTACCTTCAAGGATTTGGGTACTCTTAATGGACCTAGTATTTGGATTGAGCTTACTAGTGATGTACTAGTTATTTGATGTCCTTATATACATAACTGATTAGAAAGGGCCTTGATTCATAATAGGAGTTGCAACCTTTTTGAGGCTAAATTGGTAGAGACCTCAAATAGAGAGGATGCTTTGACTATGATGATCTTGGCTAAGAAAGATATGCATAGCAACTACATGGATGAGTGGATGTATGGAGATTACCATCCTATCAATCAATAGATTATGGCTGATTTGTATGTTATGCTTACACCAAATGAGATCTTTGATGCAGTTGGGCATGTAAAGGTCATTACTGCTTTGGATCTTCAAGCAAGTTACCATTCAATTTCTAATCAAGGTCAGGACAACATCTTGGATGATTGATCTTTGTGACAAAGATGTGTTGTATTAATGGGAGTTCTTACCAATCAAGACCTAATTAGTAATAAAAACCACTAATACAATAGTGAGTTACAAAGAGTCATTGACAAGATCTTAGCAAGATAACATTTTGTGCAATGTTATATTCATGACATTTTGGTTTATAGCACTATTCTAAAAGAGCATGTAAGACATTTGTTGGAGGTGTTTGAGAGATTGATACCTCATGAATTTAAATTAAATATTGGGATGTGCTTATCATCCCAAGAGCAAGTTAAGTATTTAGATCACACTATGTACCTTGGTGGATTTGGTGTTTAGCAAACAAAGGTGGAGGTATTGCAGTTAATCCTTGACCTGTAGATGTGAGTAGGATGCAAGCATTCCTTGAATGTGCAAACTTATATTGCTAATATTTTAGAGGATTTAGTGCAATTGATAAACCCTTGACAAAGCTTACCAAGCTTAACATAAATGGTGATGGGAGATGAGCAAGAGAGAGCTTTTATAAAGCTCAAGGAGAATTTTGCACACTTTCCTATCCTCAAGAGATTGATCAAGAGATACCCATTTTAGGTTCATATTGATTGGAGCAAATTGGGGCTTTGAATAGTACTCACCAAACAAGATGGCAAAGGAAGGATTCTATGGTGGCCTATGTAGTCACTCCAATAATTTTGTGGAGGTACAGTAAAGTTCATATGTAGGAGAGTTTTTAGCAACACCGTATGTGGTAGTACATTTTTATGTTACTTGTATGTACTCTCATCAGTGATCACTAACCATTGAAGTAGTTGATGAAATCCAACAAGCTTGCTAAATGAGCTCTGATTTTCTAAAATTATGGCTGTACAATTGTTAACAAACCTATAATTGTGAATAGTGATGCATATGAGTTGAGTAAAACCTATGTACCAGCAAAAATGATGATATAATAGCATTGCATGGTTTGATGGATTAGATCCCTCTTTTATGTATCTTAATACAGGCTTTGAAGGGCCAATTACCATCTACATTTCTATAATTAATAATAGGGGTAATTATTGAGATTTTAGATCCAAAGAGTAGAGATATTATATTAGCCTACTTTACCTCTTTATAGGCATTTTCTTTTACTTAGAAGTTTGATAGTATTAAGTAAAGATTAGAGTTAGGAGATAGGATTAGGTGGTTTTACTTTAGGTTTGGAGGAAATTTAGAAGCATCAAAGGAAAAAAAATAGGAAGGAAAAGTCCAAGGATATTGGGCCTAAAATATCCCTTCCAAGTATGAGTCTTGGGAAAGGTGTTTATCTTAGTCACACTCGTGGATAGGTGTTGGGACAAAAAAGACTTTTGGTTGGAACTTTTCCCCAATGACTTTTGCCAAAAAAACTTTGGCTTTGTACACCTTTAGCAACACATGCACTCTACCATGGATGCCTTTGATCTATAAGTCAGGTATCTATGTTGATAACTATATGAGCAAAGTATTGTCACTTGTATCAAAAAATTGATTTTGGTAACCATTTGCAATTGTGGAATTTCTCACATGTGGGAACATTGATGGCTCACCTTGAATGCTTGCCAAATTGTAGAATTGTCAAGGTTGGAGTATAAATTCAGAGCTTTTGAAGGAGATGGGGTATTGAAATTTGTGCAATATTTGTCAAGTAATTAGGGAAAATGAGATAGCCTTCATGTCCAAAATAAGATAACCTCAAGACAAAAGCACATTATACACGGATTGAATGAATAATTGTGTGAATTCATGATTAAGAGGACTTGAGTGAAGGGTGAATTTGGAGATAAGTGCAAATTAAGCACTACAACATAAAATTGGGAAATCAAATAGTGCCCAAGAAGCACAAGGTAGTGCTCAAGGGGACCTTGAGGTTGCTTGGAGTAGAGAAATGGGAAAAATACTATTCTATAGAGTACATCATCACAAGATGGGTGTAATTTTATATTGTGGAATTTAGAATTTATTTATATACAATTTCTCAAGAGATTCAAGAGAAGAAGAACCCAAACTTTACAAATTTGACAAGCAATATTTTTGCCTAGATGGAAGCACGTTTCTAAAAAGTCCTTAAAGATGCATTCTCTACACCAAGAGCAATGTATGTAGACTAGGAGTGGCCCAAACCAAATGAGGCAATGATAAAAAAAGGTTTTTGCCTCATTCAAGAATAAGAAGACCAACAATGGCTGGAAGGTAATAGGGTATAATGATCCAATGATGCAAATTTTCATTACATCAATCATGAAGTTATTCAAGTCAAACACCAGACTACATTCTTTCAATTGTTACACAAATTACACCTTGTGGGTTGGGCAAAAGGTTGGATTGTTCTATCAATAAGTATGAGAGCTGATAAAAAACATGAAAAAAGCATAGGATTTTCTCTCCTAATTTGTGCTTTATTTTTACATCAAGATGAAATTATTGAAGAAATAAGAGAAAAACTTACTCCCTTCATATCATTACCCACTAAGGTATTGTCAATCACAACTTGATTATGCTTTAGAAGCATAAAAGTACAAGAACCCTTGTTGGAGTATCAAGAGATGAGTAGGTGGGTCAAAATTCCAAACACCATGGCCTGAGCTCAAACTAGAGGACAAAGGAGATAAAAAATACACAAGAAAAGGTACAAATTGCAAAGAAACACAAGCCAAACTTGTAGATAACTAAAGAATCATCAAAAAAATGGATCTAGTGAACATGAAGAAAAGTTGGAGAGTGAGGATGAAGGTAACCAAGGAGAAGATATTACTCTAGACTTAGAAGCTACTCATGAGGAAAGAGAAAGTGGTTTCATACAAGATCAAGAGCAACTACAACTAAGGCAAGTACCATCATTCTCTAGGATTGAACTCTCCTTAGATGAGGAAGGAAGATATGTTTAACCAACAAGGAGAAGCATAATGCACCCCAAAAACAAGAGTAGAGGTAGACCATCATGAAGATCTTCCCTCTTTAGAAAAGGTGAGCATTCTATGCAAGAGGAAAAAGACATCCAAATCATGCAATTATGAAGGCACAATGTTGAGACACCAACCTCCAAGTCAAATGTAGAAAGAGTTTCAATAGATGTAGGTTCTTTAGGTAAGAAAAAAATAGAACAACCCAATGGTAATTTGCCTAAAGGTGGAAGAATTATGAAAACAATATCATAAAGAGATATGGATAAAAAGAAGAAACTCACAAGAGTAGAGAATTGTAAGTCCAAGAGCAAAGGAGTACCCTTGTATGTAGAAGAGCTATAGGGAAAAAAGGGGACTTTATCCAAACATGGGTAGATGAGAATGTGGACCAAATGGAGAAGTAGGTCTCACCCTAGGTGCAAAATTTGGGAGCATTTTGAGTTCCCAATGTCAAAGAGTGGACCCAAAAAAGAGAAGGTAACAAGAGTATCAACTGGGAAGGGGTAAGCTTTTAGAGTTGTCATAGATGGAAGATGAAGAGGAAGAACCAACCCAAAGAGATTGGGAAGGTATGCCAATGTTGTGGTGGATAAGCAATAAGTTGGGACCTACACTATAGGTAATGTAAAACGTTCTTCACTTCTATTGAGAACAACATTTGGACATAAACAACCTAATGAAACTATTAAAGTTCCTATACCAAATGGTCCAAAGTGCCAATTAGGAGAAGGTAGAAACCAAAAGTAAGTTATCATGTGCTCACAAAGAGATGGTTCAAGCTCTTGAAGTTGCAACAATGAAAGAGCAATTGAATCTTGCTAACATGCAAAAGATCTATGAGTTAGAACAAGCACTAATGACTCAACATCTAGAATTGATGTTCAAACAAAAAGAATGCAACTCATGGTCAAAGTTAGGCAACCAATGGAAGAAAGACAAGAAGGAAAGTTAGGAGAAGTATGACAGTGAGATATAGAGGACAAAGATCCAAGTCAAAATTTTAAAGATAGCAAACTACCATCGACTCAAGATTTCCTAAACTATGTAAAGAAGCACAAGAAGCAATTCCATGCCCATATTGAAGAAGTAGCCTTGATCAAGGAGAAATTAACCATAGCCCAAGTAAAAATTTGAAGATAGCAAATGGCCAATGGATTCAGGAGTTTTTGGACCATTTGAAGAGGTATGAAGAGCAATTACATGCCCATGATGAAGAACTAGCCATGATCAAGGAGGAATTAATCAAGGCATCAATTAAGATCACAAAGGTGAAGCTATTGCATTAGAATTACAAGGAGATGGCCAAACTCTACATAGAAGGATTAACCAAAGTAATTAATGAACCCAAAGAGAGGGAGCAAATCCTTTATGCATAGGTACAATAAGAGGTTGCATTGGAGATAAAATCTATATATGATGCCATGGCCAAGGAACAAATAAGAATTTTGACAATTATGGAGGATGCTATGTACTAATTTAATAGATCATACATAAAAGCCAATCATGGCTCAAGCCCGTGAAAAAAAGCTATGGTAATTGAAAGCACAAATTTATGCACTAGAAGTCAAGGTTTACTCCAACAAACTATGATGTTCCAAGGACAGGAGAACCTTCAACAGAAACAAAAGAGAAGAAACACAAGGCTTAAGTACTCAATACTCCAATGCCCCAAATGAGCACCTTGTCTTTATTATATAGCAAAGAAATTTTCCTCGGAAGGAGCTCTACTCTTGGACCATATACACAAATTGGTGACATGTTAGCAAGCACATCCTTAGATTAGTTGTATGGATGGACAACATGTCAATACTTGTCCTATTTGGTTTATCAAAGAAGTTTGATTGGAGAGAATATTTAGGGAATATTCCTATATGAAGCTCATAATAGCATGGGTGAGGTACCATTGGAAAGCTCTCAATGAATCAAACTTGGGAGAAAATGCCACATTTTATTCCTCATCCATTTAGGCCTCCAAAATTGACTCTAAAGTTTTCATGGTGTTTTTGATCTCTACCTTATTAGTGGAATTACTATTTTCTAACATTTCTATCTAATCTACTTAGACCATCATATATAAAATCCTTCTTAATTTTACCAAGCCAATTTCCACCTCTAGATAATATGTCTAGCTAAAGGTATCATATAAACAAGTGAACAAGTTAACTACTTGATTGAAAGAGCATACCAAGGCCAAGTTTCAAGAAGACTTAGCCACCATGCTAAAAGAACTTGCAAAATATAAGGATGCAATTGATATGTTGATTAGAATATGTAGAGGTGAAGGTAGTTCAACTCAATAAATTTCATTGAATATAGATATAAGACAAAGGAAACACCATTGGGGTGTTATATATTCATACTTGACCATTTGCATAGACTTTAGTAGAGTAAAGCATATGTACTATAGGAAAATTCTGTAGTGACAAGTTATTGGGACCATTCTCTTGATGCTAAGTTAGAACAACATGACAAGCAAAGTATACAACTTAGATGTTGCCATGTAGGCTACACCTTTACAAATCTCCATTAAGATAAGGTAAGATAAGATACGATAAGACAATAAGATAAGATTAGCATTTATAAGAGTAGAATTTGTTAGAGGATTTTGGTAGAGCATAACTATTAGATTTTCCCTTATTTTTGTTTAGTAGGGAGTATAAAGGGCTTAGTCCAAAGTAATTCAAGTTCAAAATTATACCTTTTTATTCAATTTTGTGCCTGCTCAATATATGTGGCTTGGTGTGCATGAATTGGATTCCATTATTTAAATTGCATGTGTAGGGACCTCCAAGATCCTCATAGCATTATTTTCAAAACTGTGTGTGTTTCATGAATGCTTGATTGAGTAGTGATGAGGAACTCAAAGTAGGAATGTAAGTATAAGTGTATGGATGTGCATTTGTGCTTGATTGAGGTGTTGGATCCTTAGGTTTTTGAAGGCTTGGGGTAGTACATTGAAAGGTCAAAAGGGACTAGAAGTATTATGAAGTCCCATGTATGGAATTTTCAGCATGTCACAAACTTGCAATGTTGTTGAGGTGATCCCTTTGAGGAAGAGTATAACATTACACACAAGTGTTGTAGTACACAAAGTGTAAATCAGCTTTGGTGAAGCTTTGATCTCTAAAGCAAGATCACCTTTGTAATGACCCACACCCTTGGGTTGGGAGTGGCCTTTCTAATGGTATTCACCATTAAGGTAGTGACATGCAAGATAGGACATTTGGGATTGAAGTGACCTTCAATGCAAATTTAACCATCACCTTCAAGAGCCAATTTTGTACTAGATCCTTTGTGAGAGTGATTTTTGTTTTCCTTTTTTTGTAGTGCATCATGGTAGGTGACATTACCTTCTTTTGGGTTAGATTCTGCCCAAGAGGTAAAATATACAATAATAAATGATTTTCTATTTGTAACACATTTCCTTTTGAATCCAATAAATTCCAACCCATATCCTCAACCTATTCTTATCATTTATACCATTAGTACATTGAAACTATTTTGTCACAAATATTAGTATAAGTCCAAAAGAAATGCATGATGATGGACAATCTTTTCACTCATATTACAAATGACATAATTAGTGCCAACAAGAGAGATCATGTCAATAAGGTTAGTGGTTCAAATTGGAATGCAAACATAGTCTTTGGGTATGAGAAGATGATAGAATGTGGGTAATCTAGATTTCATCTTAGAGACCATTGTTGGTATAATATGCTCATGAGGATCTAGGATATAGAGTGAAGGTAGACATATAGCTTACTTTAGAGTTATTATTGGTGGCATAGTATGTAGACCAATGTTGAGTAGCTTGTTGAAATATGTGTGTTTTATGTTTAAGTAAGAGCATTATTCAATGTTATTGTACCATAATTACACCCACTACTTATCATGGGTTTAGATACCATTAGATTTTGGACTTTGTTGTACCTTTATTGTCAACTATGAGAAAAAATCTGGATGTTTTTGTTATGGTGGAGCTCTTCTCCAAGTGGATTGAGTTGGTGGCACTACTGAACAAGTCCAATGAAAGGATAGTTTATTTACTCCTATATTGGATTTCTTAGCTATTTTGGTGCACCAATTGAGTTCTTGACTGATCAAGCTATAAAGTTCTTAGAATTTTTTTAGATTTATATGATGATTTCTTGATTGACCGCCATACTACATCTCAAGATCACCTTGAGATAAATGGGTTTGCAAAGAGAGTTGTTCAAGAAGAAAGAAAGAAAGGGTTACATAAGCTTGGTTTGTAGAGAGTCCACTTGGGAGATCGCAATCTTTAGTTAATTTCATTGGCTATGTGCTATTGTTTTAGCCGGAAAACATCCTTAGCATCTTTCTCTCCCTATTCTTTCTAAATAGAAAAGATTTGGATTTACTTGCAACCATCCATTGTGATATTATTGTATTTTTGGACTTGGATGATTCAAATGTATGGGTATACATATGTTCTCAATGTGCAAAGATCTTTCAAATAGTGATGCCAATGCTCTTAAGAACTTCACAATTGCTCAACATAAGGGTACCTTATGTTATGCCACAATTTGAAGGAGAGGCTGTAGACCTTCAAACCATTTGTTTCATTAGTATTATTCTGTATATCTACAAATCCACAAGTCTTGATGTGAGTACATGCCACTTTATCTTGAGAGTACATATGGTTTTGTGTTCCAAAGTCCTTATATTGGAAGGACTTGATGGTGTTATTTGTTGCATCATACCACCTTGTGAACATTGATGGCATGATGAACATGAGCTTGGCAATTATACATACATGCTTGCAATGTATGCATAATTGTATTAGTGGCTTTAGTGATGAAGCTATTACATACTAACACATACTAACTTAATCATGATGAAGCTACTAATATGTTAGTATGTGATAGTTGTTTGTGAAGATGATATATGGCATGTTTGATCCCTCCTTTCTTAATGGTTCCTCAAAAGCAATGGTTATGCCTTTGAATCAATCTACACTTTAACTATTAGCTCCTTATGTGATATAGACTATAGATAGATAACTAACAATGAGGCACAATAGCACTCGACTTCTTGATCTTTGCCCATCATAGTCATATCACATACTTTGAGTAGATGGTTATTTAGAGTAAGAGCAACTTAAGCATTATTTAAGCGAGTGATGAATATATATATATATATATATATATATACATATATATATATATATATATATATATATATATACCAACAACTATGATGCCATTTGTAGCAACTAAGTTAGTCTGCAAAGATGCTTGAGTGATTATCCCAATGGTCACAATTTTATTAATAGTTACTAATCTACTACATAGAGGTAGCCATTTGTTCCATTAGAGTTTTTGGTTGCATCATTGGATTCACCATTCACACTATCAATTTTGTTGGACGTATTGTTGGACATGCCATTAGTGTTGATTCCTTGGCCTCACAAAAAGAGGTATGCCTCAAAGTGGAGCTCTAGAGAGCTCACTTATTCAATAATGAGCCTTTGAGCTCTTTGCCATGGTGGAAAAAGCTGAAAAGTGTAACCTAGATTCAATGTATTAGAGTGGATTTGGCTCAATAAGTATACTCAATGCCTATCGGCAAAGTATATATAATATATAAATTTTGATTATTGTGACACTTTATAGAGTTTATATGACTTTCTACACATAAGAGTTGTGTTTTTATAATGTAGAATATATATATATATATATATATATATATATATATATATATATATATATATATATATATATATATATATATAGCACCCTATCAAAAACTACATTATAAAATTATTGAATTGGAATGCTAATCATACAAGACCAAGATATGATTTAGTTATGGTAAGTGGAATGAGAAAATTAAAAGACCTTTTGGATAACATCAAACAATATTTAAACAGGAAAAGGATGACAAAGATATGGCTATGAGATATGAAAGTGGTGAAATTTCTAAAAATTTCATTAATTATAAATTATGTTATGATAGATAAGCACATTATAGTAGTAAATAAAGGAGTTTTGGATTTGACAATGAGATATACATCAAGAAGAATGGTCAAAAATTATTTGAAAATAATTCTTGCACGATAAGTAACCTTGACATGGAGATTGAAATGGTATTCAAGTGAGAACTATGAAGTCTATAAAATAAATATTATACAGCTTAGAAAACTGCAATAAACCTCATATAAATATAAGATATATAAAGAAGTTCATAGGTGGTACGAGAACTTGAAAATAAAACAAATGAATGCAAAACTAGAATGCTTCAAACAATGGACCTAGAACAAAGGTAAAAAAGACAAAATCACATACGATATTTTGGCTATATAATATAATTCCTTGCATATATTGCATATAATGGCTTCTCTAGATTACTTTCAATACAAGATGCATTCTAGGATCATTTTAATTCTTTAAGTGAAATGAAACTATCAAGGCAAATCATCATCACAAAATATCACATAATCAAAGATTTCACTCCTATGTCTTTACCAACTATTTGATTAGTTATTAACTTTAAATTTTTGTCTTTGTAAACTACTTTATTAGTCAAGCACTTCACTGTGGATCTTTACTAATACTTTACTAGTTATCAATTCTTTCATAATCTTTACTAACCACTTGAGAAAACTTTAGTCAATATGCTTTAATAGATGATAACTCTTACTTTAGTAGTGAATAATTAGAGATTAGAACAATTAATTAAGACTCATTTTAGTGTATACATTGAAGTTAGTAGATATAATTTTTAATTATTTAAGGAAATTTTTTTAATAAGTTTGGTGGTGATCAACATTATAAGAGAAAAAACATTAAATAGTTCTTTTTAAGACTATGACTAATACCCCTTTACATGTTTTTAGATGATAATTTATGTTTCATAATACATGAGATAAATTTCAAGGAATTATAGCTTACAAGTTATAAAAGTGGATGCAAAATTACAAGTCATTCAAAGGATGGATGCTAAATGTAGCTTTGGTTCATAGGGAGTTAAATATTTAACTTAATGTACAGAAAATGGAAGGAAAACATAAAATAGTATTAAAATGTTGTTTAAGAAAAAATGCCTCACATCAACCAAATATGGATTTCTATTATAATTTAAGGGAAGGGACTCCAAACAAAGAGAAAAGTTAACATGATATTAGGATCCGAAATGTAGATTAAGAAAGTGTATCCAAATACAAGATAGTCATGGTGTTATATTAAAGATATGAAATATGGATTGAGGAGAATAAATATGTAGTATAAGAAATTGTATCTTTGTACTTACGCTTGAGATCTAAGAGCAAAATAGAGTTAAGATAATTAAGTTACTTTAATTTTATAAGAAATACATAGAGGACATTTCTTTGTTCTCAGTTGATTGCTCTAATGTTTAAGCATATTTGACTTGCTCATCAAAATTACAAGAAAAGTCAAGATATATAAAATATACCAATCACCTAAGGAATAGAACCATCTAAACAAGACTTGAGTGCAAGAGAGTTAGAAGCACAAGGTGCTTGATACTTACAAAAAAATTTATAAATATTAAAAATCACCATCATCTCTTAAAATTATTAGGGAAATAATAGAAGAGGAAATTATGATGCAAATTTGATGCTTGGTCAAGAAGAGGAGTCAAAATTTTGGAAAAAAACGAAATATATTTCATACTAGGGAAAACTTGAAATCATGACATAAGCCATACACAATCAACTAAGTTTAGAATTTGAATTTTTTGAAAATAAAAGAAGATTAACTTGACACAAAACTCAAATATACAAATAAATATTGGAGTGAAGAAAAAAAAAGGATATATAAAAAATGTTGAAAATAGGCTACTATAAATTACAACATATACTAAAGCATTTAACAAGTAGATATATTTCAGTATTTTATAAAACAAAAAATAGAAACTGAAAACTAGAGACCTATCACAAATATGATTACCAAAAGATATCAAACTACATAATCAATGTAAGCCTATTTGTGGTAATTAAGAGAAATATTTATTTTCCTTACACCTTGATTATTACTGGCATATAGATATATATAATAGGATCATGTTTTTACAATGTCTTTAGATCAAATTCAATACAAAAGTATAATAAAAGATGGGAAGACTACTCAAGTACAAAGAAACCCAATAGTAACATCAAGATCTACTTCAATAGTGCATCACTGGTTATAAGCTTTAATAGTGTTGGAATGAGACATCAATCCTATTATATGTAGATCGTTTTTGATCACGATCACGGGGGAGAGTGTGGAGACGAGAGAAAAGAGGGAGAGACATGAGAAGACATCTATAATTCTTGAGGGCTCTCTAGCATATAACACTTGAGTGAATAGTCAATTCTCTTTGTTTTCCAATTTTGGTTCCATTGGTACCTAGATTGAAGACTATGGAGAATGGAGTAGAAAGTTATGAGGATTTTTAGCTTTTTAGGGTTTAGAGTGATCATTACAAATTGAGAGTGATGGGTTGGGAATTTTCATTTACAATCTCTTGGTTTTCATGATTAATTTCCATGGGAATTTAGTTTGAAATTTTTGGAGATGAAAATTGAAAGTTAAGAGAGTTTGTAGATTTTAGGGTTTGGAGAGATTGTTTTCTTATGTGAGTTGGGATGTGAGGGGTTGTGGTTTTGCAAATATGGGGAGATACAAAGAAGAGCAGCATGTGCTACTATCATTATTCTTGTGCTAGCCATGGCTACACCTTCCCATGTAGGGTTGCCTAGAGCGATTCAAGATACACCATGCCTGGTGTGTCACTGATGTTTTACCTCGTAAAGGGTAAAGACCCATGTGGGAAGGATGCACAAGGACTATGATTGGACCACTCGAGATACTCACATGAGAAGAGCGACCACATCAACTGTAGTGACACTTTGGATTACACACACTTCTTCTATCCCTTTGTTGATTGTTCTAGGGATACCGATCGAGTCGTGGGAGTGGTTAGCTTCTCAAGCGGGTTGCATTTTGGGATTATTTGAGACTAGTTTTCCATGTCCACGTCTATTCCATATGCTACCCCGCACACTCCATGATGAGGCTAGACAGGCTTTTGCCTACCACTTGATTGTTTGGCACGGGATCCCTTGGACGAGTTAGCATGGTTCCTATTCCTCTTACTCCCTCGATGGTATCTTTGTTATGCTAGAGGGGGACGTGCGGCGCATAGAGAGGTGGCTACTAGATTTTGTTGATTCCAAGCAGAGGATTGGACGGCCCTTCAGGAGGAGTCTATTAGGGCTACATGATTTAGGAGACAAGCATCACCATAGGATACCATAGAGTCCACTCAATTACGACGGTGTAGGACATTGGGTCAGGAGGAAGAGTTTAGTAGAGCAACATGAGAGCTACACCCTTTGTCTATGGTGAGTCCTATTGATGAAACTATCTCTTCCCTATGCTCACTACATCCTATAGCAATAGAGGGACTACCATTAGAGGTCTTAGATTATTAGCTATGAGCAGCCTTTATGTCTTGATAGGTTGCTATTTGCACAAGCATTGTGCACTGTCTCTCACATTTCCTCAGGAGGCTTGTTAGGGATGGTTTATGAGCACCTTAGAGATTGCTTCCAAGTAGATGATCCTTCGAGTGGTTTTATTGAGTTGTTTTAGGTGGTTGCAGCAATAGTGAGAGGAGACATTCTTATGTCTATTGTCAGGTGTTAGGTGTTAATCAACTTCTCACAATGGAGAAGGACAAAGGGAGCATAAGACCAATTGCTATTAGAGAGATCTTTTTGCATTTGGTAAGTTTTACCATTGTCCTTCAACATCATTCTCACTTTTGATAGCACCTCAATGCACATCAGTTTGGAGTAGCTACAATTGGAGGATGTGGGGCTATATCTTTAGACATTAGAGCACTCCTAGATATCCATCAGGAGTGGGTCGTCCTCCAGGTGGATGTTGAGAATGCTTTTAATAGTCTCTCATGGGAATCCATCTTTAGAGGGCTGGTGGATCCTTGGTGAGTCTCATTCCTTTTGTGTGATCTTTTTATGGCTCTCTTGCTTCTCTTTACTACCAGCATCATGGTTCACAAGAGAGAATCACCATCTTGGAGTCAGTTGTTGATACACGTCAAAGAGATGCCTTGGGGGGGGGGGCCCTTATTTGCCATGGCTCACTTTAGAGCTCTTCTATCTACTATTTGGCCATGCCAGGTTGTGTATTTTCCTCCTTGTCAGATGATACACAAACTGTAGGCTCTGTAGATCAGATTAGGCAGGCCTTTGACTACTTGACTACCAAGCTACATTTAGTAGGCTTGAGAGCCAAGGTGTCTATAATACCAAGAGCTAGCCATATGATCTAGATGTGAAATTTGGTTTGGTAACATCTAGAATGATGTTATACATGATGGTCAATATAGATCAGATAGAAGTATCACCAAAAGAGTACTTCTACTAATAGAGTAGAAACCAAAATAGACTTGAGAACCTTAGAACCACTAGCTAGAATATGATTTAAAGATGAGAATTGGTTTGGTAGCCTCTGGAAGGATGTTACACATGATCTACTAAACAGATCAGAAAGAGGTGTCACCAAAAGGGGACTTCTATTAATAGAGTAGGAACTTAAATATGCCTGAAATATTTGAAGGTAATTTTGGAGGCCTAAACGGATGAATTAGGCCTAAAAAATGTGCGAATCCCCCCGATAGAGGAAATGTTGGCATTCCTTCTCCCTTTTTTTGTCTCCTTGAGAGCTTTCAAATGGTAACTTACATGATTCTGAGACTCCTACAAGAATATTCCCTAAAAGATTCCCTTCAATCAAAGCTTGTTTGACCAGCTAGATGGGACCTTGACCAACATTTCACCCATCCAAGTAAGTAATCCAAGGGTGGAGCTTGCTGACATGTCACCTATCTATGTGCCTAATCCTATGGTGGAGCTTCCTTGGAGGAGATCCTCTTTGTCTATATAATAAAGAGAAGGTGCTCTTTTGGTGCATCAAATGTTTGAAGTCTATGTTTTCTCTCTTCTCCTATCCTCGGAGTATTACATTGTCAAAGTTTAGGGCATGGTCCCCTTTAGGTATCCCTACCCACCTTGAGCTTCCAGAGGGGTGTATCACATCCATAGATGGACTTTGTGCTCTCGTAGTGCTAGTAGGATTGGAGGATTTTGTCACACGCTTCTTAGACATTGCTCTTGCAAAGGATGTTCTCCATGTGGATGACCTTCTATTACTAGGAGTTCCGTAGGTGGCATTTGGTATACTCTCATCCAGTATTGCTCGTCAACCATCCTACCTCATACGTATAGTTCCCCGCTCACCGTTCTCCCTATCACGTTTGAGAGCATTTGATAGAAGGATTATGAGAGTCTTTGATATTATTGGACCAGGGGCTTTTGAGTGTGTAACAAGGGATTTAGCATGTAAATAGACGACTTTGCTAATCTCATGTGGTGGGGTTGGCTTGCTATCTTTGGAAGAGATGACACTTATAGCGTTGTTGGGTAGTTGTGCTCTCTCTGCACTCCTACTTTCCTCTTGTTGTGTGGTTGTTGATAGGTCAGTTTTGGAGACTTATGTGACAGAGGTGGAGGGAGGATCCTTTTCTCTCTAGGTTTTATTATGATAGACAAGAGATAGTCTATCCCCACTAGCACGAGAGGATTTTCCACCTTTTGCTTCACTATCATCAGGTTGGGCTAGACGTTTATAATATTCCTTGATGGAGAGACAATGTTAGCATATGCTACATTCTCTCTTAGTTGACTCGTCTATTCCTCATGCTACTAGAGCACGTCTTTTCTCTTGCTCTGACAAGGGTGTAGGCCCTTGGATCCTAGCTTGACCACGCATAAAGGTATTTTGACTCGCACCAACTACTTTCTCTACATCGATGAGGTTTTGCTTAGGTTTGGTCCACCCATCTACATCTTCATTACTCACTTGTGAGTGTGGTTCTACACTAGATGCAGCAGTGGTCCACATGACACGGTGTCCTTTTGGAGGACAAAAGATAGCTACCCATGATGCTATTAGGGACATAGTGTTTGCTATGGCACGAGAGAGTGGATACTTGGCTTGGAAGTAGCATTTGTATGCTTTGCAGATGACACATGTTAGGGCATACTTATACTTGGTTTGAGATGATCAAGTGATAGTAGCGGATGTCATGGTTACTGACACTATGCGGGATGTAGTTTCAGAGGGAGTGATTACCCATCTCACTGGATGGGCGGCGAGTGTAGCAACATGTGGCAAGGTCTCCATGTATAGGGGCATATATCAAGGTCACCTCTTTGTTCCTCTAGCCTTGGAGTTATATGGAGCGATGGACACGGCATTTGACACATTTGTCAAGGAGTGCACGAGAGCTTATCATGTTAGGCGTTAGGGAGTACCACTCTCACTCTAATACTTTGTATCATATTTTATACAACGTGCTTCCATTGCTCTATAAAGTGCAGTGGTTTGTGCAATCCATAGGAAAGCAATCACATTAAGTGATGTTTCTTCGGATGCTCCAGTTGTGTGTAGACCGTACAACTTGCATAGCTCGGATGTCTTAGGTGTGGTAGGGCAGATTTCTCGTATAGACTCTATTGGGGCTTAACCCCGTGTTACATTTTGTGTCTCTCCCTTGTACAGCTTGATGGGGTCTTCCCATCCTTCATTTTTCCTACGCGGTCACCTTCTCACATTATATGTAGGATATTAGAAATAAATTAGTGATTTAGTGGACGTGACATTAGAGTTTACAAAGAAGTACCATTTAGTATAATCAGAATTTACAAATAAGTACCATTACTATGATTGTTCACTTATGGATTAGTCAGTATATAATATACATAACACCGGCCATCCAAAGAAGCAATGCTTCTTGTGATTTTTCTCTTTTCATGCCATTGGAGTATCTTCATATGCATCACTTAGTGTTATTCTCTCTTTTATGGATTACTCAAGGTATAGCACATATACCGCAAATTATCCAAAGAAGTATCACTCGATGTGATTGCTTTCTTATGGATTGTTTAATCCGACACATAAATTTTTGTTATAAAACTATACTCTCTAAAGTAAACTATGGAAAATCGTATCCTTATCACTTGATATGGTAAGTTCTCTTGCTATTTTTGACATAAAATGTATCATCATTACATTTTGATGACGCTTTTTACCCATATAACCATTGTAGTTCCAAAACTAGAAGAATAAAGACATATTCTGGTTACATTCTCTATACTTATTTATTACCCACTTATTAGTATTCCATTATCAGTCCATCCAACATGAAAGTAATTACCACCTCCAAAACCAGATTTTAAGTCGAGAAAAGGTCATTACTATATCAATAACTATAAGATGTATGATGTAAATAATACAATTAATCTGTATACACAAATTATTGTTAATATGTTAGTTATACCATCTTAATTTAAATTTAATTTCCACCATCGTCTATATCTAGGCATACCGATCCATGTCAAAAGTAGTCAGTTTCCTATAACACATGTCCATAATATTGTATTGTCTGCAACATTGGAGAATATTGTTTTCCACCTTGCCGATTACTCCACGTTAGAAAATAATTCTGCAAAAATGATGACAACGACATGATGCTCTAATAAGATAAAACAAAAGCAATTCGATGATACAGCAGTTTTTTTGGGGACAAAAAGAAATGATATAAAATTTAAAGAGAAAAAGTTGCGATACTCATACTCGAAGACTTGCATAAACCCAAACTAGAGTACACCAAGAGCGGGCTTTTCACCCTCTATTCAATTATTATTAATTGGTTTCTTGCGGGGAGTCAATAATGCGAAATCTTTTTCCAGTCTTAAGAGAGTGGGCTGGAGGATGATGAAGACGTTGCGAAGCCCTGACGGGCAGCGCGCCAAGATGAGTTTGAATTCACCCGTCAACTCAAGTCTTCCCTCGCCCCTCCCCTGCCCTGTTTCGCGTCTTCCACAGGCCCTGACGCACAAGAAGATCCGTCAGCTCGGGATTTGATATATCCGGGAGGGTGATTTGAGCTCTGTTAGCGTAGTCTCGTTGAAATTGGAAACGTTGAAGTAGAACGACTGACGGTTGTTGCGGAAGTAGCGTGTTCAGGTGTCAATTTGGTGGATGTGAGTTTGTCTGGTTTCTGGGCAGGAAATTTTAGTGAGATATACTCGAATTGGTTCAGGTTTTTGATGGACGGAGTGAATCGTCGGTATACTTACGAGTAGATGGGTGTTCCACCGCTGTGCACAGCTTGAGCCGGGTGAGAGACGCATGTTTGGTTTTCTCTGGGAGCAAGCGACGCTGGAAGCGCCTGAGGGTTTACGACATTGCTAATGGCCGAAGGTGGATCACCCGGCAGCGACTTGAGGAGCTCTTCTGGACTGCATGCTGTGCGTGGGTCGCGAAGTTGAAGGAAGGCAACAGGAGCTGTGTGAGGTTGTGGCGAGCTGCTTGGAGAGGATACGAGGAAGAATGTCAGTGCTAGGGAGAGCATTCCGGGTCTGGTTTCTGCGAAGACCTAAAGTTAATTAACCATGTGCAGCGAGGATGGAGAATTCCGTAAAGCTGGAGGAGTCGAGGGGATCAGAGTTATAACGAATGTAGATAGACTGTAGGGGTATTTGGAGGACAAAATACGAGAATGGCAGGAGACGAGAATCGGGGGGGACCTGAACGAGAGGCCCGGTTTGTAAATATTTTGCAGCCGAACCGAGACTTGGCTACCAACTGGACGGTCGATGTGGGAAAGGAGCTCGAGAATTACCTGGCTGAGCTTGCTTCCACAGGCATATTTGACGACGGCCAATGCGCACTTAATTTTGCTGAAGGTGCACACGCCTGTCTTTGAAGCTGTTGTGTCTTTCGCTAATGAGAGCCGAGATGTAAGATGTAAGAATGCGAGGAAGGACCTCGGGCTTGAGATTGGAATTGGCATGTGCTCCGCACGTTGTCTTAGACAGTAACGCACGGGCAGTAAGATGCAGATTTCATTTTAGAGCAACACTAGCAACTGTAGGTGGGGTCGCTCTTGACGTAGAGAGTCCAGTTAGCCAATGGGTCGTGAACATGGGTTAAGTAACAGTGGTAATAGGCGAAGACTTAGTATTGAACCACACAAGAAAACAAAGTTCGCACTCAGATAAGAAATCTATCGTAGATCCTTATGCTGTGCACCGAACATAGTCTGAATCTCTTCACTCATTTTTACCGTGGAAAGGGTGCTTATCTTATGCAAGCCTTGGTGCACGTCGAAATTGGTGATGACAGCCTTCTGTCGCCAACCTCTACTCGTAAAGCGAGTATACGTTCAGGAAACTATCACGGAAATTTTCGGATATCATCGATGTTGTGCCTGTCTGTATGGATAGAGAATGTGTAGCTCTTTTTGGTTCCGAATAAGGTTCTTACGGGGAACTACTTTGTCTGCAGCGGCGTTGTTGATTCAGGGCTCAATACAAGTATATAGCCGGAAGGTCGAGTACCTCTACGCTTTGGTATTGCAGGCACTCAATTTTATCGGGCAAAAGAAGTAAGTTCTTTTCATTTTCAATTGTCACATACGGCCCAGCTGTTACTCTAAATCTTATCGCGATTTTTGGGTCTGTAAAATAACTCGAGCGAGATGTCTGACCACAGGCAGGGTGAAGAAGAGAATTCATCCTCCCAATATGCCGATCAAGGTGCTGAAGACGTGGCGGAAAACGAGGAAGAGTTTCTCAATTTAGACGATGTTCAGGGTAGGATATTCTCCACTTAATTCCTCAAGAACCAGAAAAGTGGCTGGTAAGGAGCGGAGGTAGCCATTTCCAGTAGTCAACGCATAATCTGATGGTTTTTCTGAGCAGATCAAATGTGATGTGTATATGTAAGTGCATCTAAGAATTGTACTTGAACATGATTAGTTGTAGATAAGCAATATATCGCCTCTGATTTGCAAATGATTTCTTCTCCAGAAGAAGCAAATATCGATATCCTGGAAGAGGAGGGAGTTGGTTCAGTACACTCTGTAATCAAAATACCAGCCAGTTTGTTGGCTGCCGAGGCAGAGCCAATCGACTTGTCCGGAGAAGCAGGAGAACTAGCAACTTACGAGGTTAGTCTTCACACGAAATCTCTAAGGATCTGAAATGTCTTTGCCTGTTTATAGCTGTTATTGACAGCAAAACTATTATTTTGTTGTGTGTGCTTCACTGGTATAATCGCTTCTAATATCTGCTCACCTGCAGATTGCTACTAGTACTCTTTACAGGACGTTCCTGCTCCTAGACCCATCTGATGTAGAGGCGGTCGACAGATACCTTGACGGTGAAGGTGACGTAGCACATGAGACGAGCCTTCCTACTCCTGGAAGTGCTTCGCGTGGCAGGACTCCCAGAAGTAAGGGCCCAACTCCGGGGAAAAAAACAGGTTCTGCCCAGAAAAGGGCGAACCCTGAGCCCACAACCGAAGGAAGGTTTGACTCTGAGCCTGATTGGCACGGCGATTGTGGAGATGGAGCGATGAATTGGGATGACCCCAACGCTGGTAACAGACAGGGAGACGAGGGTCCCATAAATCATGTTACAGGAGAAGATCATGGAGTTGCAGATTCTGACACTGGCGTCGAGAAAGATGACTACATTGATCCTTGGGCACCCTTGAATCCTCACGGGTCTGGTACACTTACAGTAAAGCCATTCAAGAAAGGTACCATAAACAAATTGATCAAAAGTTATTTCCGTATGTAGCAATCTCGCATTCCATTTCGCTCTCCAGAAGAAGGTCGATAAGGTCAACTTTTGGAACTATCCGTGTTCAGCATCCCATGGGTTACTATTATTTGGTTTCGCAGGTCTCACTCAAAGAAAGAAGCCAAAAGTCAGAAAAGAAAGGATGAGTTCCTTGTCAGTAGCCAGTCGTACTGGAGTTTGCTTCCCAGAATTTCTCAAAGCTTTACAGTCCAGAGAGCGGCTGGAAAGGGCTACTAGGCGCCGACAAGAACCGGAAGAAATCCCATCTTTTGAAATTGTAAGCTCAACCACAGTGTTTGGCGAATTGAGGCAATCTCTTGAGTCATGGAGGATCCAAATTTTTGCGATTATGAGTATTTTGATTGAGAGTCATGTTCTAACTCGTTAACGTATCCAATTACTGCTTGAAATACATCACATTCCCTAAGCATGACTTCAATATGGATGTGGACGCAGCTCCGAAGTTCCTTTCAAAATTCTGATGCAGGTCTAGCAGCAGATGCTGCTGACGAAAGGAATGGAGGAGGATCAGGAGATCATGAAGGCGATGAAAGTGACAACTGGGACGGTCCAGCACATGACATGTCGGATAGTTCTCACGATAATGTTGTGGATAGCACTCAAACACTCGAACCTTCTGATCTACCTCAGGTACTTGTTGCACAAGGAGAGAACTTAGTAACAGAACCAAGGCTTTTATGCGATTGCGTCACTAACGTGTAATCACGCAGTCGGATTTCACATTCTCTAAGGTTGTCAAATCTAGTCCAAGCTCTTGAAATTGCCCAATACCATTTCTCGGACGTAGTTGTCTCAGGTATTGACACTGAAAAGTAGGGTCGGAATGCTTACAAGTGGTTCATCGCTTGACCAATTCATCTCCTGTATTCTCATTGAACAGCAGCCTGGATCAACGACAATGTACAGTCCTTACATGAATGTCCCATCTTTCGGTGATGGAAGAGAAGGAGAGGAGATGAGTTTTGAGGACCTGTGCCGAGCTCATCTGGTGAGTCTTACCTACGCCTGGAGTTAAGGGTTCTCACATTTTGTCATCAACAAATGTTACTAGTCTCTTTTTTAACTTGTGGCAACTCATTCAAGTTCTAATACGCTGGTTGCCTTGGCAGGACTCGATGCTGCAGAAGTTGGAGGAGGCACGTGTAAGGTCAGGGCTTGCAAATCGAGTAACGAAGTGGAAGAACAAAATCGAAGCTACACTGATTGAACAGGTATTGCGTTCACTGCAAGGACGAATTTTTGTATTCTGGCATGAAAATGCCAAGAGTAAGGCTGTAGAGATTATGGACTCAGTTCTCCTTGACTGTTAACTTGGTGACGCAGGATTCTCGTCCTCCATTCGATATCCATGAATATGGTGATCGTTTGCTCGACGAGTTAGCAACCTTAGCAGCAAGGTCTCAGGATGACGAAGAAGAGGTTCAAGAGTCTTTCACGTACCTTGTTCGTGGACAACAATGTGATCAAGTTGCAAGATCATTCGCTGCACTTCTGCAACTGGTAATTTCCATCGTTTCCTAAAATCTGCCAGTTGAGAGAGTCAGCAGCAACCCATTCTGGAAATGTAAATGCAGACAAAGATGTGTGGTAATTGGGCTGAGGCGTTATTTCCATCCTCGCAGGTCAACAACGGGAATGTCGTCATTGACAAAGGTGAAGTCGGTGGTGAAAGCTATTGCTTCACAGGAGAGAAACCCTTCACCGTGAAGCTGCTTACATCACAAAATAAGCACGAGGGAATGTTCGAGAACATGATACCTGCCAAAACAACAAAGAATCTTGGCAAAAGTAAAGCGGCTCGGCCTCCCCAGTCAACAGAGCGTTCTCGTAGTAAGCAGAACAAGTTCCGCGTTGTCCATGAGAACACTAATCTAGTTTCCGAACCCCGAAGTCCTACATCTCCCAGCAGGTCACGATCTTCCCTTGCATTATCCATGTCTCCAGGTTCGGTGAGGATAAGTAGCCGAAAGCGCAGACAAGGTGTTGGTGGTAAACGTGGGACTCCTGATAAAGAAAATAGGGGCTTTTCCACACCCCTTCATCCCACTCCAGTGAAATTGACACCTGACGGCAGGCAACGTAGCCGGAGGAGGCCTCTGGCCAAAATTGTGCAGTAATGTAAACTAGGAGAGCCCAAGTTTTATTTTCTAACCTTACAGGATGTACCTTACTCGTCTAGTGCACATATACTGGGTAAGGGAGGCCTTTCCTTTCATGCAACCCCCATTCACCGGGTTGTTTGTAAATTAATCATCAAACCAAGAAATACCGTCCTTGCCGCAGTCGGTTACTCGCGTACAAATCTAAGATGTATGTGGCTCTGAGAGTGGCTCTGTACAGGAATCTTAGATGTGCATGGCTCAAGGTTCAAGTAACATATCATTCGGCTTCGGCAATATCTGTTGGCAACGGCTGTCCTCACCTACCATATTGCCGATGCAGTCCCTCGCCATGGAAGAGCTTCTACTAGTCAACACGATCAGAAGCTTCAGAGACAGGCCTAAGCTGACCAACACTTTACATTTCGATTGAAGAGACCCCAAGTTGGCGAAACGACTTGAGCGGCCCTTAGTTGCCACGTCTATGTTTTGAAATGGTTTGAAATGTATTGAACACATGAAGGATGTGCCCACCATGGTTTCAAAGGTCAAACCTTCTAGCCAACTCTGGGAGTCGACTAAGTAAAAGTGCCAAACTAATGGGAAATCAGGGATTTTTCTTTCGTCTTTTGATGCCCTGTGTACCAACCTTCTCATCCACTCGACATTTGGTGCCTACTGAATGTACCTCCCAGATTCTTGAAGGAGTTGTCGAGCTGTTTTACACGGCTCTCTTCAGTAGACTTACTTCCGTAACTTACCATCCATCTTGCTCGTGATTTTTGTAATTAAAGTTGATTTTGCAATGAACAGGATGACGCACAAGCTGTTTGCAGGAACTACTTTAGTAGATGGAAAATTCAATATCTTTAAAGGAGGTGTGCAAATTTTAACTTTGCTTGACATTTACCTGATTTTTTTTAACATCTTATTCAGAATATTATGATGTGGTTATTTTTAGGGAAGAGTTTATAACAGAATAACATAAGTTTTAATTTTTTAAATTATTACTACTATTGATGATAGTATTTTATCCTTATGTTTATTATATATTCTTTAATAGAGTGGTGAGTGTCATGAGAAGCCTTAGGGTATATGCCCAAGGAGTCATTATATCTTCTTTTGCCCATGGTTGTATATAATCTGATGCCTCTTCACAAAATGTTTGTACAAAATGTTTATGATGCGCATCTTGAACATTTTTTCAGGTTCATTATTCCTCTAGTTGTTTCATGAAGATGTTTCTAGTGGTTGTAATTATACCATTGGGAGGTATAATGGGTTTAGGTATCAATCAATTACTCGCGTATGTTAGGTACTAGATTACTTCTTAGAATAGAAAATTCACATGGTGCACCGGGTCTTGTTAGCTATATCATAGTAACCCAAAATTGTTCTCATTTCCAGAAACAACTCTGTCCATTTAGTTCCAAGTGGTCAAACCCATAGGTTATGAAATAGTATTGGTTGGCATTAGAGCATTCTTACATATCGATCCAAATTCACCTGGCTTATGCGTGAATATTGACCGACCACTTGTTATAGCATCTCAAATTTAAATATCTTTCAAGAGCTTTAGGGAGATTATAGGATAATTGATGAGCCATTTTTCTTTTGTGCAATCCTTCTATGCTTAATTATTTGTAATTTTCATAATAGTGTTTCTTTAAGGAGAATCATTGTTTTTAAACCAACCCCATATATATAAAATAAGGAGATCCATAAGGAGTACTTCTATTTATTATGACTCACTATTGTTACTCACACTTTGGAGAACTTTTGTTTATTGTATGGTGTGTCCAAGTTATACTTATTCATCATTTGCAAATGATACTCAAATGATGTGCTTTGCAAGGAAGATGTTGACATACCTTTGATTATTGGACTAGTGACCTTCATCTTGTGGGCTTGAGTATAAAGGTATCAAATTGTAAGTCCATTTCTACATTTGTGTTCTTCATGACCTTGAGCTTCCAAAGAGTGTTAACTTAAAGAGAATATATTATATCTACTAACAACTCATGTATCATAGGAGTATCAAAAAAGAGTATTAAGATTCTGTATTGCTGTACTAGATTTCTACACTTACATAGGATATTCATTATATTATGTGGATAAACTCTCTTTACTATAAGATTACAAGTGACATCTGGTATATTTGCATCTAATATTGATTCTTGATTTGACTATTAAATGTATATGGTTCTCTCTCTTTCTTTGATATATTCTCCTATGATAATATTTGTTACTTTCATATTAAATTTATTTTTTTAATTCAAGATAAATTTAATTGAGTTAGCAAAGAAGATAGAAGAGAGAAGATGACCCAATGCTAAGTAGAACTTACTTCCTTCAAGGATATAGCCCACGGTCTTATTACTTCTTTTTAAGATGAGTATAGGTCTACTTCTAAATAAAGTTTAGATTTAACTTTAGAGCAGAGCTATCAATCCATATGAAGGTTCTTCAACACTTTATAACACATATTTATAGGAAGGCTCATAAGACGTTATAGCTTTCTTTTATGAAACATCCTAGGTATTTTTGAAATAAATTCTAGAAGTTTCTAAGAACTTTTTGAGAAAATTTTACAAAATTATTATGGTAAATTGTTGTAATATCACAGCGTCTACTTTGATTAGTCAATGATATCTTCATCACATGCTTCATTTTGTTAACACTCATTATGTGCTTTGGTTTTAAACTCTTGGACATCATCGTTAGTATTGTGAAGATTATGAATGTGCTCACATATACCATCATGAAGCATATAACACTTTGAAAAGAACTTTGTGTATATTTTTTTGATGATCACAAACATTAATGAAATTCTTGGCAATGATTAAACAAATATTTTACTCCTTGTGATCTTGATATGTGATTGTAGATTGAGGAGTTGAATTCAATCAAGAAAAATGTGTTGATTGGACTAAAAAGTCTCACTTTATAAGTATGGAAGACAAGATGAATTAAATTGATTGTGTGAAAGAAGGTCACATTGATAAGCAATAAGAGAGATACTTTGAAAATAACAAAGGGTACAATCTATTCAAAAATAGATCAATAAACTTGAGTGTCAAGGAGTAAGAAAAGGTTATGACTAAAGAGCATAAACCTTAAATCAAAAACAAAAGATAACTCATAATTGTATGTCTCAACATCATAGTTTCTTAGAATTTTGTGTACTAAGCAAATAGATTTTGACTTCTTGTAAATAAGAAAGTAAGATGGACAAGAAGATGCAAGTTATAGGAATATTAGGAGGTGGAAGAGTAAATAAAATATCAAGAGAAGATTGGAATATAGAAGAATAAGCAAACTATTGAGAAATTTAAATTACGAAAATAAATTAAGACCTAGTGAATAAGATCTTGACCATATTAAGAAAGAAGAGATATAATATAGTTTTTCTAGTTTTCTTTGAGTCGCTGTTAGCAAAAAGAGCTTGAAGTAGAGTTTCTTAATCGTTGTGATAAATGTTACAAACTGTATAGAAGCATATCTTATCAGATTAGCATGTCACGCTTGACCATCTCTTTCGGGAGGAGAGTAGGAAGTGTACATCTCCAATTTGGTGCATAAAATCTTCAAGATGCTCGCCAATACTCACCAATAAATCAAGAATTGAAATTAAGTATGAGTACCTTCAAGAGATAATGATTTGAAACACAATGATGATATTACACAATATCTACGTAGATTTTAGCTCATTGAGTATTATCTACTATGTCAATAATAGGATTTAAGTAATTATTCATATATATAAAAATTCCATTATAGCCTTGAGCAATGACAAGAAGAGACATAATAATCAAAATGCACATACTCTCTAATGTGAATATGGATAATAAAAAGCTACAAAAACTAAACTATTTTATTATTAAAAAAATATTATAGTAAATAAAATAGTAGTATTATCTGGTCCAAGATGATCTAAGATAGGATATCATATGTTTGGTACAAGAAAAAAATCATGGAAAATATACTTGATTCTCTATTCATAAAAATCTGTTATTAATGGAAAAATTTATTTACTCATTAGTATTAACTACAATTCAAGCTCAAAAAAGTTGGAAAAAAGGAATTCCTTGCAACTTTTGCTTCTAGTATGATATAATTTTATCTTTTTGTTTGATAAATTAATATTTGACATGATTATAGTATTCAAAAGTTGCTTTGGATCCAACCAAAATAAAATAAGTATGTGGAAAAATATAGAATATTCCTATTTTCTATTATAGCTTGATATTAGCAATTGGTTGTTGCTCTTCCCAATATTGATTCTTCATATGCTCCATATGATATCTATATAGATAATAATAAGCTTGTAAAATAATCAATAATATCAAAAAACTTAATCAAAATCAAAATCAATAATACAGATAACTTAAGATCTTACACTAAACTTCCATTGCATCAATATTGCTACACTATGCTAGTATAAGCATGGTGTTTTCATTCTATCTTATTATAAAGAAAATATTCCTAAAAACACCAAAACATACCTATTTTAACTGTACATAATCATAGTTTTTACCTTCTATTTTTCTATACAAATCAAATCACTATCATAACCAAATACATTTGTCTTCCAATCTATTGAGAACACAATGAGCCTCATCATAAATATTAAAACCATTGATGAAGCTAAAATGAAGTCAAATCCATTCAATGTAAGTTGAGAAAATAACTCTTTCATCTTTTTGAGTGGAAAAGACCATGATTTATTTATAGCAAAGAAAACCCTTCAATGCAACTATACAAAAGGTAATAAAGAAAGAATCAAAAGACAAAAGATAAGACTAAACAAAACTGACTAATTTTATTTATTTATTTATCTTATGCTCATAGATAAATAAATATTAAATAAAAATAATTTTTCATCTATGTCTCAAGTACTACATCCATATAAAATTTGAAGAAAAAGTGATATCCAATGATTATTTTTGATATTGATAGATAGTCGTTAATAAGTTCAACTGCTCATAAATGATTTCCAAGTAAAATCAAGAAAAAATCAACATTAAACACATTTTTTATGAACTCTTGAGCACCAAATGTTTTAAACTAGATATAATTTTTACAACTATATTGGAGAAAATATATTTCTAGAGTAATTATTATTTTTATCTATAATTATAACCTAATAAAAAATGATAATATATACTAGAAAAGAACAATATTTTCAAATAAATAAACATAAAAAAGTGCAGATGTTAAGTATGAAACTTAATTAAAAGATTGAATTGATTAAGTTATGTTTAAAATGTATTCAAACACCCTGAAAGTTGAAGTTTATAATCCAAGAAAACAAGTAGGAAGGATAGAGGAAAAGAGATCGACCAAAATTAGATAGAACCTACTTCAGACACTATAATGACACAAAGCCTTATTGATTGTATTGTAATGACTATATATGCTTTCCTTTTGGTGACATTAACCATTAACTTCTTAGCCAAGTCAATCAATTGCTAGAAGGTTACTTACAAGTTTATAGCCTAAAGGAAGTTTTGATGTATATTACAAACCTGATAAATCCTTAGGAAAATTCCTAGGTACCTTGTGAATATTTATTTTTTAATTCAAGGATGATTTTTAAAACCATATTTTAAAATTTTCTAATAACTCACATGAAATTATTCTTCTCAATTATTATGTTGATACTATTATAGTTCTCCTTTCTTTTGTGTTCTTATGCTTTAGAGTTTAAGGAAGAGGTTTGTGGAAATCTTTGGTTACACCATAAGACTAAGAACTTTTGAGTGTGTGGTGAAGGACTTGGCACATACACAAAGAGCTCCATTTATTTTTGTGCAAGCATATCTCTGAAGAATAAGGTTGCATTTATAGTTTTTTTTGTTTTGTTGTGCACTTTAGGCACCTCTTTATACTTGTACTTTGTGATTGTTGGAAGGCCTATATTTGAGAGATGTGTGCAAGGAAATCTCTAAGGATAAAAGTATACAACAAGATCATCACTTTATTCCTCTAGCTTTATAGTTGCATAAAACCTAATTAAATAGAAAATTTAACATATTTTCTTAGATAGTGTTATAGTGGATTTTTAATGATAGTATAAGAAGGTACATCCTTGGTATGAAGAGAGCACTAGTTTGCTTCATAAAAAATGTGCAGGAAAGAAAAAAATATTTTAAATGATTAAGTCACAATGGCAATGGCAAATGTTATGGTTATTGATTCCATAGGAGCTAAAATTTTGAAGTGAATGATTATTCAAGATACTGCAATTTTCTTGGATGTGCAAGAAAAATATCTCTAAGTTTAAGGGTTTATAACAAGATCATTTATATTTGCACAAAGCCTAATTGATATAGATTTTGATTGTCCAAAGACTTACCTTCCTAAGCTACCAATGAATAAGTAGTATCATTATCAATTTGTTGTTCTATATTTTAATTTATAAGTTGAGTATCCATTATATATTGAGAGTATAAGCTAGTCCAATCTTTAAGAGAATAACCATATTAAGGGATACTTTTTCAGATGCTCTGGATGTGTATAGACTATATGTCTTAGACAGTCAATATCATGGGTGCAATAATATAGATCACTTATTGCAACATTATTGAAACTTAATTTCTTTTTCTCCCCACAAGTATTTTTTTTTATTCTTTGGATGGTTGATAAGATCTTCCTATCCTTTATGTATGTTCTTTGTTTAACTTGAGCAGATTTTCTCCTTGTCTTTGCTGTCCGGTGCATATCATACCATCCTCTTCTAGATGTCAATGTAAATTTTTTTCTATATGACAAACTATTAAGAATTTTTGAAACCTTAACCTAGTAAATATTGATTCCCAATGATTCATCCAAAAGAAAATTGTGTTAATTTCATCCCATGTGTAGTCATGTTTCTGTATTAAATTTTGTGTAGTACCAATCTCATGAATTATACGTGAAATTTAATTGATAAATTATAAAGAAAGAGAAACTCATAAATTTTTGTTAAGATAATAGTGTTTAAAAAATATAGATTGATAAGATTACTTCCAAAAGAAATTTTTCTATATAGAAAAAGTACAAATATGGTCTTACATGTAGTTAGAATCTTCAAATATTTATTTTCCTTGGTAGATAGATAAAAAAAATTTATAAAAATTTTGATGATAAAAATGTATTTAAAATAATATGGTGTAGAAAATTTATACTTACAACTTTCTCAAAGCACTTGATTTAAATAGATATTAGATTTCTTATTTTAATGTTATAGAAAAATTGGTTAAAGAGTACTTTATAGAGGCAATGTATATTTTCTCCTACATCTTTCTTCTAGATCGTCATCCCTTGTAATTTTGTGTAGTAAAGATGATCATCTTTACTCTCATTTGGATCTAAACTTGTCCATCTATATGAATTTTGCTGATGTAATAAAGTTCATTGGCATTTACCTGTTTTCTCTTTCTTGAGTATTTTATAGATGCAAGATTTATTTTCTCTATCATCTTTCTTCTAGGTCTCATCCCTTGTACTTTTATGTAGTAAATTTCATCATATTTAATCTCATTTGGCTTGCTAAACTTGTACATCCATATGACTTGTGCTTGTGTAATAAAGTTCATTGGCACTTAGCTTCTTTTCTTCTTCTTGGACTTGCATGTTGATATTGCATTTGGGTAGTGTGTGATACTTTTTAGGATTCTTTTATTCTTAGGATTACATTCATATTTGCACAAGTGCATTGAATGTGATTATCCTTAACCTTTTTCTTAATCCTTAACCTTTTTCTTAATGCATTTGTAGTGAAGGCATTTGATCTTCTCCTCTTTTTATCTTTTTATAGGTAATGAGCGTGAAAATATTTAAACTTCCACCCTTCTCCAACTTGTGCTTTTACAATGAGTATCATCATTTCAAACACTACTATTATTTATTTCTTATTTTTTAGTGAAAGCAATAACTTCTGGCTTTATTGCATTCCTTGACCTCTTAAATTTTTTTTGGAAGGATATAAACTTGTATTATTGGTAAAAGATATATAAAATTATGTTATTGGAATATCTATTTTATACTCCATTGAACTTGCATTGTCATCATCTTATATTCACTTGTACTTTTTGAGTGTTTCATATATGACTTTCACAATATGAGAAACAACTTTATAATAGGAATATCACTTTTATCTCTTGATGAAGTATGCATTCCCATGAAGCTTTATAATTAGAGTAAAGATAAGTTCTAGAAGTCTTTTGATATTAAACTCATTACGTTTCATACTGCTTACAATATTCATCAAAACTTTTGGTTTGATTAATCATACAAGAATTAGTTTCAACATAGTGAAATTGGTTTGTTTCTTTAATATATCTTAAAATACTCCAAATACAAGAGACTGTTAATTATGTCTTCCTATGAAGCTTATTTTTTCTTTCACAAGTTTTGGTGCAGATAACAAGGTAAGAACCTTTAAATTTTTATCATTTAGAATTTTCTTTGCACAAATAATCTTGAATACACTCCTTGATGTTGCAATTAGTGTAGATTTTTTTTTTGATTAACCAAATAGAAATTTCTTTTTGTAGTAGTACTATGAACAAGTTCATGGCATTGTGCAACATTTATATAATTACTAAAAATTTAGCTCTTCTTTTATGTAGTTTACATATCATATTCTCAATCTTTAAATCTACAATAATTGCTTCAAAATTCTCATGTTCTCTGTTCTACACCGCAAGGTTTAAAATCTTACATTTAGTTAATGCTTTCCATGATACTTTATGTAGCTTCTTTGATATATTCTTCATCTCAAAATAAAGATTCATATCTTTGGTATTATATTTTCCATGATTTATTTTAGTTTCCAAGGATATTTTTATCTTTTTAATACCATTCTATTATCCTAAAATAGATTTCTTGACTATGTTAGACTCTTGAAATGATTATCCATAGGTTTAGAAGTTTAAAAAGTAAAGCAATATCTGTTCTTGTCTTTGGTATGTGGAACTCCTTATGGCTTCAATTCAATTATAGATTTTATTAGGATTCTTCCTTGTATTAGAATTCTAAGTATATGCAAGATACATCAATTGATCTCATCTATTTACTCCTACCACTTTTGTTATTTTACTGCTGGTTCTAGATTTTTTTTCTTCACTCTCTATCTCTATTTTTTTTCCATCTACATTATTTTTACTTCCTCCTTTTCCTTTGAATGTTATTTAAAAAATTACAAGGATTTTAGTTTTTCTTTTGAATTTATTAAAGTAAGGCCTTGGTTCTTTTATCTGATTTTTACTTTCCTTGGTATAATGGTTTATAGTTTCATTGATATTTATATCTTGGGATGATCAAAGTGTTTGGAATTCTAAGGTTCAAGAAATTATTTTATCCATGATTAGTGGAATTTTTTTATATATTTCAAAATCATGCTTTGCTTGTAACTGCTTTAGATATAGGAATTACATGACATTATATCTTAAGCAATTATAAATATATAATTCTTCAGACATAATGTTATGTCTAAAACAATTATATTTGATGTTTTCTTCTATCCATGCTAGTTCTTAACATAAATTTCATAAGTTCTTTTTATTCTGTTAACTAACATGGTTTTTCACTTTACTTATTAATACTATTTTTGGAATTTTTTTTATCCAAGTAAACAAGAAATGTGTTCTTCCAACACATATTAATTCTGAAAATCCTTATTCTCAAGGCAAATTTCCATGTTTTTGGTTCAAATAGAATTGGATATTATCAAGGCTCTCTGACCAAGAAGTGATTATAGAAAGGCTTTTTGGCATAAATACCATCACATTTTTTAGATTTATGTTCAATGATCTACATTATCTCACTCTTATATAAGCATAGCTTCACTCTTCTTGCTTATTGATTGTGATCATTCTAATTATTATTTATAACTCTTTTAGTTGTGCATGATTATTTTCTTCTAATTATTAGCTTACAAATATTTCAAATGAGATTGCACAATAATACATGTTTATTTACCATAATGATCCAGTACAATTATGCCATATAACCTTCTAGAAAGTTTAAACACTAAACTCCAAAATTACATAAGAAGTTTTATAATGGAATAATTTAAAGGTAGATAAGAAATTTCCTTGGGTTTGTGTAGGCTAGAAAAATATGCTAGAACCTCCCTAAGCTATAAGATCATTAGGATTGGTGTCATAAGGATGAGGTACTTGGATAGGTGTCACACCATTTGTAGTGCCGCATCTAGATGCTCGGACACTGGAGTTCCAGTGATAGTAGTTAGAGTTAATTTAGCAGTTTCTCAAAGACTACTTTCCGACGGTCATATTTTGTGTTTGGGGTACTGACTTCACAGTGGAGCCCACCATCACTTTGCACCGTTTGCACCGTCGAGTGTGCCGTTAGCGGGACCATTAGGGTTTCAGAGCTAGCTTGAGTCCAGGGGGTATAGTTTTGAAGTGAGCTCCAAAGAGCTAACTTCTTTGATGTTGAGCCTTTGAGTTCATGGCTATGGTGGACAGAGGCCGGCGAGCGTCACCTAGATTCTCTATGCTTGAGTGGGTGTGGCTTGACTGTAATCAGTGCCTAGTTGTTGGCAATTTATAGAGTAACAGATCAAATACTGATTTGAGTTGAGTTGAGTTCAGAGTGGTAAGCAATCTGATTATATCAGAGAAGTGAAGTCAAGGGGAAATCGCGTGCAGGAATCTTGAGTGTTGGTGGTATCTCCAAGCTCGGTGGATCGTTGGTAGCTCGATTCAAGTTCAGTGTTTCCCTAGTGTGAAGAAGCTCAATTGATTGATGTAGATTTGGCAGTTAGGCAGACGGTGTGCGGAAGCGGTGGCCAAATTTTGAGCAGTGGTTGTGATTTTGAGCTCAGGAGGTGAAGGCATGACCAATTGGCTACGAGTTGGGCTCAAAAAGTCAAATTGAAGGTGGAGTTGGGAAGCTCTTCTCATGAATTTGTGATTTGGAAAAACCTGTGTTGTCAATTTGGCTCGAGTGGAAAGTTAGTGGGGGATTTGGAGGATAGTCAACTTTAGGGTTTACGTCAGATTTTGGTTGGGATTTATGTCAGATTTTGGCCAGATTTGGAGGAGTTTTGCTAGTTTGGAGGAGTTTCGTAGACTTGGAGAAGTTTTGTGAATTTTGGAGGAGGTTCAAAGTGGCAAGAAGAAAGGCCTCATTTGGCTGAATTTTGGCATTTCAAGGCTTCAAAGCATAGGGCTGTGGGCTTTGAGAGGCTACAAAGGCCTAGAAGGGCCAGCAAGCAAGCAAGCCAACGTGAGGCTAGCTAGTTTAGAGTAGATCTTGGTCATTGGTTGACAAAATCTGCCTTTCTTGCTAGATTGTGCGCAACAGAGTTTGACCTCTAGATCTCTTGTTCCTAGATTGGTGCCCTAGCCGATGGTCCACCCTCACTTGTTGTCCTAGTGATTGTGCCACTATTACCTATACACATGTAGCTTTGGCTAGGAGAGGCAGTTTGATTCCATTCTTGGTGATCCTAGTAGCTTAGTACTTAGATACTAACTTCTCTTATGTCAAATGCCAAATGGTGGCAAAGTCAATCTTGTGTTGTGTTATGAGATGGAGGGTTTTTGTTTAGATTTCTTGTGATTGGATCCTCTCCATTCTCTGCTTCCTGTTTGTGCACCACGTTTGTGTGAGATGCCCTGACTTTTGAGCGTTGGTGCTCTGGTGTGCTCTTGGTGGTGAGGCTGGAGTGATGACCAGTTAGACTACCTTTGTTTCTCTCCGGTGAGGCAAGAAGTGATGACCTGCAGACCATGAGAGTGCGTGTTATGATGGCAGGTTACAGGTTGCCCTTTCCCCTAGTGTAGTTATCTTGGTTAGAGTTACATTAGTGGGTGGTGCTTAGTTGGTGTTGGCACGTGATGGTGTTGGCACTTGCGGTTGCAGTTGGTGGTTTGGGTTTTCTATTGTGGTTACTTTGTTACGACTGAGTTCTTTGGAGATTCCAGAGGAGTTAGCCCTGCAATACATAGTGGGTTTACTCAGAGTGGTGCTCGATATCAGCCTGTATCTTAGGTCCTAGTGAGGGAGGAGATTGACTTTGAGTTGGAATTCGACATAGAAGCTGATTCAGTTGAGAGTGCACTTGGTGTGTCTGCACCGTTGTTGTGGGACATGGACAAGATTTATGGGGCCTCCAAAGGCCCTAGGCGTTACTCTGGTATAGTGGGTACCATTGAGTTGGATGACTTCATCTAGGAGTTTGATAGTTGGTGTGATCTGCAGCAGATGCGGAACCCGACTTTGTTCACACCCTTCATGGCATGGAAGGGGTTGTTTCAGCACTTGGAGGGTCCACCAATGGATGACTACCATGAGTTCAGGAGAGCTCATTTGGAGGAGATTGAGTTATGGAGACAGTATTGGTCTCCACATTATATCTCCATCACTTTAGGCTTGGTGGCCAGGAGTAGATCGGCTGTACCTATGAGTTCTAGCTTGAGTAATGTGGGTGGAGCTAGTGGAGGTGCACTAGTTGGAGATAGTGCTACTACAAGTGGAGGTACCGCTGCAGGAGGTGGTGTGGTACCAAGGTTTAACCCCATGGTGGAGTTCTTCCTATGTTTGAGGCAGAACTACTAGGGAGTGCGGACTGACAAGCTGAGGAGCTTGCAGGAGTTCTAGCGGAAGGCTAGAGAGAGCCTACGTGAGGCATACACTTGCATGAGGCGGCTGATCAGTTTCACTCAGGGAGTTACTGAGGTCTAAACAGTCCAGTTTTGGTATGGGATACTAGACAGGGAGTTATGACGTAGAGTTTGTGATGCTACGTTGTTGCAGGCTATTTTGCCCACTTTGGTAGTAGTCTTTGGTTTGGCTGAGCGTATTGAGCTCAACATGGTGGAGGAGAGAGTGGTGACATCTGGATTTGGTAGGGAGACCTCATCCACAGCTGTGACTTCTTCTAGAAGTGCAGCAGAGTGCACCATGTCCAGTTGGTTTTCAAGAACAAGGTGGACAGCCCAAATCCTATGGAGCGAGTGGAGGGCCTAGTGGAGTTACCCTTACCCTCATTTTTAGGTCAGCAGCAGCTAGTGAGTGGTAGTGTTGCTTGTTGGACTTGTGGTGGCCCTCACCATTGGAGAGAGTGGACTCAGGGCAGTGGACCTAATACCTCGGGTGCATCACAAGCATCACAAAGGTAGTGTGAGCATTGCCACAAATTTGGTCACACTAGTGACCGGTGTTTTGACCTACACCCGGAGTTACGGAGTGGTAGGGCTGCTATGTCAGGTAATAGAGGAGCTCTTGTTCATGGAGGACAAGGTGGTAGAGGTGGTGGTAGAGGATCTACACCTAGTAGGGGTGCAGTACCTGCCCTTACTTCTGACACAGCTATGGCTACTCGGATTGAGCAGTTGGAGCAAAGATTGGCTAGTATGGCTATTGCTCAGAGGAGATCAGATTTGGGTGCTGAGGCTTCCACCTCATATGCTGGTGATAGAGATGCTTTGGACTTCATGTGCGGAGTAGCACAAGTGGATGCATCTGCAGCAATGACTAGGAGTGCAGTATGTGCTCCAGAGCCTAAAGGAGCATCAGTGGAGTTGGACCCACAAAGAGGAGAGGTTGGGAGATAGGTTAGACTTCCCCAGTCTTTCACACTATCTGAGGCATTATAGATAACATCCATGGTTCCTAGACATCCCAGTGCAGGTGTGGTAGGTGGTGATGGAGTACATGATGGACTACCTGCTAGTCAGCCACTTGCTACTACACAGACTGAGTCTAGCATGATGTTGGAGGCGGCTCAGCTGATTATGCAACGTCCTTTGTTTTCGGCCAATGATATGTCTACATTGGGAGTTGATCCAGCCCCAGTATTCCGGTTGGCTGCCACGTTGTGTGAGAGTAGGGATGGTGCGGTTCCTACTACTAGAGCAGAGGTGGTTGGTAGTGGAGCTTACTTGGTTGAGGAGCATGGGATCCGTTCAGCGACCAGTGGTTTACGGTAGGCAGCAGCGGCTAAATAGGAGGAGTTGCCAACTAGACCAGCCTTTGAGAGAGCGCGGTTTACACCTGGTGTTGTGCTATTGGATAACCAGAGGGGAATTTTCTGTTTGGTGGGACCTTCAGGGAAGGTCTATACACCACAGAGAGTCTTGTTAGACTCTGGTGCACAACCCCTTATGTTGGGGAAGGCTACATTTGTCAGTCTGGGGTTACAGAAGACCAATGTGGAGAGGTGTCCATTTCAGATCCAGACATCTCTAGGTGATGGTTTGACACAGTACATCACACGTGGAGAGCTTGTTGTCCAGGTTCAGCCTAGTCATCCGACTGATAGCTCGGTGGTAAGAGCTCAAGCTATTGCAACAATAGCTGAGTCATATGATGTGCTAGTTGGGGGAGCAATGTTATACCCCATGGGTTTCAGCATTGACTATTGGGAGGAGACAACCTCTTATAGACCTGGTTGGCAATCTGGTGAGGGACGGGTGTAACAATATGGAGTTTAGGGATGAAGTTAGTCGGGCTTACGAAGTAGAGAATAAGACAAAATAGCCTAGAATATTCTAGAAGTATCTAAGAAGCTTCTTGGGAAGCTTCCCAACTAGTTAACTTGCACCCTAAGCAGGTAGCTTCTAGAAGGAAGCTTCTAGAAGCTTCTAACTAGCTTAGCTTGCATGCCAAGTAGGCGGTTTCTAGAAGGAAGCTTCTTGAGAAGCTTCCTAGTTAACTTGGCTTGCACTCCAAGAAAGCGGCTCAAGGAAGCTTCTTGAGAAGCTTCAAGGGCCTTGTATGCTACCTATAAATACCAAAGCCAAAGCTCATGCTAGGCATTTGGAGTTTTCCCTCATTCAAATGTCCCAATGTGAGTTTCCATTCTCCTATTTATCTCCTCGGTTTTGGTCTTTTACATTGGTATTAGAGCAGGAATGGGATGGATGGAATTTATGGACCACCAAATCCACTTCCACCAAACCATTGGGACTTTCATGTCCAGATATTACCAAAGCATTGTTTCACACAATTCATCATCTCATGCTTTGGGCAGGATTTTCTACATATGATCACTGTCTCAGAGGAATCCTTGATACTTCCAGTGGTAACTTATGGAGAATAGTGGACATGTTGTATCTATGTGTTAATCAACTAGATAAATTGAGGGTAGTGGAATAGAGTAGAAGCAATGGCGGCAATACCGGATGTTATCCTTGCAATGCAACAACAAATTGAGCATCTTACTTGATTGTTGGATGAACGAGACCAGCGACGACAAGAACAGATAGATTGAGCGCCAGTTCAAGATGGAGAAGATTGCATTTGATTCCCTAAACTCAAGGTATTTGAAGGCAAGAATCTCTTGGGTGCAGTGGAAAATTTTGTGTTTGATTGTGAATGTTATTTTGAAGCTACCAATCTACAAGATGAGCAAAAACAGATTCTCTTGGCTTCTAGCCAATTGGATGGAGTAGCAAAGCTATGGTGGAGATTCTAAGTGGAGCAAGCCGAACGACAAATGGTTGCACCAATATTGACATGGGCAGAATTCAAGAGCACAATAATCAGTCGGTTCCAAGCTATAAATGCCACACGAGCTGCACGGGATAAGGTGGCAGAGTTGAAACAGATTGGCTCTATAAAAAGTTACATCTCGCAGTTCCAAAACACCATCATGCAGATCCCAGATATTTTGGAAGGTGAAGCTCTAGATCAATTTGTGAGGGGCTTGGAGGCAAGAACCAAATTAGAGGTAACCATGCAAGAGCCACAACACTTGGAGGAAGCCATGCGGTTGGCCGAATGTTTTGATTCCTTGGTAGAAACAACTTGGTCTCAACCTCGACCTCCACAAAGCCTACCAATACACTACACACAAGTAGAGGAGCCACCACTAATGGAGATTGATGCAATTCAACAAATACCACTGAGCATGGTGGACAAAGAGAAATTGTGACAAAATGGTGGTTGTTTTTATTGTCGCCAATTGAGGCATCGCATTGCTGAATGTCCACTCAAGAATGGACAACCTCGACAAGTTGCCCACGTGGAGGTTGTGGAGCGGAATGATCAAGGAAACAAGGAATCCCAGTAGGAGATTTCGAGCCACCTACTGGGAGCTTGATTAGTTCCAATGGGATTGAAGGCTCGACCTATGCAAGTCTGCTTCACTTGCAAGGTATGATATCTAATTGAGGTTGTAGAATTTTGGTTGATTCTGGAAGTTCAAAGAATTGCATATCTATGCAAGTAGCAAAGGAATTGGGTATTCCTATCAAGCCAGTAATTGGAAGTAGTTTGATGATGGCGGATGGTAGAAAGGGTTTTGCATTCCGCACCTCGCATCTTGTTACCTTCAAGATTGGGAAGGAGTATTTGGAGTGTATGAGGTTTGTAGTGGCACCGCTACACTATGATATCATTTTGGATCTACCTTGGCTTGAATGTCATAAGGTTCAATTCGATTGGACCCGGCGCCAAATTCAAGTACAACACCAAGGTAGGAATTTCTGATTAGGTTGTCTGGCACCTCTGAGTAAGACACCTAAGAATAGTCAAGCCCAAGATGGGAAGTTTGTTGAGAAGGTAGCCATAGAGTGAACCTTGAAGGAAGTGGAGTCCCAAGATGGGAAGTTTGCCAAGAAGGCAACCATGGAGCAAGCTTGGAAGAGAGATGAGTCCCTAGAAGGGAAGTTTGTTAGTAAAGCAGCCATAGAGCAAGCTTTGGAGGAAGATAAGTCTGTATTTGCGGTGTGGATCAAGCCAATTACACAAGACCAATCTGTGGAGGACCAAGAGCCTCATCAAGTAATGGTTGATTGGATAGTTAAGGAGTTTGTGGACATGTTTCCGGATGATCTGCCGAAGGGATTACCCTCCGATCAAGGTATGCCCTTTAAGATTGAGTTATTGCCAAGGAGTACTCCAGTGAGTAGACCGATCTATCGGCTCTTACCAAAGGAGTTGGAGGAGTCGCAAACAACACTTACAGAGTTGTTGGAGAAGGACTTCATACGACATAGTACCTCTCCTTGGGGAGCACCGGTACTATTTGTTCCAAAGAAGGATGGAGGACTTCGATTCTGTATTGATTATCGTGGGCTCAATAAGCAAACCATGAAGAATGCATATCTCTTGCCTCGGATCGATGACTTACTTGATCAACTAAGTGGAGCACGTTACTTTTCCAAGTTGGATCTTTGTAGCGGCTATTGGCAAATTCTGATTGATAGAGAGGATGTGCAAAAGACTTCCTTTCGCACAAGGTATGGGCATTTTGAGTGGAGAGTTCTACCTTTTGGACTCACTAATGCTCTAGCAGTCTTCATGGATCAGATGCATCGGGTGTTGGATGGACTATTGGATCGGTCAGTGGTGGTATTCTTGGATGATATCTTAATCTATAGCGAGACAGAGGCAGATTATGTGAATCATGTGCAAGAGGTCCTAAGACGACTACGACACTGGAAATTTTACTGTAAGAAGTCAAAGTGTGCTATTTGGCAGAAGGAGGTTACCTTCTTGGGTCATAAGATCTCATCAGAGGAGATCAAGATGGAAGAAGAGAAGATCAAGGCCATTACTGATTGGCCTACCCCAAAGGATGCTATAGAAGTACGGGCATTCAATGGATTGGCTAGTTTTTACCGGCGATTCATCCACTATTATGCTCATGTGGCTGCACCATTGACTGACCTCTTGGGAAAGAACTTGAGCTTCCAATGGAACACCAAACATGAAGAAGCATTCCAAAAGTTGAAAAATATGGTGTCTTCGAGACCCATTCTTCAACCATATGATCCTCAACTACCTTGTGTGGTTGATTTTGATGCTTCTAACTTTGCAATTGGAGCTGTGTTGCAACAAGAATTTCTAGATAGACTACATCCCATCGCCTTTGTGTCTCGCCGACTAAATACAGCTGAAAGAAATTACTCTGCTTGAGATGGGAACAACTTGCAATGGTATATGCCACCAAGGTATGGAGGCATTATCTCTTGGGGAAACAAGTGATCATGCAAACTGATCACAAGCCATTGTTGCAGACCTTACACCTGGAGCACATGAAGAGTCGACATCATCGATGGAAAGAGCAACTTCAATTGTTTGACATCATACTTGAGTACAAACCAGGTTGGTTCTATGTCATCCCTGATTTGAAGTCTCTTCCTCTCATTGCGGTAGCAATTACAACGGTGTCAATTGATCCCAAAATCCATAATGAGTTTTGGTTAGCTCTCCAACAAGATCCCTTCTTCCAAATGGTACATGGTCGTCTAACAACAGGTGACAAAGAGTACAACACCTTCTCCTTCAAGGAAGGCTTTCTATTCCATGCGGACCGGATCTATGTTCCAGCCAAAGGTGATCTTCAACTTGTGCGCCTTCAAGAAGCCCATGATTTACCCATCGTTGGTCACATGGGTGTGGACAAGACCTTGGGTACCCTCCAACGTCAATGGTGGTGGCCCAACATGACACGAGATGTTTGAGAATTTGTTAGATCGTGTGAGAGCTGCCAATGTAACAAGGCCAGTAATCAAAAGCCGAGTGGACTCCTTCAACCGCTTGCCATTCCATCCGCTTGTTGGGAGCATGTGAGCTTGGATCTCATCACATCCTTGCCAAAGACAAAACAAGCACACACCGCAATCGTGGTGTTTGTGGATAAGCTTAGTAAGCAAATCCACTTGGCACCAACCTGTGATACCGTGGATGCTCCAACCTTAGTGCAAATCTACTTCGACAATATCTTCAAGCATCATGGGATGCCATGTGTACTTATCTCCGACCATGATCCTCGATTTACTGGGAAGTTTTGGCAAGCACTCTTCCAGATACTCGGCACCAAGCTTGCTTTGTCCACGGCCTATCATCCTCAAACTGATGGACAAACTAAACGCGCAAATCATACATTGGAGGATATGTTGCGGGCTTTTGTCAATGTCCACCATACCAATTGGGATGAATGTCTTGCAGCTACAGAATTTGCCTACAACAATTCCAAACAGGCAAGCACCGGATTTTCTCCCTTCTTTCTCAATTTTGGCCAAGATCTGCTTGTTCCAGATTTGCTTCTTGCTCCTCCTCCCTCTCAAGTTCCTCATACTTCCACATTCTTGACCACTATATCCCAATCTCTCCAATAAGCCAAGTCTCACCTCCTTGTTGCTCAGAATCGCCAAAAACAATATGCGGACCACCATCGTCGTGATCTTACCTTTGAAGTTGGCGATAAAGTCATGCTATCCTCTATTAACCTCCCTCTCTCACTTGATACCCAAGTTTGTAAACTTGCTCCTAGTTGGATAGGACCCTTTGATATCACCCACATTGTCTCGCCTGTTGCTTATCGACTTGCCTTGCCTTGTCACATGCGTATCCATCTTGTCTTTCATGTTTCCAAGTTGAAACCCTTTGTTCCTAACCCCTCTTCCTTTTCCTCTTGAGTCCAACCTCCTCCTCTGCCTGTCACTATCAATGATCATGAGGAGTACGAAGTTGATCGTATCCTTGCACGTCATCATATTCAACGCAGCCGTCACCAACATACAAAGTACAAGGTCCTTTGGAAAGGGTATCCCCTTCATGATGCCACATGGGAACCTCTTTCCCACCTCCAAAATGCACAAATTGCCATCAAGGAATTCGAAGCTTCACTGGCAACGAGGACATCACCAACTAGCGGCAGGGGAATATGTAACAATATGGAGTTTAGCGACAAAGTTAGTCGGGCTTACGAAGTAGAGAATAAGACAAAATAGCCTAGAATATTCTAGAAGTATCTAAGAAGCTTCTTGGGAAGCTTCCTAACTAGTTAACTTGTGCCCTAAGCAGGAAGCTTCTAGAAGCTTCTAACTAGCTTAGCTTGCACGCCAAGTAGGTGGCTTCTAGAAGGAAGCTTCTTGAGAAGCTTCCTGGTTAACTTGGCTTGCATTCCAAGAAAGTGGCTCAAGGAAGCTTCTTGAGAAGCTTCAAGGGCCTTGTATGCTACCTATAAATACCAAAGCCAAAGCTCATGCTAGGCATTTGGAGCTTTCACTCATTCAAGTATCCCAATGTGAGTTTCCATTCTCCTATTTATCTCCTCGGTTTTGGTCTTTTACAATGGGTATGTCACCTACCAGTACGCTTCAGTAGTGGCAGTCTTGGCTCACTATAGTCCGGGACCATAGCAACATCAGTTTTAGCTTTCAGTGATGCAGTTACTTGGCCTAGTGACTTGTTGGAGGGGAATGCCCATGCAGAGGATACTCCAATACCAGAGGAGATCACTTGGCTTTGGAGTACAAGTGGGATTGTTCCATCCACTTTGGATGTTCCATTGTGGAGTTCAGAGGAGGCATTGTAGCAACATGCAAATCACTTGGTGCAGTAGGCTTGGAGTGGAGCCTTCGTACCATCAGGAGATGAGTGTGAGGATGAGCCTCCAGAGACGATTTATTTGACACCTCTGGATACCACACTCATTGCTTGGCAGTATCCAATAGAGAGGATATGCCTATTGGAGTTGTTTGGTGAGATTAGCACCGGACTAGCTACGGTGTTACAAGCGGGTATATGAGTACATAAGTACTTGTATGTAGAGAGAGATGAGACTGCTAGGTGAGTCTCTCTACATCATGTGCACACTTGGCCTATCAGTATCTAAAGTTATTACCGATGTCAGTAGTCAGAGGTTACCAAAAGGCCCTACCATGAGATATTTCCTTACTGGGGGCGCATGACCTAGAGAGATATGGGCCTATTCACTTGGTGATTTCTGGATGGCCATGTCAGGGACATACATGTGCTGGTAGAGGATTGGGTCTTTAGGATCCTTGTTCTGGTGTGTTTTGGGAGATGTTACGGATACTACAACATCTCTAGGTTCATCAGTCTGTTTCTTCAGCTTACCTTTTGGAGAACATTCCTTTGATGGGTGATTCTTGCACTAGAGTGGTGGCGAGTACACATCAAGTCCATTCTTGGATGGGACCTGCTGTATTGTTAGATGCAGCCAGAGTGGGATCATGGGCTCATCGTCTTCATCTTTGGTGGACAAACCTCTTACCCAGAGAGGTTCTACAGCATGCTTATGATGGGATTTAGCGACTGGACCACATTCTTGTTGATGATATCTTGGATGTTGGGAGTCAGTCTCAGACACTACCTATGGTAGTGGTGAACCTAGTTGGACAACCTAGAGCCGCATTTCCAACACTCATGAGTTTCCCAGGCTCTTGTGCTTTTCGAGAGAGAGGACTTGGACTTGTTTGGGACTCATAGTTACAGCAGTTGGTGGAGCCCAATGCTGATGAGAGAGAGCGGGTGATAGGTTTTTGCACCGGTATTACCGCTGTTCCAGCAGTGTCAGAGACATCTAGGCGTCAGGTGTTAGGTCAGGCTATAGACCTGAACTGTTTGACCTGGATTGTGCCTTGGCTTGGCAGAGCAGCGTAGGATGCGCTTGATAGGCATCACCACTCGGACACTTGTGAGCCCTGTGCTTATCGAGACTATTTAGGCACATGCTGGGGGTGATGGACCGAGTGGACATGGTATTCTTGGGACACATCCAATAGCTACTAGGGAGAGTGGTCTACTTGGAGTCCATCCAGGTGAGCGTGGGCTACTTGGATTACACCCTTGGTCCACATGGGATGCAGCTAGAGGACGTGTGGAGCTTGCAGCTAGAGTGGAGGGAGTTTTTCACACAGAGGTTGGGACCTCTAGTGGTCGGGAGCATGACACTATTGCTCCCAAGGGCCCAATGTAGCAGTCAGTCAGTACATCTTCCACTCCTACTATAGTTACAGAGGATACTTGGGAGCTAGATCTTGGACCCAAGTTTATTGGAGAGGAAAGACGGAGGGTTTCGAGGTTCTTGAGGAGTCACACGAGTTGTTTTGCCTTCAATATGAAGGATTTGGGTGCTCTGAAGGGACCTGGTATACGGATTGAGCTGACTAGCAACACACCAGTTTTCCAACGTCCTTATCAATATAGTGATATGGAGAGGACATTGATTCAGAGCCCAAGTAGTGACCTTTTTGAGGCTGGTTTGGTGGAGATTTCACATGGAGAGTATGCATCAGCGACAGTGATGCCAACCAAGAAGGATATGCATGGCAACTATACAGATAGGCGGATATGTGGAGATTACCGTCCTATCAACCGACAGACCAGGGCTGATCGGTATGCCATGCCTACACCGGAGGAGATTTTTGATGCAATTGGGCATGCAAAGATCTTCAATACTTTGGATCTTTGAGCAGGATATCATCAATTTCCGATCAGGGAGGAGGATAAGTCCAAGATAGCATTTTGGGCTATTGATCCTCATGGCAAGGATGTGTTATTTCAATGGAGGTTCTTACCATTTGGGTTACAGAATGCTCTTGCTGAGTTCCAGAGGGTCATGTGTAGGATCCTAGCTAGATTGGATTTTGCTTGGTGCTATATTGATGACATTTTGGTCTATAGCACTACTGTGGAGGAGCATGAGAGATAGTTGTTGGAGGTGTTTGAGAGGTTGAGATCTCATGGACTCAAATTACATCCTAGGAAGTGTAGGTTCTTCCACAAGCAAGTTGAGTATTTGGGTCACACTATCTACCCCGGAAGACTTGGTGTTCAGCAGACCAAGGTGGAGGCTATTGCACGTATTCCTTGGCCTACGGATGTGAGCAAAGTGTGAGCATTCCTTGGGTTGGCAAACTTCTATTACCGCTATGTTAGAGGATTTAGTGCCATTGCCAAGGCCTTAACAAAGCTGACCAAGCTTACACAAGAGTGGTGTTGGGGAGATGAGCAGGAGAGAGCTATTGTAGAGCTCAAGGAGAGGTTGACATCTGCTCCTATTTGAGGAGACCGATCAAGGGATGACCATTTCAGGTTCATACTGATTGGAGTATGTTGGGGCTTGGAGCGGTGCTCACCCAACATGATGATGAGGGGAAGGAGTTTGTGGTGGCCTATGCTAGTCGCTCCAACAATTCAGCGGAGGCGAAGTATAGTTCATATGAGGGAGAGTGCTTGGTAGCAGTTTAGGCAGTAGCACATTTCCGATGTTACCTATTAGGTAACCACTTCACTCTCATCACTGATCATCAGCCACTGAAGTAGTTGATGGAGTCCAACAAGCTTTCAAGGAAGCTTGCACGATGGGCTCTGATTTTATAGGAGTATGATTTCACGGTTGTTCACAGACCTGGAGTGGTGAACCGTGATGCATATGGGTTGAGTAGAAACCCATATCCCAGCCAGCAAGATCAGATCGGAGCACATTGGCATGGTGAGACAGATGAGGAGATGGTGCCAAGTTGGCATGAATTGGCCTTTCTGTGTATATTTGCAAAGGCTTTGGTGGTTTCTCTCTTAGTGCATACAGGAGGAGTTATTGAGGTCACATATCAAGAGAGTGAAGATATTGGTACAGTTCAGCGAGACATTCATGATGATGTTTGAGTGATGGACTATCTTTGTATTAGTGTTGTGGGTGGCACAGTTGGGGCCAAGGAGAGAGACCGTGTTCTTCAGCGAGGCAGACGGTTCAGATTGGAGGGTAGACACCTTTTGCGTGTATGGGAGGATGGTAGAGTGCAAGTAGTACCTCTTCCATCTCAAAGACCACAGTTGGTCCGTCATGCTCATGAGGAGCTAGGACATTTTGGAGTAAAGCATACGTATAGCTTACTCCAGAGTCATTATTGATGGCACGGTATGTAGACCGAGGTACAACAGTTTGTTGCTAGATGTGTGGTTTGTGACCGAGTTAGAGCATCATTCAATGCTCCTAAGCCACAGTTACACCCATTACCTATCATGGGATTGGGTTACCGTTGGAGTTTGGACTTTGCCGGACCTTTACCGTTAACTGTGAGACATCATCAGAATGTTTTGGTGATGGTGGAGCACTTCTCTAAGTGGATTGAGTTGGTGGCACTTCCTGACAAGCCTAGTGAAGGGACAACTTACTTGTTCTTGGATCAAGTTCTTAGTCATTTTGATGCACCAGCTGAGGTTTTGACTGATCAGGGTACAAAGTTCTTGGGGGAGTTTCAGGTCTTGTGTGACAAGGCTTTGATTGATCATTGTACTACATCTTGAGATCACCTTGAGGCAGATGGCTTTGCAGAGAGAGTGGTTCAGACGGTGAAGAGAGGATTGCAAAAGTATGGTTTGCAGAGAGGCCACTTGGGAGATTAGGATCTCCAATTACCTTGGTTGGCCATGGGCTATCGGTTCAGCCGGCAAGCCTCCTTAGCATCCTTCTCTCCATACTTTCTACTCTATGGATGAGATCCAGATTTACCTGTAGCTACCTCCAGATTCGTCGAGATGCTACTGTAGTTTTGGACTTGGATGATCCCGATATATGGATGAGCGCATGTTCTCAGCGGGCAGAGATCTTTTGGAGAGTGATGCCAATGGCCTTTGAGAACTTGGTGATTGCTCAGCATAGAGATACTTTATGCTATGCTACCATTCAAGGAGGAGGTTATAGACCCTCGATCCATCAATTTCATCCAGGCGACTATGTATATCTACAGCAGACAACACCGACAATACTTGATGTTTCTACAGGCCGCACTATCTTGAGAGTGCACAAGGTTTTGCCATCTAGAATCCTTGTGTTAGAAGGACGTGATGGTGTTGTTTGGAAGGATCATGTGCACAATTGTGCACCATGCCACCTCCCAAACATTGATGGTACTATGGACCCAAGCTTGGCACTTGTGTACGTGTAGGCTTGAGGTGTATGTGGGAGCGATTGTGGCACTTAAGAGTCTATGTCATACGTAGACTCTAAAGTCATACCTAGACTCTAAAGTGCCACAATCGCCCCCCTAGCTGGCGGTTAGGTCCCTCTAACTCCAGATAGCCATCTACTCTAAGTATATAGTATACCCTCTAATGGGCAAAGATCAAGAGGCCGGGTGCTATGGAGCCCCATTGTTAGTCGCCTGTCTGCAATCTATACCATATAAAGAATGAACTAGCTATAGGTCAAGTACATCTAGGACATAACCATTGTCCCTAAGGAACCACCGTGAGGGGAGGAGTCATACATGCCATATGCCATCCTCTCAAACAACTATCACACACTAACATAGTAGCAGCTCCACCAGAAGAGCACTCTAAAGTGCCACAATTGCCCCCCAGTCATGCTCATGGGTGTATGGGGGGCGATTGTGGCACTTTAGAGTCTATGTATGACTTATGTGTGAGTTGTGCTTCTAAAGTGTATGATGTTGACAACAATGTATATACGCACAACTGTCACGCCATTTGTAGTGCCGCATCTAGATGCTCAAACACTAGAGTTCTAGTGATAGTAGTTAGAGTTATTTCAGCAGTTTCTCATAGACTACTTTCCGATGGTCAAATTTTGTGTTTGGGGTACTGACTTCATAGTGGGGCCCACCGTCACTTTGCACCGTTCGCACCATCGAGTGTGCCGTCAGCGGGACAATTAGGGTTTCAGAGCTAGCTTGAGTTCAGGAGGTATAGTTTCAAAGTGAGCTCCAAAGGGCTCACTTCTCTGATGTTGAGCCTTCGAGTTCCTGGCTATGGTGGACAGAGGCCGGTGAGTGTCACCTAGATTCTCTATGCTTGAGTGTGTGTGACTTGACTGTAATTAGTGCCTAGTTGTTGGCAGTTTATAGAGTGACAAATCAAGTACTGATTTGAGTTGAGTTGAGTTGAGTTGAGAGTGGTAAGCAATCTGATTATTGTGGCACTTTAGAGTCTATGTATGACTTATGTGTGAGTTATGCTTCTATAGTGTATGATGTTGGCAGCAATGTATGTTGTGTAGTGATGTATATACGCACGACATAGGAAGTTAACAGTTAAGAAGCAAGGTGTAATACCAAGGGTTAGCCATATGATCTAGATGTGAAATTTGGTTTGGTAACATCTAGAATGATGTCATACATGATGGTCAAAATAGATCAGATAGAAGTATCACCAAAAGAGTACTTCTACTAATAGGGCAGAAACCGAAATAGACTTGAGAACCTTAGAACCAATAGCTAGACATATGATTTAAAGGTGAGAATTGGTTTGGTAACATCTGGAAGGATGTTACACATGATGGACTAAACAGATCAGAAAGAGGTATCACCAAAAGGGGACTTCTACTAATAGAGTAGGAACCGAAATATGCCTGAAATCTTTGAAGGCAATTTCGGAGGCCTAAACGGATGAATTAGGCCTCAAAAATGTGCAGATTCCCGCTCCAATGGAGAAAAGGCTGGCCTTCCCTCCCTCCTGGTTTGTCTCGTCGAGAGCTTTCCAACGGTACCTTACTCATGTGATTCTAAGATTCTTACAGGAAGATTCCCTAAAAGATTCCCTCCGGTCAAAGCTCGTTTGACCAACCAGATAGGACCTAGACCAAACAGGTCACCCATCCAAGTAAGTAATCCAAGGGTGGAGCTTGCTGACATGTCACCTATCTGTGTCCTTAATCCTAGGGTGGAGCTTCCTTGGAGGAGATCCTCTTTGTCTATATAATAAAGAGAAGGTGCTCCCTTGGGGCATCGAATGTTTGAGTGTGCAATCTGTGTTTTCTCTCTCTGAGTATTACACAAGGTAATACCTACCTCAAGTATAATCTTTGGCATTTGACATATATTCTATTTGATTTTATGTATATTACTTTCTTTTTATCCTCCATGCTTGTCCTTTTTTCTTTGGTCTTCTAAATTGGTATAAAGAAAGAATTGGAGGATTGACTTTATGGTAAAGAAATTAGTAGTTCTAGGTCTATTGCTTCTCTACTGCACACCCTACTTGAATTTTTTGAGTTGTTCTTTTAGATTAGATTAGTGGAAGAATCAGATGGATACAATCTAGGGTTAAACTATGTAGTCCAATTTTAGAATAATTACTTTGATAAAAGTTTTTACACATTCATGAAGGAGAAACATTGGATAACACCAAAATTGACTAAAACCTTGTATAAAGATTAAAATAGTCATTAAAATTTTCAACAACTAGAACAAGTTTTGCAAATTTTTGAGAAGTTCAGCTTCCTTGCCTACTCAACACTTGTAACTCCATTCTATACAAAATCCATCCAAGCATATTATACAAAGGAGAATGAAGTAACTCCCATGGAGCTTGGTGTTATCCAACCCAAATCACTTCCAAATGTTAATATGGAATGATTGCACAATCAAAATGTAAGATGCTTCTACTACTACCAACTTAAGCATCATATGGTATATATTGTCCAAATTTCAATGTGCAGGTCAAATATGTGTAGGGGTTTATTGATCAAGAAAATATGATTGTGTTATAAGATTAACCAAATTGTTGTTGAGAGCACCGTTGGTAAAAGAGTTGAGATCTTTATATATATATATATATATATATATATATATATATATATATATATATATATATATATATATATATATAAATATAAATATAAAACCCTCTCTCTTTATAATATGGTCTAAAATCAAATTGATTATTGCTATGTTATTTGTAAAGTGAAGTTTGTTTTTTTGGTTGATGAAACAAAAGGACTCGCCTTTTGGACTCTTCATCCAAAAATTCTCTAAGCAGATTAGGACTTCTTTTGCAGCAATGAAGCAAAATTTCCTTCTGGTGGCTCATAAAAGGAAAGGATATACTGCTAAGACTCTTAATCTATACTTCTCTTGTTTGTATAAGAATATAAATAATAAATGAAAGTCATAATTACATTTTGTATTATTTTTTCTAGGACTATTTTAACTTGAATTTTGTATTGGACAAGATCATTAGGCCTTATAATAGATATAACTTTTTACATAAGGCAAAATATATATTTAAGGTGTTTAAACCTTTTGATAAAGACTTTGCCTATTTAAGATAAGTATAATTTCTTAATAGAGTTGTTATTGATTAGGCCATGAAGGAACAAACATCTATAATAGCAAATCAATCCAACAATACACATTGATCAGGCTAAGTTGATTGAATTTAAAGATGGTTTATGAGATCAAAGGTTCAAGGACTGTGTATGAGATTTTATATGTGTTTGTAGGTATATGTTTGAATGAAGTATCTAAAGCTTTACTCTTTGATCAAGAAATGCCATTACAAATAGGTTTACCCTTTAATAGTAGACATATTAGTAAAGTAAAATTTTATTTAGCTCCAAAGGAGAGAAAGTTTAGATGAACTTGATTTAGCTTATGAATAAGAATTTTATTTCTTCACTTTGAGACTTCTTGTGATTTTTTCCAAAGAAACATAGAAGATTTGATTGTGTATTACTTGAAATTGAATAAATAAAAAATAAATAACTTATATCACTATCTCAAATAAATATTTTGTTAGATCAAGTAAGTGTAGTCTTATTATTCACCAAGTTATTGTGAAGTAAAAATCTCACCATAACATACCTTTATGTGCAAATTATGGATACTTTGAAAAGATGGTCTTTCATTTTAGCTTTACCACAATATTGTTAGTATCATGGATACAATACATTAGATAGTTGATGGACTGTGGGATAATATGTAAAGAGGTTAAACCTTACTATCTAAGAAGTTAAACCTTACTATCTAAACTTCTCAAATGATAAGGTTTAAGCTAAAAGAACCAAGATAGAAGGAGAACAAATGAAAGTTACCATTTATTAGCCAACTCCCAAGGATGTTAACAATGTCCAAGGATTTTAAAGGTTGAAATTTTTTTGTATTGATAGTTCTTATTTTAGATATATAAAGAAAAAACTTAAAGATATCTTAAAATAAATGTTAATTTTCAAAGATTATGCTATAAGAGTTCAAAGAGTTTCTATCAATTCATCCAATCATATAAAAATTATTCTAGAGTACTTTTCTTTAGCTCATATTGATACTCAATACTTTACTTTTGGACCAATACTATAGTAAGAGTCTAAATATGGTTTGAACCTCCTTGAGTAGAAGCATATTTCCTTTGTTTCAAGGAAGTTAAATTCAACCTAAAAACTACAAACTCACTAACATGAACAATTAATAAGCATATCAAAATCAAAATCTAGTGGAATTACCTCTAGGGTAGGCATATGATCATGCATACATAGTGCAAATCATTGTTACAAATAAATGACTTGGAGTACATAAAGAGCTAGTATAATCATGCAAGGAGCAAACTTAACTAAATAATATCAAGTTGAAATATAAATAATACTTTTAATGTTTTTGTAAATTCATTTTCTTGTTGGCCAGATTACAACAACTTCTAGATTGAGATATTATGTCTAACATTACTTACTCAAACTAAAGGAGATATTAAAGTCAAATTATCAACAAAATTACAAGAAGATCACTTCTTCTAACTTGTTTCTACAAACTGTATTGTTAAGGATAGTGAATTTACTTTGATTTCATTCAGAATAGATTTCTAAACAAGAGGCATTAAGTATGTATTATTTATTATTCTAATTTTTTTTGGTTAAAATTGCAAGAAGCATATGATATCTACATCCAAAGTCATCTCAAAGTAACTAAGACTTTATATTCTTCAAAATTTACTGTTGAGGCCAAATATGTTAGTGAAACAAGTTATCTCTCACTTGATATAAACTTCTCATGGCTATTAAGGTAGCATACCATAAACTAAGAAGGTAGGGAACTAAACTCCATCACACTCCTCAAAAGCTAAAACTCCAAGGTGCCTCCAAGACCCAACCCATTGCTTGCAAAAGAACTCTATGAGAGAAAGAAAGTTACAAATAAAAAGATGATGAGTTCTTTCTTATCTCTTGTTTATATACTTCTGAAGAACTTACACAAAGAATTACTAACTACTAGAGCGACTCAATTCACAAGGCAAAAATTGATTTTAAGTCAATCAAAACTCATGAGAATAATTCTATAAGCATATGACCTTTTCTTCATGTAATAACTAAGTCAATTATTTCTTCATTTGGGCTATTCTATATAAAACAATCTGCACCAAAAAAGCTTATGGACCTTAATGTTCTCACCTCTTTCCTCAAACATATAAGAATAATACAAAGTCAATGCATTAGAATCCAAAATAATAATAATCTCTCCTTCAAACTAGTTATAATAGGATGGTATCTACCTTGGCTTTGATTAACTCTAGCTAATCATAACTAAATTAAAATTTCTGTTTAACTCCATACAAAAAATATCTTTCAACTATTTTCAATACCAGATTAAATATCCAAATAAAGCATACATGCACCAATGAGTAATGAATATTACGTTTACCTTGAAACTAAGATTCCTTTTTATCCTTAGAATGAAGGTTCTCTTACCTTTTATGATACAACTTCAACTTATTTTGGTTGATCATATCAAAATTTATTTTACCAAAATCTTTGAGATCATAGGTATTATTTCCCCCAAGCCTTCTACATTATGAAAGATCCAAAATACTTAGGCATAAAATTTGTTTGCATTCTATTTAATAGGATGGAATCAATCAATTAAACCTAATTACCTTCATTGAAAGCTTTACTTTCTTCTTGCCTTGCATCTTATCATAACTCTTATGTTGTTTTCTTTGGGCTTACTCCATTTGAACCATACCAATTACTTCTCTTCCAATTCCGTGAGTTTATCCTTTCTGGATTTCCCTACATCACTTCCTTGTACTTCCTTCAACATCCTATAGATGCTTTGGCAGATCAAGTGAATAAATAAAGTAGAATTAAAGCCATATACTAAATAAAATGGAGAATATCTGGTGGATATTTCATGCTTGTCTTTTACTCCCATAAAACCACATAATTCTCTTATATCAATGATGATATCCCCTTCCATTTTTGCATCTTTAGCCAACATCATGCACAAGGTTTGATTGGTTTTCATTGGACTTTAGTTCATAAGATGTAGTTACTTTATGTATGTTAGAGAAATAATAGAGCATAGTTATAGTGATCAAGAACTAACTCCAAAGGGTAAATATATCTAATGATGATGTATTTGTAAAGAAGACTGCCAATTTTATCTTTATTCTTATCTCTCAATGGTGTTGTATTGTTTTCTAGTGAGTAAAATAGTAGTTAAGTATTGTTTATCTATGTAGTGTTGTAATATATTGTGCAAGGATCATATAGTTGATCAATTGTAATATGAGCAATCTATGTAAATTCAAGTGATTTTCCATGCAGATTATGGTTTTTTTTCATCTAGGGCTCTGATGTATATAGGTGGTGGAAACCAAAAAGAGATATTGTGTTTTAGTCTTACAGGTCCAAGAATGGTAGGAAAGCTTGGGAGTTAGAGTGTAAGTGATGAGTCTGAGTTAGAGTGGTAGAAAATGAGCTTGACAAGGAGATGTTTTGTGCTCTTGATATTTATCTTCCAAACCTTTTTCTCAAATTTTGGATTATTCAATTTTGGGCCTAAATGGTAGCTAATTTTAGTCCTATGTTCATGGCATTGATGATGGAGAATCCATATGCTATTATCCTCCTTATACTTTGTTATAGGCAAGTCTAGGATTTAATCATTTACATCCTTTTGTAGAAGGAGATTGCACAAAAATCTTGCTCAGGTTTGGAGGTGGAGCTTGGATGTCCATGTGTCAAATAGAAGAGTTTCTTGTGTCTAAAGCATAAGAAATTATGTTCCATGTTGACTCTAGAGTTTTTAATGTTCAAAAGCAGGAGTTAAGAGCTCTATTTGGAGAGAAAAGACCACTATTAAAAAGAGGTTTAGGCAAGCTATAATTTGAAGACCAAAATTTTGAGATCTGATTGATAGAATGATGCCTTAGATATGATAAATTGAAGCAAGGAGGTTTAATTCACATACATGAAAGCACTTTGGAAGATTTCATGAGTTTCAAATTGTCTTGTTTATAATCTATAAACAATGTTAGAGACAAGACAAGATGCTCATTGTGTTATGCCCAAGAAACACTCTATTTGTACCTATTATGACCAATTGAAGTTGGAGTAATTGAAATCAAGGTATTTTAGATGTAGATTGTGATCATGTTTGGGATTTTGATCACATCTAAATTGTGTGATTTGGATAAGCATGTGAAAATTTCTAGCATTGTTGTTGGCAAGGTCTTGGACCTTTTTATACAATTTGATGTGAATTATGCAGATATATCATTCATTTTCTTAGATCAAGTATACTTTAAACATCAAAAGTTAGCCCAATTGGACATTTTTATACAATTTGATGTGAGTTATGCATATACAGAGTTCATTTTCTTACATCAAGTATATTTTAAACATCAAAAGTTAGCCCAATCTTGTAATACCAATAGCTAGACAAATGATTTAGAGATGAAATTTGGTTTGGTGATATTTGGAAGGATGTTATACATGATGAACTAAGTAGATTAGACAGAGGTATCACCAAAAGAGTACTTCTTCTAATAGGCCAAAAAATCAAAACATGCTTGAAAACTTTAGAATCAAGAGCTAGACATATGATCTAGAGGTGACCCTTGGAGTGGTGACATCTAGATGGATGTTACATATGATGGAGAAATTAGATCAAATAGAGGTATTACCAAAAGAGCACTTCTACTAATAGAGCAGAAACCAAAGTAGGCCTATAAACTTCAGAGGCAATTTCAGAGGCCTAAACGGATGAATTAGGCCTAAAAAATGCACGTAGTGTTCCCCAACAAAGGATAAGTTGGCCTTCCCTCCCACTAGTTTGTCTTCCCAAGAGCTTTCCAATGGTACCTCACCCATATGATTTTGAGATTCATACCAGAAGATTCCTTAAAAGATTCCCTCTGTTCAAAATCTATTTGACCAACCAAAGGGGACCAAGACCAACATATCACCTATCCAAGCAAGTAATATAAGGGTGGAGCTTGCTAACAGGTCACCTATCCATGTACCTAATTCTATGGTGAGACTTCCTTGGAGGAGACCCCCTTTGGCTATATAATAAAGAGAAGGTGCTCCTTTGGGGCATTGGAGGATTGAGTGTGAAACCTGTGTTTCTTTCTCTTGGAGAGTTTTCTTGTCCTTGGAGTATTACAAATTTGGGAATTGATCCATATCTAGGATTTGGTTTACAATTCAAGTGCAAAACTTCATAAAAGATTTGAGACAAGCCCAAATAAATACCTTCCCAATTGTTTTGGCTTAGGATTTATAAGAATTGATATCTGATGCATCAAAATTCAACAAAAATACTTCAATAATCTCTAATGAACTTTTCTATCTCCAACTTCAATCAATTACACAATTTCACATTTAGGATGCCTAAAAGAATTTAATTTTTTGGAGTGTTTTGATACTTACTTGTAACAATATTTCCAGAATGTAAAATTGTGCATTATTTAGGATTTTGAAGTAGTGTTTGAACCATAAAAATAGTTCTATGCTCAAGACATTTTCAAGGGAGCTATGGTGATCAAATGAGAGATGCTTATTTCGAATACAAGTTGAAAATAGCTCTTGGAGTACAGGTTGGAAATGCAACTCATGGGTAAAGAAAGGATGCTATGAGGCATTTTTATACCAAAGCTATGGAGAGTTATTGTTAAGCTACTTGTGTTTGGCTTCTCTTCAATACTTTTGTTGCTTGATTGTACACCTAGTTATTTTGGATTGATATGCAAGCATGGTGCTTACATTTATTTTCTTTATGTATGCTATGTATATATCCTTGGTGATGACTATTACACCAAGTGTGTGTGTGAGTGTTTTGATTGTACATTAGGATGCACTTTCCCTAGTAATGGAATTGATCTAAGAAGTGGAATAGAGGTAGACTTCCTAGTAAAATCTTGACAAATTATAAGTTTATATTTCTCATTTAAAATCCTTGAAAGTCTATTTTCAATGGTACCTTTTCTGAATCTTGAAAGCAATTACCTTTTGTGGAAAGTGATCTCCACACATGAAACTATCATAAAAATCCTTCATGAGTTTGATATACTCGTCCTTACACTTTACTCTTTGAAGTAGGCCATTTTATCCATTTTCATTTTGGTCAAAAAGGACATCTTTCACCGTTATGTAAGTTCATAATCTTGCTATAAGGCCTTTATCTCACTTTTATGCATCCTCTTTAGATAGTTACCTCTTGCAACAAAGTCCTCTATCTCATTGTAGTCCATTGGAACCTCTTAAGTGATTGTAATAGTCATGAGCTCCTCAAATGGAAAGGCATCATCCACTAGCTCAACTCCATCATGATCATAGGCCTTATAAGGCAATATGCATTTATGTTGTTATGTTATCATTTGTTTAGCAAGTGGAGTATTCTTTTGTTGTGTATCTATGTAATGTTATCATTTATTGTCCAAAGGATCCAATTGCCTTGTTGATCAATTTCCATGTGAGCAATCTATGTACAAGATGATGATGATTAGCCATCAAATGATTAGCCATGTGAATTATTTTCTTGTCTTCATTTAGAGCATAGATGTATATAAGTTGAGGCTCAATATTGAGGTGTATATTTTAGTCTTACAAGTCTTGAAAAGTAGTAGAGCATGGAAGCTAGAGCATTTGAGTGTGAAGTTTGATCAAATAGATATTACTTACTGTTGATCTACATCTCTCATTAAGGTTTGGTTTATACATTATGATCACTTTTGAATCTAGATGGTGGTTAGGTTTTCTCCCAAGTTTTTGATGTTAATGATGGATAACCAAAATCTTGTTATTCACCATGTACTTAATTATGGACAAGTCTAAGATTTAATCTGGGCATTTATATCCTTTTGTAGAAGAAGAAAGCCCAAACATTTTACAAAATATTATTATCCTCCCTTTGGGCCAAAATTAGATATTCCTTCTTGATCCACATAACACTATGTGCCCCGCAAGCACTAAATTTTTTCAATAATTTAGCTTTATATTTGGCAAGGAAGTTATAACAAAATAGAATAAAAAACACATTTGAGTAATTTATCCAAAAGTAACATATTGTGCTTCCATAGGTTGACATTCAATCCAACCTAAAATCAAGCAATCTGCTACAAGCAACCAAAACAACTCAAATAACCTTGAATCTATGATTGGTTTCTTTAGGGGAAAACACATTGTTACACACTTATCATTGGTGATATGTGGCATTGTTAACTACTATTTATTTGTGAACTAGTGCTCTTCCATGTAGAAAGTTGACCAAGAAATTGCTACCTCATCAAGCATAATATACTTGCCAATGCTTACTTATGGATAAGTCTAAGATTTAACTATTTATATCCTTTTGTAGAAGGAGAGGGACCAAAAAAACTGCTTAAGGCTTTAAAGGTGGAGTTTTGGGGTCCATGTATAAAAAAGAGGAGTTGTTACAAGTACAAGCTCTAAGAATTTAGGTCCCATTAAGTTAAGTTGAGGATTTAGGATGCTTAGTGGAGTTCAAGAGAGGTATTTAGGGAGAGAAGACCATCTTTGAAAAGAGTAGCAAATAGGTCACAAAGAAAGGATAAGAAATAAGTAAGATAGATATAGCTTTTGATTAAGATTTGATGGATTGAAGCAAATGGGGTATAATGTATACACAAACAAACACTTTGGAGAATTTTGTAGTTCTACATAAGCTTTGATCATTTGTCAAATCAACTACAAAAGGTAGTTGAGGATCATATGTTGGCAGAGTGCATATGGGTCATGAGTATACCATATCCTTAAGTTTTCTGAATGATTTTTCTTGCTTGGTAGTCCACTCAAAGCTTTTTGTCTTTCCCAAGAGATTAATTAAGGGTGTGGCTACATGAGCACATGAAATTTTTGCAAAAAATTTCTAGTATATTAAAATTTTAAACTTTCATAACAATTTCATGACTAACATTGTTTTTAACTTTCATAGCCTTGTTTTTCATCCTAGTCTTCTTTGCTTTTTGTTGTTTTTTCATGTAAATAGTCCAATTCAAGTATTAGGAAGTACTTTTTGCAAGAAGTAATCATTCACAAGGAATCATAACCCCACAATATAGAGGTATGGGGGCCTCAAAAAAATGAACTCCCATGGCTACCCAAGAAGAATGAGACTATACCTATTTTGTAGTTGGACCCATTTTTTGTTTTGTTCCATAGGGCTTACAAATAGGCTTGCTCAACCAAATGAACCACTTTATGACAAGGAAACCTTGACTTCACAAGATTCTATAGGATGAAAAGTGTCATGATGAACTTTTGACAAATACAAAACTCCACAATTTTTGCCACCATTTCAAGATAACAAGAAAAGACACACATGCCACCAAAGAATAGTTCATGAGTATTTGTGCCTAGGCTGACACATGTGATAGATAATTGGGATTGTTTGTGGTGGTGGTTGGAGAAGAGGTACAATTAAAGACAATCAACAATTACTCTCTACCGACCATTGTGATGGAAGAAGGGTGGATCCCATCCCATTTGGGCTATAAAAAGGCCAACTCCATCCCATGAGTTAAATCTTTCTACAATTTCACTTTTCACTCTTTCCAATTCTCAATTTCTCTCTCAATGACTAAAATATCTTGTGATGTTGTGCAAGTAATTTTTAGCTTGGATGTGCCAAATTTAAAGACACTATTAGGAGCTCAAAAAGAAAAAGTGTAGAATTGAGTGGGAATCACATTGTTGAGAGAATTCAAATCTTCAATCATGAAAAAACAAACTTCCAAAAGGAGAATTGAGTTGACAATAGGCAAGGCAGTAGATTGCTCACCATTTGGGGAAATTCACATTGGTACCTCATATGGCTATCCCAAAATATGAATGAGAGGGATGATCAATGACTCATTTGTTGGAGAGAAATCCACAAGTGGATATAAAATCAAAGATATGAAGGAACTTGTTCATTGAACCATTTCCAAAAAAATAATAGGGTTGTTTCATTCAAAATGGAAAAACTATATGAACCAAAACCATGTTATCTTCTTCCAGCTTGTACACAAGTAAAATTTGATAAGTTGGGCCAAGATATTTTGTGAGTAAGTCATCAACTTGCTAGAGGACATGATGGAAGGTTACACTATTATTGTGCTTTTCTTCATTGTTCATTTCTACATTTGCATGAATCTCTTGATGGATAAGGAGAAGAAGTTCCAGTCCTACTTGCATCATCTAGCTTACTTCAATGGAGACCCAAACTTGCCTAAGGAGATCACCAAATATCACAAGGCAGACAAAGAGTATGCCCAAATGGGGAGTTAGTGTGGGTAGTGGAGACATACAACTCCATACTATTCAACAAAAGATTCCGGTGGCCCATGCAAAAGTTCAAGCCTCCAAGAAACAAAAATGACAAACTGTTGGAACATTTTTCAAAGGATAGCAAGAGTAAAAGCACATCATCCAAGTCAACTTGAGAGTATGTATGCTACAAGGAAAAGGGATGGCTAATGAATGAGTTGTTGTAGCTACTCTAAGCACAAATTTGGGGAAGGAGGAGTCTTTCATGTGAGCTTCATTGCTTGTAGTGAAAAAAAGGAGAAGGAGGACCAAATGACCATGCCCAATCATCACTCCCACTTAACAAAAATGAAGTTCTTCCTATAGACAAGGAGAAGAGGCCAACTATGGAATCTAATCTCCCAATTGGAGCTCCATTCTTCAATGTGGTTCTTAATGAGGTGGAAACTTCATGTTTCAAAATAAAATTAGCAATCAAGATGGACTCATCCGGTGGCAGATTTTTTCAAGGGCACCAATGACAACAATGCATGGACATCATGCCAAAGTTTGATGAAACTCACAAGACAATTCCCATTGTTCCCAATACATGAAGGATACGTAAAAAAATAAGATATCACCATTGATGCAACATCCCCAATGCAAAAAAATAAGGAGGGTAGAAACAAGAAAGAGACTTTGGCTCACAAAGCAAAGGAGACAACATATCCGTGCCAAGATGAGAACCTTGCATCCAAAACAAAGAATGCCATACAAAGACAATTATGCAAGGCTGGAAATTCTTTGCCTTGACTAATCGTTCATACCATGACATTGTTGATGGAATCATTGGAAGAGCTTTTGCCAATATACCAAAAACTAGATCCAAAAATAAAGGAACCAATGGCACTCAAATACCACTTACATTACTCAGTCCAATCCAAGATGAATTAGAAGGAGAAGGAAAGTGAGGAACATCTAGAGGAGTTCCAAAGGGAGGAACTAAAACAACAAGAAGAGTATGAAAAGATGATCCAAGGCTTAAAGAAGGAGGTTGATTACTAGAGCATGCATTTCTTTGACCAGCAAACTCAACACAAGGAGGAGATACAAAATCAGGAAGACAAACTCATAGCGCTACAAAGCAAGCTAGAAATGGCCCAAGCAAATACAAAGGAAATCAAGACAAAATACAACAACCTGAAGTAAAACTCACTGACCTTTGCATCTCTAACTTATCTACCAACCTTAAATGAGAATAAGAGAAGGTATTAGAGCAAGAATAGCAGATTATAAGGAGATGATCAACAAACACGATGCCTAATGAACCAATCTGGAGAACAAATGATCAAGGCTACTCATGACCATCAGTCATATGACCACACAAATTCTTAGCCAATTGGAGTGCATGGAAAACAAGACCTATGAAAAAATGAAGGTGAAGGATCTATGTACTCAAATTGACATGCTGGAGAGAAAGATCTACTCAAAAAAGCAACTCAAAATTGTCTATGAAACTCTAGAACCACACTAATGCCAAGTTCAAGGAGACTCAAACCAACTTTGAAAAAATTGTGGAAGGCTATTGAAAGGAGCTCATGGACCTAGTTCATATATGCAAGCTGAGAGTTCATCCCAAGCACCACCTACGCCTCCCACTAAGGAATAATGACTAGACCCTTGTCCAACAAAGATAGTTGTGGTTATTTTTGTAATCTAACAATGAGATATCATTTTGTATCTATTGTCAACATCTTCATTTTTGTTGCTTTAGTAAGTTCACAGATGTTCATAATTTATAAATAGGTAACTGGGCTAAACCAATTTGTAGTATTAGTCTGTTAGCGTTAGACAACCCCTGACTGATTTGATCATGGCTGCCTACCATTAGGTTTAGGGTTAGGATGAGATATGATCAAGATTGAGCAGTTTAGATGTACTTAGGAAATTTCCATCCATTGTAGCCATTGGATCTTTCTATGACTAACTAGGAACTGTTTAAAATGCTTAAGGTTGATGTTCAATGGGACCATTTAATGCATTGTTCTTTTTCAAGTAAATATAAAGTTTATACCATCAAGACACATGAGTTAGCATATGTGTATTAGTCTGCACTCTTAATGAATGATTCTATGCTTAATTGATTAAGGAGTGATGAATCTTGAGGTACAAACCCAAGCACTAGAGTGCAATAACAAATTTGTGCAAAATTAGAGTATAATTCTTTAGAAGTTTGGCCAGGGTCAAGAATGATATGATAACAAGCCTACATAGCCTTGACATCTTGTCAAGTAACATTCTCAGATAGGATTGAGTAGCATAGATTGTTTTAGACTCCAATAAACTTGTGTCTTTAGGGAAAGATAGAATACATTGTTACCATTGTAGTCTTCAAAGTGATGTAAGTTTTGAAATCTCTTCCTTTTTTTTTGTTCACAAAGCTAGCAGACCTTCTTCATGTGTGGTACTGGGTTGCATTTTACATGACTTGTGGTGGGAGTACTATATCAATCATGGATCTCACTTTGGTAGTTTGAAGCTCAAATTGGCAATTGGTGAACTGAGAGACTCCATAACAAAGTGACCTTTGTGACAAAAGAACCCAATCCTTCTTAGGAATCCCTTGGATTTGATGGCCCTTTTAGTATAGAGGAGAGAAGATTGTTTAGTGTTTTGTAGTATCACTAGTTTTGGTAACATTACTATCTTTTAGGAATAGCATTGGCCAAGAGGTTAAATACAAAATAATAGATTTTTTTCATCGTGACCATATTTGTCTTGTTTAGCAATTTCCAACCTGAGGGAACAACCTCTGATTACCTCAAGAGAACAACTTGTTCTTACCAATTATACTATAATGAGTTGACATTGAACTACAACAAACATCCTTAGCAATAGTCCAATTGGTAATAGCTTTGATTTTCTCCTCTTCCATCTTGAAATTACACATTGAAACATTATGGTCCAAGAAGGAAATTTCTTTCTTCCAAAATAAACAATTGTATTTTTTGCAATAGAATTTGTGTTACTTTAGTAATCTCAAGATTGCTTATACTTGGATATAGTATTTTTTCTCTTTCTTACTATAAATTTATTGATCCAAGAACACCACCACATATGGTAATTATAGCCTTTCTAACACCTAATGCATTTGATCTATGAAAATTTGGAGCATTAATGAGCCCAAAAGGTAAACCTCTATCCAAAATACTCATACCTTGAACAAAATATACACTTTTGCACATCTTTTGTATCAATTGGAATCTACCATGAGCTGCTTCAAAGATCTAACTTAGAGAAGTAATTGGATCCATTCAGTTGATCTAATAGGTCATCAATCCAATGTAAGGGGTACATATTGTTCATGGTTTGTTTATTAAGACCATGGTAATCAGTATGGAATCAAAGCACTCTCCTTCTTTGGTACAAATAATATTGGTGCTCACTAAGAGTATGTGTTTTGTTGTTTGAAATCATTCTCCAACAATTAGATCAATGTTTTTAAAGTTCTTTTAACTAGTTTGGTGAGGGTCCATAGATTGATATACTCATTGGAATACTACTTTGTAATACCTCAATCTTGAAGGGCATATCTTGATCAAAAGGTAACTTTTTCAAAAAATGATCAAGAAACACATCTGCAAACTATGGTACTTTTTGATGAACCACTTGTTCTTGAGGTTTGTAATCATCAAATTCTCCTTGTGCTATTGGTTGGATTCACATAACAAAAATAGTAATATATTTCTCCAAAGATTAATTATGACCACTACATTGGAAACTCTCATTTAGAAAATATATGCTCTTAGTTGTCTTCCTCAAAGATGCAAAACAACCTAATAAATAAATTTTACCTTGGTATTGTATTTGAATTTTTCAATGAACCTAATTAAATTGAATCTCATGACATTGAAAACAAGGAAGATTTAGAATGATATTGTATTGTAAGGAAGCTACTATGAATCTTATGCACCCTTTCATAACCTTTATTTCGACAATACATGAAGTATAGAATGCAATTTTCTACCATCCTTTATTTGGCATACAAGCTACTTAATCCTCTAGAACTCTTAACCAAAGAGAAGCTTCTACAACATCCTTAGAATTCCTAGATGTATGCTAATTCTATCTTCTTTTGGCTATACTTAGATTTTGTTATTGGATATTATTACAACTACAAGTTCTCCTTCCAAAGGAAAGTTGTTTAAAGCTACACTCCAAAGGATCTTTTCAATAAATTTATTAGAAGTTCAATGGTTTGTTAGAGGTGCAAGATATTTGAAATATACAAAAAAATTAAAGACTATTGGTACATTTGCACAACTAGTACATTTTAATTTCATTTTATTGAAATTTTTGTACAATAGTGAAAGTTTAGGAAAGTTGTTAAGACTATAATATGAGATCGGGCTGCTTATTATATACAACTATATGGAAAAGAATGTGATGTGAAAAAACACCATGCATGTCTGCAAGGATCACAAGCACAAAGACCTTTGTGATCAGATCTTTGTGACCATCTTGATCTTTTTGATTGTGAATCTTGAGCATTGATGACCATGGGGTCAAAGTTTGTAAATGAAGTTTATACATCTTCATTGACAAACTTCATTTGCAAAGGCCATCAGCCTAGAACATCAATGGCTTGATATTCAATCAAGCTTGGAGAATTCTAACTACTTGAATGTGCCACCATCTAAACAAAGAATAGAAATCAATGATTGTTCAAATTGCCCAAAATGCTTGCATGCATGAACAACTATGTTTCACTAAGGACATACTTGCCAAATCTTAAAATGGTTGGCTTTGAGCTTCAAATTCAAGGCCCTAGCTCACATAATGACCTTTTTTCAACTTAATAAATTTGCAACTTCACAAGCAGAGTCTGTAGCAATTTTTTCAATGAGCAACTAGAGTTGAGCTTATGAAATTGGATGAGGGCGTTAATCTTGTTTTCCATTAGAGAAATTGTGATGAGCATGATTGCTCTCTAGCCAAGAAGACATATAGTACTTTTGGAGGTGATTCTAAAATCTTCTTGAGTAAGTAAGAGTGCACTCCCCTATAAGGATAAATCCATTGTAGCAAGAAACTTGATTTTTTGTTGTGTAATTGGAATCTAAGTGACTTAGCAACGGTTCAAAAAATTAGAAAAAATTGTGACCGAGGGTTTGAAATGTCAAGAAAGAATGTGTTTGCATGGACCAATGCACATTGGCCAAAGGTGATTGAGCTTATAGTTGAATTACGTCATGATAGGATGATAATAGACACCTAATAGACTCATCCAAAGAGAAGATTTACAAGGACATCAAGGCATCATCTATGAGAAGAAGTTGAGTGAAAATTGGAGAATTGAGAGATACAAGGACATTGAAGCCATTCAAGTTTTAGCAAACCACCAACACCAATACAAGCCAAGCAATATTCTTATAGTGACTTCAGAAGGAGTTACTAGTGAATTAAGTAAAGATGTTTTGGAAGTGGATTCAAGTAATGTACAAAGACATAAACAAGGACAGGAGAGTCATACTCATATCACCTATTGTGATACACTTCTACATTGGGATGAATTTGCTTATGAAGGAAGAAATGAAGAAGTGTTTGACTCATTTCTACCATGTAGGGTATTTTCATACATATTTGGAAGTAGCCATAGTGTACTAAAAGATATAGGGTGGTTGATATGAAGTATGAAAAGTTGAAGAATATATATGTGCATGTATAGGAGGTATAAAATACCTCAAGATACTTGCAAAAGAGGAAAGAGTTGTAGGCACATCCAAAGGTATACACATCAAAGAAGAATAAGTTGTAAGTAGTTGACTACTCCTTGGAAGAAGACTACTATGAAGACAATCATGACATGGTAGATGAAGATGTTGTGATGGAGGATGTCATGATGAAGGAAGGTCACAAGGGCTCAAACAAAGGAGAAGACATTACCAAGATACTAGAGATGTCCCATGAAAGAGAGGCAAGTCAAGGACAACATAATTGCCTAGATTAAGGAACAGCAAGTGAGTAGTCTTTCATTGGCATCAAACTCTCTTCAAAGAATTGCCTTGATTAAGGAAAACAAGTGAAGATTCCTTCATTGGCATCAAAATATTTTAAAAATTGGATGTAGAGGTGGATACTTACCAAGATAGTGCATAGTTTGTGCGTTCAAAAGAGGTTGTGGTTGACAAAGAAGTGATGATGAAAGGCAACCACATAGGAAAAATGAAGGATGGGAAGACTCTATCAAGCCGTACAAGGGAGAGACAAAAAAGGTAACATGAGGCTAAGCCCCAATAGAGTCTATATGAGAAATCTGCCCTACCGCACCTAAGATATCCGAGCTATGCAAGTCGTACGATCTACACACAACTGGAGCATCCAAAGAAACATCACCTAATGTGATTGCTCCTATGGATTGCACCAGCCACTGCCCTTTGTGGAGCAATGGACACACGCTGTCTAAAATATGCTACAAAGTATGAGAGTGAGAGTGGTACCCCTTGACGCCTAACATGATAAGCTCTCGTGCACTCCCTGACAAATGTGTCAAATGTCATGTCCATCGATTCATATAACTCCAAGGCTAGATGAACAAAGAGCTGACAAAGAAGTATGAGGTTGATTGCAAAAGAAGAGCAAGAAGATCCTTTATTAGTAAGAAAAAGTTCCTATGGCAAAGTATCCTTCCCTAATGGTAGAGCATTCTTGGACAAATGGCAAACAACATTCTCCACGGCCAACATGCAAGGAGAACACAACAATGAGGCTAGACTATCAAGTACAACGGACGGTATCAAGCTCCACACCAAAGGACGAGAGAAGAAGAATAGAGACCACATGCCAAGGAGGAACTCTTGCTCAAAGAACAAGGAGACGGAGATGTTGAAGGCCAAGGAGGAGGAATCCATCCAAGCACACATACAAGAAATAAGGGAGATGCATACATGGCAAAAGATGCAACCACTACTCACAAGGAAGTAAGAGAAGAGGTACACATTTTGCTTCACACAAAAGAGCAGATAAAGGAGAAAGAGTGCTAACCTCAAGAAGAAGAATACATAAGCCGGCCCAATCACAAATGAATTCCCTTTCATAGAAAGTGATCCATATAATAGGTCCAACCTGTCATGAGTTGGAAATAATTCTCCCTTACTATCAAGAATTAGGCAAGACAATGGACTAACAATGAAAAGTTGGTTGTCCACCTTCATTGAGTTGCTCAAAGAGGCAATGTGGATAAGGAAAGAGTTCATGAGGAGCTCAAGAAGATCAAGGATCAAGGATCAAGGAGTAGCTATAGAACAAAGAAGTAACTTGTCATGAATGGGAGTAGATGATGGACAAGTGGAAGAGGCCGACTAGACAAGATGGGAGAAATTTGATGGAGATTTGTGCTAAACACATACATAAGTACAAGTCCTCAATATCAAAATCAAGTAGCAAGGAGTGGAATATGAAAAAAAACTTTATTCCCAAGATGAATTTGTGACCATGCTGAAGACCAAGTTGGAGCAAGCTTATGTCAAGATTGCTACCAACCAAATCACGCATGAGAACTAGAAAGAGCTTGCTGAAATTTGCATTAAGAAGTTAAGAAAGTAGGTTGATCAACAAAAGGAGAGAGAAGAACTCATCCGTAAACTAGTATAGCAAGAGCTAGAAGGAGAGATTTGAGCCATGTGTATGACTTTGGAGGAAGAACTTGTTGGAATGCTCACAACAATGTAAGCTATGGTGAATTAGATGATCAACCACACAAAAGAAATGGGCAAAGACCCATCCTCATCAAGTTAAATAAGATGAACTAAAGATACAAATTCATGCATTGGGAGAAAAGTGTCATGCATATTTACATTGCTATACAACATACATCACTATCAACATCATACACTATGGAAGCACAACTCCTACACAAGATATATGCAAACTCTAAAGTGCAACAATTCACACTCAACTTGGATAAAAAATCAATCACTCAACTCATGAAACCATCAACAATGTGCACCAATTACATTGTCAAGCTACACCCAATCTAGCTAGGAGATTCTAAGTGACACTTGCCGGCCTTTCTCTACCATAGAAAGGGTTTCAAAGGTTCAACATCATTTAAGTGAGCTTTGGAGTTTCACTTTGAAGATATACCACTTGGACTTGACCTAACACTCCAATCCTAATGGTCATACTAATGGCCCATATGATAGTGGCAATGATGTGATTGATGGTAGCTCCAATGGTGTGACAAGTAGCTCTAACAAAAAAATTGGCCACCACCTAGTCTGAGTAGTCTTTGCACGATTACTAATATAACAATGACTGCCAAGACTAACACTCCAATGTTAGAGAAAACTAGCTTTTGTGCTGCAAATCTTGTGATAAAAGATGTACAAAAATGAACAATTAACACACTTATTTACTTATCTTAAGAGGAAAATGAGCTAAAAGTTTGAAGATATATTGCGATTGATGCTACTCAAGTTCATGATTACAAGAGAAAAGTCAAACTACTCCTATGGATGGCTAAAAGCAAATGTAGAGATTTGTGAGATTAAAAATTGTAAAATATTCCAAGTGTAGAATGATCATTTGTCCAATATAACAAGGATGAAATATATAAGGCCAAAGATCTTGGTGATTATATATTACCAACTCATGATACGTTTTGTGAGCGGTCAATTTATAGTTGAAGACCTTTGTGATGTGTAGCCAAAGGTAAAAATAGAAGTAGAAGACAAAATTGAGGAGCTGATTTGGCATTGCCAACTAGGCAATTCCTCATTAAGTTAGATTGGGATAAGATAAGATAAGGTAATCAGATAGGATTAGCAATGAGTGATATGTGTGTAATTAGGAGACTTTTGATAAATCATGGCCATTGATAATATGGCTAATATGGTCAACATTGAGGCATTACAATACCTATTATTGGTGGTGAAGAAAAATGAGAAGCTGACAAAAGACTAGCTAAATTGTGCAAGGGAGGGAAACTACATTATAAAAATTAGTAGGTGTTTTCACAACAAAGGCATTTTTCAATCTTTATAGAACCTAAATTTTTAGAGTGCTTTCAATTTCTTATTTGAGTAAGTTTAAGTTGGGGAGCATGAATTGGGTCAGGCAATTCTTAAGAGTGAGTGTAATCTACTAAAAATATGGTCTTCAAAGTAGTAATGAAAGGAAGGAGCAAAGCAAATGTACTAAACCTTTGTACTCCTCAAATAGATAAGTAGCATATGTATGCACAAAGGAGTATGTTAAGAGCAATTATATCTTGCCTTTTTGCTCTAGGATTGAACCTATATGGCTTTACACATAGGACATGAAATCCAAATTGTTACAAATCATTGCTTGGAAAGGGAGAACCTACATGGTGGACCAAAGAATACTAGAGTTATGTCTTGAGTGATGATGTTGGTAAAAATAATGTGCATATGTTTAATTCACATTACACAATACAAAGAAGGTAGAAGAACATGTCTATAGGCTATTCAAGCATGATAAGAATCCAAATAATGGTTGTACAATGAAGTACTACTAAGATCTATCAAGAAAGGAGATTTTTTTGGCAATCATGAAGTTATTTTGTCCTTAAAAAACAATGTACCTCTCCATCAACCAAGTTTTCTTCTTCAAGAACAGTTTTGAAGGTGTAGGTATGGACTAGATGCACATGTTTCACAACTACAAAACACATTTCAATTCCTTTGGAGACAAGGAAAAATGTTACCTTGTTTTTTTTTTGCAATATAATTTTATGTGGGGATTGGTCTTTTGTTTGATAGTAAGCAAGAGATCTTGGGTGTATATCATATTTTGAAGAGTTATTTTGCAACTCAAGCTAGAGGAGATGAGAATCTTTGAATTATCAACATAGGAGATGCCTCATTTTGGACAAGAGACCAAGCCAAAGAAATGGTCTTGAGGTTGGAAGCAACAAGGAAATGGAAGATCAAGTTGACACCAAAGATCATGCCAAATTGCCTTTTGGAAAAGATTGTGAGGTTTAGAAAGTAAAGTGCACAAAGAAGATATAGAGATGCAAGAACTTTCATCATACCTGGGTTTGGAGGAAGAAGTAGACAAGAAAGACATCAAATAAGAAGCAAAGACCACAATGCTACCCAAAGAATAATCTTTATAAGAGGTGGAGCAAACTTCAAGAGATTTGGATCTTGACTCATTATTCAAGGCACAAGAGTTTGAGCCAAAACAAAGGCAAAGTACTACAACTCAAGTAGTAAGACCTTTGTCATTAGTGGTGTGTGTGAGAATAAGAAATGAAACATTGCCGATGCAAGAAGCTTTGGAGAGATCAATTTTGAAAGTTTTGAATGGAACCATCATCCCAATAATAGGTATGCTTGCAAGTAGACTAAGATGTGCAACTTGGAGGATTTAACAAGGTGGATGCATGCACTGTTGTGTACCTACAAGACTAAAGTGCCATTGCTAATGAAGGATTCAGAGAAGACAAGGTGATTATTGAAGGGGGATTGTTTGCCAAAAAATGAATTGAAGAAGCAAGTTTTGAGTCCGTAGACCAAGAATGAATGTAGAACCAAGGTAGTGGAGTCACAACTTCTTTGGTTGAAGGACATGTAAGCCAATCTTGATAACATCTTAAATGCAAGTCTAGATTCTTAACAAGTGGGAGATTATCTCATGGCTAATTTGACATAAAGGAAGTAATTCAGAAGGAGAAGGAGAATAATGCCATAGAAGATATCAAGAGCAAGGTCAAAGTAGAGCTGTGTGATGTCAATAAAGCAAAGGATGAGGAGATCCAAAATTTGTAGAGGAACATGAGCAAATTACATTCTTAAAACATGATTTGGAAAGAAGACTAGAGAGTGCACAAGTGTTGGTTTTAAGATTCTCTATACATATAACAACTTTGATTGTTGAAATAAGATTGGGGTGTTGATGATTACAAAGTAAAGTCTTCCTTTGGAAGGAACTTCTCCTACATCAAAGGAGATGACTAGGATAATATGTAATTGACTAATTGCAATATTGAATGAATATGTAGGATACACTCTTTAGTATTTGAGTTGAAATAACTTAGGAAGATTAGGAGTAAATGAGTAAAGACAAATATGAAATTTAAAAAAAGGGAAGAAGTACTACTTTAGTTAGCAAATAGAGTGCAGTAGTAGATAATAAAGATGAAGAAGATCTTGAAGTTAGAATTATCTAAGATTTCAAAAGAATTGGATAGAATAATTGATAGCATGCCTTGGGATTTGGTGGTTCTCCTTTAGATTCAGTCAGTTTGCTAAGTTTTGATAATTTGAGTAGTTAATAGTTAAGATAATTTTTAGCATGTTACTTGCAAATGTATCAACTATTTAAATGGTACAATCAAAGTGCATGTGTCTTCTCAAAGGTCAATAAAGTGAAGTAGCTAATGCTATTTGTTGCTCTTTTAATTTCCCTACAGACTGTTTGTATATTTGTGTGTTTAATTGTTTGACGAATCTTTGTTGTAATTGTTGTTAGACACCTTGTGTGTGTGATACTTTGAGTCTAATGCAATTATCTAGAAGTAACACACTAACATGAATTGTAAAGTATTGCAGTATTGATAGTAATTAGAAGTTGAATACAAGAAGAACCAATCTTCATGGCAAAGAACAAGTTTGTGCTCTCCTTTCAAAAACACAAACTTGTCAAAAGTTTGTGCTTTAAAAAAGAAGGGTGGAAAATTACCTTTGGAAGGAATTTTTGAACAAATGCCTTTGCAGAGAATTCACACCTTTAGATTGAACCATCACTCTCAAGATTTGCATATGTTTCTTTTACGTGATAGTGAATTTCCTTTGTTGACTTATGTAGTACAACTTCTTGGGGACATTACATTCTTTTAGATTGAACCATCACTCTCAAGATTTGTATATGTTTCTTTTATGTGATAGTGAATTTCCTTTGTTGACTTATCTAGTGCACCTTCTTGGTGATATTACATGCTTTTGGGATTGATTTCTTTCAACGAGGTTAAGTAGGTAATAGTAAAGAACTATATAATGATACTTTTCTTTATATATAACCTTTGTATTCAATATTTTTAAATTGTATCCTTTCATGATTTAACTATTTCTTATTGAATTATGATAACTTGGTTGTTATTGAGTTGTTATATTGATCCTTTAAATATACTACACATTACTTATGCTTCAAATCAATTTTGGAAGTAGTTGAGGTTTGAGCAAGAGTGCTAGTTTGCTCTTTCTCTCTACTTCCTCTTGCTTGCTAAGAAGTATGATGATTTTCCTTTTGCAGTCCTTTATTGACTTGACTTGACTCTTCATCATCACTCTTCATAGCATACTCATCTACTTCCTTTGTTTCCAATCTTTCAAAAGGGTTGTCTTTGGTAGTTGAAATTTTAAGGAGATTACTATGTTATTCTTTGACTATAGCTCCTTATTTTATATTTCTTTAAGAAGTTTTACTTGAACTATTTTGGTCTCTATTTATTAAAAAAATATTTTTTCTTGTGATTTTAACCTCACCTTCCTAATATATCCCCATGTTCATTCTTCAAGGTAAAATATCTTTTTACTTAAAATAAGAAGGTCAATTTTTATGCATGAATATAAAAAATAACTGTCAAGAGCATATAGAAATCAATTTTCCTATAATTTGGAGCTTTCTCTTCTTATGGGTTAAATTGTCTAAATGTGCACCAAAAGGTTTAATAAGATAAGCTAGTATAATGAAATATGTTCTTCCCTTGCCATTGGGTACCTAGGGTTAGCAAGCAGATTCCAAAGGTACCCTGAGATGCAAAACCTATTTTTATTTGATTGGATAAGGTTATATATATAGTATACTTTGAGTTTACTACATAATTATGAATGCATTACTTTTCAAACAAGCTTATTAAAAATATTTTTAGATGTCTTTGGATTATGGCATATCTTAGCAAGAAAAATTTGGAAAGAGAGACTTCCAATTTTTGGTTCTAGAGAATACTGAATAATATTCATATTCATACTACTTTCATGAGTTTACGTTGTTGAGTGCTACCACACCTTGAGTCTAGGATAGTGTTTAGTAAAAATGATTCTTTTTTCTTCCTAATATGCTTATGTTTACATATTTTCCAAGTTTACTTTGCAACATCATCTAAGCAAAATTTTTTATCTTCATGGGATTAGAAGTTATTTCACTTGTACTCTCATCTTCTAAATTATATTAGTTTCTACTTATTTTTTATTCAATTTTCATGATGTTTACCTTTGGTTGGTTGACCTCCAAGTCTATGAAAAGAGAGAATATCAATCTTCTAATATGCAAAGCTCAAAATATAAGAGTATATTATTTCATTTTATACTTATAATCCCTTTAATAGAGTTTTTACAATAGCACAAACTGAATCTCATAATAATTTGCATATATTATGTGAAACATAAAATTTTGATCTTATAGGTAAAAAATATAAAGGTGTATATTCTTCTTTATATGTGTAAAACTCTATACTCAAGAAGTGGTTAATTGATATTTACTCTAATCTCTATAAAAATCTATACAAAAGAAGTCCAAATTAATATAAAAATATTCTCATCTCTCCCAATATCATTTCATAGCAGTATGGCTAAGGTGGGATTTCAATTATAAATACTATTTTTCTGTGGAATTCTTAAGTCCATTTCAATATGGATTCACACAAAGAGAATATTGAACAATTAGCATCATTAACCTCAATACTTCTTCGATACGAAAAAAATATTTTCTATTATGAAAAGGCTATATATAAGATGCAATAGGTTGCTTGCATCACTATTTTGAGTTTATTCTTATCCTTGGTTGCCTTTTCATACTGATGTCTTCCTTGCATATTTATTTAACTAATCTTTTTATATATGATATACTCTTAATTCTGGTTAATATTTTATTTCAAGTAGTGTGTCTCTTCTATATATCAGCATCCTCTTTAGGAGTATCTTTTCACTATTGGTTTGATATTTTATGCCTTGGTTGTGGTCAAAATTTTTGGATGCACTATTGAAATCTTAGTGCGACTCTTCAATATTGATATCTTCCTTGAATATCTTATAGTCTTATTGTTCTTATCCTTTTGTACATTGTGTACTCTTGGTTATGCAGTAATAGTTATTATATTGGTTATATCAACTCACCATATGCATTTGGAAGCTTGTGCTATCTAAGTCTACGGAAATGATGTGATGAAATTGCTCTACACAGTTGTTAATATCTGTAACTCCATTGTTTCACTGTTTTTATTGGAAACATTAAGGACAGTCTAATTACTACCTCAATATACTTCATTTATTCACTTAAATTTCTAAATGCAGTAAGGATGGATTGACATAATGTTATGGAAAATTAAAATTAATGAATATATGTACTTAACAATGACATCAGATTATAAATTGTGGATAAAGGCCCGAACAAATGTTGTGCTATCTCATGGCAAACCCCATTAGATATTCACAAAACACCCCGTGGAAGTCCTATGGGACGGCTACAGAATCTGCAAAATCAAGAATTGCTACCTTTAGTGACGGACAAAAGTTCGCGTTTTACTGTTCTCAAAGAAATTTAATGGATTTCGAGAGAATCATGAACGTGTTACAATAATCGTTATGTCCTACATCAAATCCTTTGGAATCTTAAATTCGCATTTTGTGATCCCCAAGAAACATGTACCCTTGAAAACTCATATGTCAGCGACATCTTGTGCTTGACAAGAGGGATTCTCCACAGTGTGAAACATGAAAGACACAAATCCTTTATGAATTTATGAGACGCAGAGATCATAACAATTGCAAGTTTCCTTGCGCGTACAGTTGACTCTCGAGAATGCAATGCCTCGGTTCCGGTCTTGGAGATTGCACTTAGAGGACTTTTGCAGTTATCGAAAACTTTCGAGGTATGTTTTCATTATTGCATTCATGGAAAGTTTGGGCTTGTAGAACGGTTACTTTTGGCGGACGTTGCAGATATCGGATTACGAAGGTTTTCATGTATGGTTTTGACATCCCTTGGTGGAAAATATGCATGTATATTATGGTATCCTTCGTAAGGAGATAACTTATAGTACTATATAAAGCACAACTTTTCAAACTACTGCACTTATGGAGTTATCAAAACTGTTTGTAGTGTGGAAGTTCTCGAGATTAATTGCTTTCATGAAGAGTGCAATCTATCGCACTTACACGGGTATATCCTTTTTGTCTTCTCAGGATCCATTGCAGTCGAGAGTCGACTGTGTTCCACCACCATCCTCCTGCAAAAAGTAAGTCAGTGTTGTAGGTTTTAGCCCAACACTGTGGAGCGACCGGCAAATGGAGTAACTTCAACCGGCCGGGGACAGGCATACAGTAAGAAAGTCCTCATAGAAACAGATGAGCTAGTGTTCAACGGGTCCATGTTTGGTAAGAGACCGGCGAATATCCCGGTCACCGGTGGGGGACCTTCGATCATGTTCGGTTCGTTGCTGACAGAAGTATGTTCTCTGATTTGAAGGCGCACTTATGAAGTTGTTAAATGAAAAAGGGAAAAAGGCGACCGCGTAGGAAAAATGAAGGATGGGAAGACCCCATCAAGCCGTACAAGGGAGAGAAAAAAAGGTAACATGGGCTAAGCCCCAAGTTAAATGAAAAGGGGGCCAAGTTTCAAGAGCAAAGTCGAGCCAGAGAAACGGGTAAAGCCTCCCATCAGCATTGAACCAGGACACTACATGGCCGTTTAACACATGTGGATAGTTCAAGTTCTCAAAGGATGGAAAAGTATGATTTATGTTCAATACTGCTAGATATCATGAGAAAGTGAGTGCATGATAAAGTGCTTTTAACTAACGAGTAAACTTTTGCTTATCGTGATATAAAGGTGGGCAGGACGAGTTTATATGCTTGAGTAGGAAAAGTGTTTCCTGTAAATCACACTTGAATGCAATTTAACTGCTAGATTCCAATCATTCGCATACATAGATCCCAAAAGACAGATTTTCAGCCACTCCTTGATTTCACTCACAATCAAAGAGAGAGGAGAAAGTTGGATATCCTCACAGTGATTGAACTAGAACCAGCAGATATGTTTCTTGGACGAAATGAAATTATCGTCCTACGACCAGGAACTCGAAGAGATAGTATGCATGGGAAAACATGGAAAGCATGAGTTGAAACTGTTAAGGTTTGTGAACTTTATGTTTAGACCTCCTTTTTGTGCGGAAGTAGTAAGAATCTATTCTGATGCAGTAGAGCATAAGCACAAGGGGGACTACCAACAGGAGGAGAAGAGAGAGCGGTAATGTAGTATTTATTCAGCCTACTTCAAATACCTCAAAACGTGTCTGTCAAAATAATATAACAATATTATAATATACGCGGAGCAACGGGCCTGATTCGTTTCCTTCACAATAATCTTGATACGAATCATTTAGTAGACGTTGACAGGTGAAGGTTGAGATGAAAAACTACAACATGTAAGATCTGCAGCTAAACAGTTCCGCATGAACATGAATAGATTACTGAGTACTACCTAAGGAATAGGCAGTATGCAATAGTCGAGTACACACCTCTTGGCTTGTTATCAAACTAATGACAGTACCCATACGCTGTATGTTGGGGACATGCATACTACTCCAGGTGCATGCTCTTGACAGCCATGTGGTAGAGCATCCCTGGGGTGGTGGTCACCGTCTTTATTCCGCGGCAAGAATCTACGTACGCTTTGTTTAGTATTTTTCACCATTGCAATAACGATGTACCAGGAAACTAGAGTTTCCTGGGAAAAGGAGGCGACCGCGTCGCGTGTGGTGGGAAGAAGACCCCAGCAAGGCATAGTGGGTAAAATGGGGCTAAGCTCCAATAGTATCAGTAAGAGGTTTACTGGAAAATGAGTCCTGCGTTTTCCGCCCCAATCCATTCCCGTGACAAAATTTCTTCTAGATTTCAGCTTAATATTGGTAGACTTCTTCAACGCCACAAGGATGGTCAAGGTCTTTTTCTTACGACAGGAGACTATATAATCATAATCTGTTGTAGAACTGCATCTTTTCAACAAATCAAACCCGACACAAGCGTAAAACACATATCGTCAATGAAGTTGAATCATTAGTCAAGGCGTTTCTGAGGTAAGGTAATAGAGCCTGAAAATATTTGGTCAGAAATAAGGATTGTCCCCGTGGAAGTTCGTGGCCCTCCAGGTTGTAGCCATCCCGTCTCGCCCTTCACATCTGGGGTGTTGTCTATCAATATTGTTTCGTACCCTTTTGATTGCTTCTTGCTGGGGTTGTGCCTCCATCATGAGGATTCTACGCGAAAGCTAAAAACCACTCTGTTTACTCTGAAAAATGAAATCGTTGCAAAATAGAGCTTAAGCTTGCTTCGACTAATTGGAGACATGTGAACCAATCCATCCCCAGAATTGAATCCGTCACATGGAAATTTGTCTGCATTGTCCTGATGTAATATTAGATTGTTTTTTGAGGAACAAAAGATGGGAAACCGGAACTATGCACTCGTTTCAAGGTTATCGAAGAAAGTCTCCCGAAATGCTAACTCTCTCGTTAATGCCTTTTTGAGTAACGCAGCTAATAATGTCAGCATAAACCAGCTAGATGATATGATGTAGCCTGATGTTATTAAAGAATAAGGACATTGAATTGGTCTGCAGTTAGAAAACGTTAAAAAAGAGTTTCCCAAATTTCGAATAAGGTCGCTCTATCTTATCTCCACTTCACCGCGTACCCACTATACAAAACCCGGTCGTTGAAAGGATCGATCTATACGCTATAGAAAGTTCAACTTAGACTTAGGAATCCACAAAAGTGAAAAGAACCGCTCTCTTACGTGACTTATACTTCTCCCTGGGCTCTCGCTCTTCGTATTCTTGTGAACTTCTCAAGGCCTGGTATTCCTCCTTTTTCACCTTCCTTATATGTATGTTTTGGCTCGGTGTCTAGTCTTTTTGCCAAGTAAAGTAGTGCAAGAATCCACAGTACTACTCCAAGTACTCTATGGGTTAGCTCCAAACTCTAGTCAATCATTTACTAAATCCTCAGCAATGGAAATTAAACTGACGGTTGTCTTTTGACCACAGTTTGAACGATGCTTGAAGGACAAATTTCAAAAATAACCTTTCCTTTTTATTTCCTTTTATGATTCTTGTCATGTCAGGGTAAAACATGTGACACTTTCTCGGAATTTAGATCGTGTGGTCTTTAGACAGTACAGTACATGGGACAAGACAGTATCCATCCACGGCAGTCTCGCGGTACAGTTCAATAAACTCGTCTACGGCTCCGAAGACTCTGTGTGGGACCCCGGGTCAGGATGTGTTGGGCAGGGGACTCTGTCCCACACATCGTTAGTGGGGACAGAGTTAGCGCGAGCCGTTTGGAAAGCGGGCGAGAGGGCAAGGGTCCCACACCACGCCAAGCAGACCCCCTTATTGATCTCGACCCCCCTCCACAAGAATGCTCCGCTGTCTTGCGCTTAGAGAAGAAAGAGCGGTTTCAACCTGGCGCCGGGTTTGCTCATCGTGCATGAGGTGGTGTGATGTATCGATCACATGAACGACTTTGGGAAAGACGACCGACCACCACCGTAATCAAAAGATAAAACACGAGGGGGTTTGTTAAATTCCAGAATTTACTGCCTCGCTATGGGGAAGGATGATTTCCGTTAATATTGATGAGACGGCTGAATAACTCCATAGTGCTTGAATCCACAAAATCGTTTATTAAGCTCTTCTCGAGCGCTTGATCTATGAGTTTAGAAAAAGAAACGTTGTAAATTTTATGGGAAAGCATTCAACTCCGTAAACATTTTCTGGCGCATCTTCTCATACACCAGGTAACTTTCGACAAAACATATATAAATGTTTTATGGGTTTTACTAAGCTATTTGCTACATTACGCAATTTGAAACCCGTGATGTTCGGAATAAAAACTGTGTAAAAAAACCTAGCATGGATCATGATAGATGTTTCACCACTATAGGTGCTTTGAGTTTATATCTCTCGGGGGTCCTTGATCCCAATTTTCTATTGGGTTCATGATTGCGTAATGTTTTTCTTCAGTGTATATGAATTTTTATTCTTAACATGTGACTTGTGCTTTATAATCATGTTTTTTTCCGGTTTATTTTTGGATTGGGGTGAAGTCATCCTTTTATAATATTTGTGTTATTATACGGCTTGCATAAGCTATCAATATGTATACTGTACTTATTGACGTGGTAATCTGGTGAAGGATGGTTCTTGCTAGCTTCTACCTTAGCACCTGATTCTCTATGAACCTTCTTTCAATGAAACCTCTTTGAAAACTGACCTTGGTGCGGGAGCAACGGGAGAGTGTGGAGACGGGAGAGGAGGGGACGGGAGAGGAGGGGAGAGAGGAGGGGAGAGACGTGAGACAACTTCTATAATTTCTGAGTGCTCTCTAGCATGTAGCATTCGAGTGAATAGTAGATTCTCTTCATTTTTCAATTTCGGTTCCATTGGTACCTAGATTGAAGACTATGGAGAATGGAATAGAAAATTATGAAGATTTTTAGTTTTTTTTGGGTTTAGAGTGATCATTATACATTGAGAGTGATGGGTTGGAAATTTTCATTTCCAATCTTTTGGTTTCCATAATTAAATTCCATGGGAATTTAGTTTGAAAATTTTGGAGATAGAAATTGAAAGTTATGAAAGTATAGATTTTAGGGTTTGGAGAGATTATTTTCTTATGTGAATTGGGATGTGAGAGGTTGTGGTTTTGCAGATATGGGGAGATATGGAGAGGAGCAGCATGTGTTACTATCACTATTCTTGTGCTAGCCATGGCTACACCTTCCCATGTGGGGTCGCCTAGAGCGGGTCGAGATACACCATGCCCGGTGTGTCACCGACGCTTTACCTCGCAAGGGGTAAAGACTCATGTGGGAAGGATGCACAAGGACTATGATTGGACCACTTGGGAGGCCCACGTGAGACGAGCGACCACATCGACAACAATGACACTCGGGATTACGCACGCTTCGTCTATACCTTCTTTGATCGTTCCAAGGATACCGATCGAGTCGTGGGAGTGGTTAGCTTCTCAAGCGGGTTGCATTTTGGGGTTATTTGAGACTAGTTTTCCATGTCCACGTCTATTCCATAGGCTACCCCGCACACTCCATGATGAGGCTAGACAGGCTTTTTGTCTACCACTTGATCGTTTGGCATGTGATCCCTTGGACGAGTTAGCATGGTTCCTATTCCTCCTACTCCCTTGGTGGTATCTTCGTTATGCTAGAGGGGGACGTGCGGGGCATAGAGAGGTGGCGGCTAGATTTTGTCAATTCCGAGCGGGGGATTGTGCAGCCCTTCAAGAGGAGTCTATTAGGGCTACACGATTTAGGAGACAGGCATCGCCACAGGATACCACAGATTCCACTAGATTATGATGATGTAGGACATTGGGTCAGGCGGGAGAGTTTAGTAGAGCAGCACGAGCACTACACACTTTGTCTATAACGAGTCCTATTGATGAGACCATCTCTTCTCTACGCTCATTGCACCCGATAGCAATAGAGGGACTACCACTAGAGGTCTTAGATTATCAGCCTAAGCAGCCTTTATGTCTTGATAGATCGCAATTTGCACAAGCATTGTGCACTGCTCCTCGCATTTCCTCGGGAGGCTTGTCAGGGATGGTTTATGAGCACCTTAGAGATTGCTTCCAGGAAGATGATCCTTCTAGTGGTTTTACCAAGTTGTTTCAAGTGGCTGCAGTAGTAGCGAGAGGAGACATTCCTATGTCTGTTAGTCGGGTGTTAGGTGCTAGTCAACTTCTCGCAATGGAGAAGGACACGGGAGGCATTAGACCGATTGCTATTGGAGAGATCTTTTTGCGTTTGGTCAGTCGTACCATTGTCCTTTAGCATCATTCTCACTTTTGACAACACCTTAGTCCACATCAATTTGGAGTAGCTACACCTGGAGGATGTGAGGCTATATCTCTAGGCATTAGAGCATTCTTAGATATCCATCCGGAGTGGGTCATCCTACAGGTGGATGTTTAGAACACTTTTAATAGTGTCTCACATGCATCCATCTTTAGAGAGCTTAGGGAGGCTGGTGGATCCTTGGCAAGTCTCATTCCTTTTGTGCGGTCTTTCTATGGCTCTCTTGCTTCCCTTTACTACCAACATGGTGGTTCAAAGGAGGGAGTCACCGTCTTGGAGTCAGCTGTTAGTACACGTCAAGGAGATCCTTTAGGAGGGCCCTTATTTGCTATGGCTCACTTTAGAGCTCTCCTATCTACTACTTTGGCCATGCCAGGTTGTGTATTTCCCTCCTTGGTAGATGATACACACATCATAGGCCCTGTAGATTAGATTAGGTAGGCCTTTGACTACTTGACTACCAAGCTACATCTAGTAGGCTTGAGAGTCAAGGTGTCAAAGTGTAGGGCATGGTCCCCTTTAGGTATCCCTCCCCACCTTGAGCTTCTAGAAGGGTGTATCACATCCACGGATGGACTTTGTGTTCTGGAGTGCCAGTAGGATCGGAGGATTTTGTCACACGTTTCTTGGACGCTACCCTTGCAAAGTTCTCCATATGGATGACCTTCCATTACTAGGAGATCCGCAGGTGGCATTTGGTATACTCTCTTCTAGTATTGCTCGTCGACCTTCCTACCTCATCCGTACATTTCTCTCCTCATCGTCTGTCCTATCACGTCTAAGAGCATTTGATAGGAGGATTTTGGGAGTCTTTGGTGATATTATTAGACCAAGGACTTTTGAGTGTGTGATAGGGGATTTGGCACGTAGACAAACGGCTCTTCCGATCTCATGTGGTGGAGTTGGCTTGCTTTCTATGGAGGAGATGGCACCTATAGCGTTCTTGGGTAGTTGGGCTCTCTGAACACCCCTACTTTCCTCTCATTTTGTTGTTGCTGATAGGCCAATTTTGGAGACTTATGTGATAGAGGTGGAGGGAGGAGCCTTTTCTCTCCAAGTGTAATTGCGGCAGACGAGAGATAGTCTATCCCCACGAGCACAAGAGGGTTTTCCACCATTTGCTTCACTGTTGTCAAATTGGACTAGAGGTTTACAGTCTTCCTTGATGGAGCAACACTGTGAGCATATGCTACATTCTCTCTTAGTTGACTCGTCCATTCCTCAGGCTACTAGAGCACGTCTACGCTCTTGCTCCGGCAAGGGTGCAGGCTTGAGGATCCTAGCTCGACCTTGCATTAGGGCTTTCCGACTTGCACCGGCTACTTTCTCTACAACGATGAGGTTTCGCCTAGGTTTGGTCCACCCATCTCCATCTTCACTACTCACTTGTGAGTGTGGTTCTACACTAGATGCAGCGGCGGTCCACATGACACGGTGTCCTTTTGGAGGACAGAGGATAGCTACCCATGATGCCATTAGAGACATAGTGTTTGCTATGGCCCGAGAGAGTGGATACTTGGCTTGGAGGGAGAGTTCGTATGCTTTGCAGACGACACGTGTCAAGGCAAACTTGTACTTGGTCCGAGATGATCAGGTGACAATGGCGGATGTCGTGGTCACAGACCATACGCGAAATACAGTTTTGGAGGGAGTGATTACCCATCCCCCTGGATGGGCGGTGAGTGCAGCAGCAGGTCGCAAGGTCTCCAAGTATAGGGGCATGCAGTGAGGTCACCTCTTTGTTCCTCTAGCCTTGGAGTTATATGGAGCAATGGACACGGCATTTGACACATTTGTCAAGGAGTGCACGAGAGCTTATCATGTTAGGCGACATGGGGTACCACTCTCACTCTCATACTTTGTAGCATATTTTAGACAGCGTGTGTACATTGCTCTACAGAGTGTAATGGCTGGTGCAATCCATAGGAGAGAAATCACATTAGGTGATGTTTCTTCAGATGCTCCAGTTGTGTGTAGACCGTACGACTTGCATAGCTCGGATATCTTAGGTGCGGTAGGGCAGATTTCTCATACAGACTATATTGGGGCTTAGCCCCATGTTACCCTTTTTGTCTCTCCCTTGTACGGCTTGATGGGGTCTTCCCATCCTTCATTTTTCCTATGCGGTCGCCTTTTTCTCTTATCCATGAATTTAGACTTTATAAAAGTAGAGCCCAAAACTTATTCAATTTTAAGCCCTCAATGTTTTATGTTTCTTCATTTTCTTAGTACAAGTGAATGTGACGTTAACTTTTATCCAGCTTCATTTTGTACAGCAGTGTAAATTCTGGTACATGAGTGGATTCGACTGCCCGACATAGTTCATTACATCCATTAAATTTACTAAGCCATTCCCATCCGTAGGTAAAATACTTCATTAAGAGATTGGAAAGTAAAAATGATGATCTACACACGGTTAATTGTTAGATTCTAATAATAAATATAAATGAAATTTGCGAAAATATCAGTTGGAAATTGATGTTTATATTAGGGGGGTTTTCAAGTGCAATTTTTAGCGAAAATGGTACGTTAGGGAATCAAAACAATAAATATACGGAACATCTTGTAAAGACAGTTGGAAATGAAGACAGCCATATAATCAATTACAGAAATCTTTGAAAAATCAAGACAGAGTTACCAACGGGAATTAACCGTTTACGCAAATGAACTAAATCTCAGAAATGTTATGCGTCATCTTGTTACATATTTCCTAGAATTTTACAAACTCCCCGTGAAACAATTTACAAAATTATTTATAAACGCGATCATTCTGGAATTGTGTGTAAATGTGCAATTTGAAACTATCTATTGAGATCTGAGAGAGCTCGTTCAGTAGACCTTTCGGTAAGATAAATTCTGAGTATATCAAATTACTTATTTTACTGACATCTTAAAACTTTCAAAGTAAGTTTTCATCGTTATTTGCTAATTGGATACCTGAGAAGGAAGAGATTGTACATTATTCAGTGTTGTTTCTGGATATCTACAATATTTCTTGTATCTTGTATTGAGGTGTAATCTACCAAATATTTTGATGGGCATTTTATTGTAAGTTAATAAATACACGCATTGAAAAGTAACACATCCTTACTAATAAAGCAACACATCTACCGTGAACTAAAAGGTATAAGGTATAAAAGTATAAATATGGATCATTGCGTACATCTAATAACAATCATATCAACAGTAACCAAATATACTTACATGCTTTTTTAAGTCAACCAAAGTAATAATCAACATGCAAGCATCATCTTATGTTGATTATGAAGTATAATATAACTAAAATTTCATTTAATTATATTTTCATGTTTTATTTGTAGGAACTACTTAATAATCCATTCAATTTTCTCTCACCCAAAAGGCTCAACCTTATAAAACAGAAGTTTTGAAGATAAGAATTGGGGCCTAGCCCCATTTCTTAAATTCTTAATTCTTAAAAGTCTTCAAAATTGAGGCCTAGCCCCATTTTACCTTTTTTTTCTCCCTCGTAGTGCCTTGATGGGGTCTCCCCATTCTTGTGTTGTTCGTGGTCGCCTTTTTCTTGCTTATTACTTATTAAGTACTTTGATGTATCAATGGCAAGCACAATAGCCTAAGTATGATCATTCCGTGAAATTTCATTCTCACTTCATAAAAGAATCTTAGGCAACTTTGATCGTCTTTACAAACTGTTTGGAAACACAATAATTTCACAAAGTTCCATGCAGAAAATTATGGCTTGAGTCTAATACTCTGACTGCAATAAATATTAATAACGACCACATGAGAATTATTTTGACATTTCGTACACTATGAATGCCCGGAGGCACTTATTGTCTTATTCACTTAAGAAATTCAAGCACGTTGTTTTCATTGAGCATTTTTCTTATCTTTGAGGCAGCTCTCTTACGTGAAAGTATGCAGGTCAGATGTTTCTAGTTGATTATTAAATAATTCTAATTAAAGCAAAGGTTTATTTCTATTGAGATATTTACACAATATAATATTTAGAGCGAAAATAACTACCTACATGAAATTTATTAACAATTAATATATACATACAATTTGGTTATAATATAACAACAGTCATTCGAATTTAATTGCTCAAGGAGCATATAGAGAATACATGTTTCCTTCCTCTAATCTTTCTTTGTTGGTCAAAGAAAGATTGGATATTGGTAACTATATCCTTATAATACTGAGGACAGCTTACAATACGGAGTGTGCCTTTTGGCTGTTGCTGTAGTCTACAGATAATTAAAAACGAAATATTCTATGATCATTTCTTGCGTTCTCAGATTCAAGACCCAACCAAATCAAGACTTAGATCTTGAATTCTCGTAGATGCTATAGTACGACATTCCGAGACAAAACATGGAGAAAAGGTTTTGGAAAATTTTGATGTGCAGAATTATGTAGTGTATTGTATATGCGGAATATGATATATGCAGTACTTATGTCTATTCCGTCAGTACTTACACATTGGATGTGAATTTGATATGTTTCTTTGACGAATATTCTTTATTTGTCAAATAAGGATTTATGTGGAACTATGTCCTTATAATACTAAGGACAGCTTCCTCTAAATTTCTCGTATGAATAGTAAGTAAGATACAATGTTACTTCAATTGTGTTAACTGAGCTTTGGATCCTTACACCAACACCCGTAATATTTAGTGAGTGAATGCTTTATTTGATTCTTCATTTGGCCTTGATTTAAAACTCGTCTTGGTCTCATCTGAAAAATTAGAATCCTCGCTGCATTACGGACTCAAAACTCCCCTACTAGAATATGACTCAAGGAAAACTCCCACCTCCATGAGAAGCAAAAGCAAAAGAGAGAAAAGGAATACTTTGAACATGTTTCTAACTGGCCAAACGAGGAAAGGGAAATCGAAATTCAGGCCTGCAAAATCATCAAATCCGCGAAGAAATAGTATCATACTGGTGCTCTCGACCTCGAGGAACGCCATAATGCAAGTTGGATCTCGCAAGTGGGAAGCTGGATGAGAGTCGTGCTACGGAGGATGGACGGCGGATATGATCGTCTGAATTAACGGCAGTGTTATACATACAGTTGTATACCGTATTTGTATATTGTCGGGGTCGGGGGTCGGGGGTCGGAGGGTGGGGAAAGGTAGCCTGCAAAGTTCGTGGTAGTTACGGAGATTGCTTTGGTGTACAGTGTCATGAAGAGGACTACGGTCCGATCGTAAAGGACTTTTTGAACCGTCAACCTACGTACATGATTCATATATACGCCTTAGAGTAACTTATGGGAGACGTATTGGTAGGCTGGAATGGTAGATGTGATGGCTGGTGGAGACCCTTCCGTACCAATTCGTGGTTATAGAGGTTGAAGGGATAGCGGCTTTTGAATGTTTGGTATCACCCGTGAACGGGTGGAGCGGGGCCGCGGGTTCCCTGGGGCTCGGAATGAGAGATGGACGAGGAGCGACGGGAGATGTGGGGTGGGGACCATGGCGAGGGAGGTCCTGCATTGATTGTCTGTGTAGAGGCGGGGCCAGGCATGGGTGGATAGGTGCGTTAGCACTGTAGAATAGCAGGCAGGAAAGGAACGGCAGCTGCGACAAACACTTTTTGGACATTTGATTAGTTCATCTCATGATAGATTTCCGCTCATGGATGGATTGTTTAGCAATGGGATTGAATCAAAAAAGCAAGGAAGAATGGTAAACTTACTGGTCGGACATGACGAGGCAAGACTTGTGCTAGAACAGAACGACAAGCCCAAAGGTACATAAAGAGATTGTAAATATATTCTTTAAACTCCAACTAAGCTGTGACGGAGACTGTAGTCTGATGACAGGAGAAGCACCGTTGCAACACAGGAGATAGATACAGGGTAAGAAAACAGGGGCGGAGCCAGACAATGGAGGAAGTTTCGAGTTGATCGCAGTAAGAATTCTATCGTGGCTTAAGGTTTAGCACTGTGACACTGTACTATTAAGAGGTTTGATTTTTGAGTTGAATGCAGCAAATCGAGCGGGTTGTAAATTTATGAAAAGCAATATGAATATAAAGTGATAGTCTTCTATTATAGGCTTCAAGTTATATGTTGCGAATGTAGGGAGAGAGGACCGAGCACACGTTGACTGATAGTAGGAATCATTGGATTGCATAGCACTGGGAAGAATCAACATTTTGACATTATGTTGGCTATGGCGGACGAGCGTGGTACGCACTGTTAGTGCTGGACGTTGGCTATGGCGAAGTGATGGTGATTAAGACTATGGTCACGATTGGGTCGACGAGAGAGCTCGCGGGGTAACCGCTTTGATGAAGGTACCTCTTGCACATCCTCGGTGGTCCATGCTCAGAGCGTATTTGGTGGAGAAATATGTCCGTGTCTATTCTACGATTTCAGGCGTTGAGACCTGTATTCTTTACAAAGATCATACTAACCGCGGTAGCGGTACATAATGCTCAGTCCACCTGACCTGAGCAGCCGATGTCAGTAGGCGCGATGCGCTGGCAGGTCCTCAATCGCTGCAACTTTGTCCGGGACCATAAATTTTAGAAAAAGTCCCGAGTCAGCTCGTAGTCGCGACACAGAAGTAAAGGGGGTTCTATAAAGCGAGTGTCCATTGGTCCGTCGGTTAGCTTCCGTTCAGAGATAGAACGGTGGCTCATTCAGTTGAGGACTGGTCTCGAGCTCTCGCCAATGGCTCCTGTAATGTTCGCGTAGCGCACCTCCATGTACTGCCTATACGAATGTAAGTTACATGAACCTTAAAAGTCGTGTCAGCTCGTCATGTTCGTCGAACACCGAATACTGTCAGCTGGGGCATTCAAAGTACGAGGAGCCGCTTATAAAGACTTCTGGGCGAAATACTGGGTGGGAACACCGTAGTTTCACCACCATACACATACCGCTGATTTCACTTGATTCTTCTCGGTAGTGAAAGATCGTAGTGCAAGCCTCCTCTGGCCTCACCTTCTTCAGACTAAGAAGGAACATGCATTGTTCTCGGCTACAACCCGTAGAGCTGTTTTCGTAACGAGAACCCGCCCGTGGATTTGCTTAGTTGGTGACAGTTGGTCTGGCCTGTGTTCAGGATACGGAGTGATTCCGTGAAATCTGCGGTCTGTCACCTGCGGGTGTGGCGCCCATGAGTTCGAGTTTCGTCTTCACAGGTAACGATCTGATGCACTGGTCACTGAGCTCATCATAATATCGGATTTTCTCCTCTCTCCTTTCTGCTGGATTCGATCGTGTCAATTGTATGGATTTATTCATCAAGAGTGTGTCATGAGCGCTGATGCTCGAATCCCCTGCATTTGCGTTTTATAGCTGCCCGAAATCGCTCTTTACTGATATCACTAAGCAGACCGTCTGCTTAGTAGGCGATCCCAGCATATCTTCTTACTCTTGCTGACGCAGATTGAACTCTTCTTCTCTAGCCTGTTACTCTCCCTTTCACCCTTGGTAATGTTCATCGAGAGGTATTGTGAAGCTTATTGACACGAAGTCCTCTAGGCATAGGTCTGAACGTATATCGATATCAGGGGTATTCTTACTCACGACAGAGACTAGTTTAAAGACACAGATAGGTCTCCAGTGGTGCTTCGCTTCTCTCGAACTCTGGTGAATGCGTTTCTATCAGGCGTGGAAGCGCGGATTCGAATCTTTAGCACAAGCTTTCTGATCTTCGTACCTCATTTACCAGTTTTTCAGGCATCGTTTCGGTGAATTTAGCTGCTGTGAGCGCTTACCCAAGCGTGTTTCTCGAACTTCTCCGAGCACCGTCACGAGGTGCTGCTCGCGATCGCGAGCTTGATTTCCCCCCAGAGGTGACAGGAAAAGATACGCTGTACCCATGAAACGGACAACGTCCACCTCGACTTATGATGTACCGGACTACAAAGCTCCTGTGGTTAAGGAGCACAAGATTCCGGTATTGAAATCTCCCACGGAGACCAAACCATGGCCAGCCGATCCAATAGCAGTAAGCACACGTGCAGAGGAGGATGGCCGACGGAAGGCCCCCGAAATGAAGTTCATGTATCTCGTAAGTGGATGCATGACGGTCTTGGTAATATGGGGCATTGTTCGAGAAGTGAGTTACAGGTTTCCACTTCTATTGTATGGAGAAGGGAACGTGGTTGACAAGGACGTCATGGAGAATAAGATGATACAAGAGATCACTGCCGCCAACGTAGCCACTATCAAGTTAAAGGACGATCCTATATTGAGTCGTTCAGGTCGGAGGGACGCGAGACGCTTTCTCGAGAAGTATCCTTACAACCTTGGGACCAAAATTTCCGATTGGGACCAGCAACGGCAGGACTATGCTGCGAGCGTCGTTCCGAAGAATACTGCAGGGTCTCGCATTTATCTGGTTTCGGGCTCTCAGCCAACATCATGTCCCAACACGATGGGTGACCATTACTATCTCAAGTTCCTCAAGAATAGAGTAGACTATTGTCGCCTGCATGGGATTAGGAATCATCTCTACAACATGGCTGATGTCGATGAAGGTGTGAACCGGTTGTGGGTCAAGCTTCCTGTTATCAGGTTTCTGATGCTCGAGCATGCAGACATCGAATGGTTCTTGTGGATGGACAGTGATGCTCTCATCACGGACATGAATTACGAGATTCCTCTGGCGAGATACAAGAAGCATAATTTTGTGATTACTGGAAGTAAGGATCGTGTGTACGACAAGAAGCAATGGTCAGGGCTTTCTACCGGTGTTTTTTTGATACGGAATTGTCAATGGTCTCTGGACTTTCTGGAAGCTTGGGCGGTCATGGCTGACAAAGAGTTTGAAGAGAAGTGGGGCATTTTTCTCTCGGAACACTTGACAGAGAGATCGCAGACGCAGCCAGCTGAAGATCAGTCAGCTGCTGTGTACTTGCTCGCTAATGACCCAACTAGATGGTCGAGCAAGGTTTACATGGAGAAAGCCGACGATTTGAGTCGTCCCTGGAAAGAAGTCGACTTTATCAAGTTAAGCACCAGAGAAGGGAAGACTCTCAAACGGCCGTTCGTCAGTCACTTCTCTGGATGTCAGTCGTGCTCTGGCGGGCCCAATAATGCCACCATTGCCCTTTGCCAAGGTGGAATGGAGAAGGCGTTTAACTTTGCTGACAATCAGGTGTTATCGCGCTATGGTTACCTGCACCACGATCTTTCTTCTTTCGCCGTGAGGCCTCTACCGAGTGGTGTTAAGAAGCAGTAGAAGAAGAGGGACGATCGCCCACCAGAGCATCTGCTCTCGAGTATCAAGTGTCAGACTGTTAACTAGACAAGGTGTGCTACTCGCATCAGCACTGGTTCCCAGGATCTGACACTGTAATTTTGCTTTGTGGGTCTTTCAAGTGCTCCATACAAAGCGGATTGTGTCACAACCCTCATTGGCCACGGTGACATTCGAGTTCCCGGAATTTGAAGGGTAACAATCATTCAAATCGATACGGAGCTTTCTCTGAGTGCTGCTAGTAGTGCTTTGGTGTAACTTCTGTGGAAGTGAGGGTATACAAAATTACTCTGCTGGGCAGTACCAAATCAACGGGTGGCCTGGTCACATGCTAGTAGTTTCTCCCATTCGCTCACATTCTTACCATTCGTTCCGCAAGCCTTGAAGGACCCCGTCAGTGAGGTAGGCCATGTACTTTTAGAAACCGGCCTATCAGAGAAACCTGAACTTGTACTATCTAGGAAGTAAAAACATCACGTTCTAATTTTTGATCCTTAGTTATGTCATCTGGAATGGATCGCAAGGCGAAACCTTTGTAGGGTGACTGAAGGCAAAGTTAGTCCAGCGCATGACCAAGTCGATCTGTCTCATTGAAACACTGCTCTCAGGACAGGGGATTTTCTCACGCAGGCATCAGCTGTTTGCACACATCTATTGTAGGTCGTCTTGAAGGCTTAATAGGTAGAATTCGCCGATTGTTAGCCCTAACGACAAAAACATGCATTGTATAACAGACTGAAGCTCAGAAATGAGATGGCTATTCTTTTTTTGGCTATCAGAGAAACTTTCAAAAAATTTCTGGTCATTGGCCCGTCTGCGTGGAAAGGTTAAGATTTATTGTCCAACGAACACATTTTGGCTGTGTCTACACTTTAATGGACCAGCTTTGGCTGTAAATCGGAAGTCATTGCGGGAGAGAGCCCAGGGTGGAGAAGGTTATTTTATTCTTACATCTTCGCTCAAGACAACTTACTGTCTGATAGCGTCGAATGCGGAAGGCTATACGAGAACCCGGCCACCTGGGCTCTCACTCGTTGCTAATTGCGTGCGAATCTGCAAGTCGGATAGCTTTTAGGTACTCTTGGAGTCCTACTTGAGTATAAATGTTTACAGCATGTGACAAATCTTCCTGGTTCCCGGAACCTGATGAAGAAATTGAGTGCGTCGTTCATGGACTCGAGCAATAAGGGAAACCAAGCAGATCGAGTGGGCACCTAGCATGCTCCTATCACCAATGCTTCTTCTAGGCATAACCCATGCGAAACTTTGCGAAGTCTCGGGTTGGATGTCAGCGGTATCAAGTCTCTCGAGCTACATCACCACATCCTCAATTCAGCAATCTTTACAAGACGGTACAGCTGCACTTACAGCCGTGGTTTGAAACCACTATGTGTCTCGGTTGAGACCAGATCATGGGTCGTATGCCACGGGCTTCTTGCGCTTTAACGTGTGAAAGATGTATGAAAGAGGAGATTCAGTGTGCTATGTTTAGGGGAAAGAGACTCAACTGTATTGAAAGTCATCCTATTTGGTTGCATGTAAGAACGGACAAATTATAGGGATATGCTCTCTTCCCAACAATCGAATAGCATGCTTTCATCAAAGTGATCACCTATCCGCCTGGAGCGATAGCAGGCAAGGTCTCCAAATATAGAGGTATGTTGAGAGATCAATTTTTTGTTTCTTTAAGGTGACATGGAAAGATGCTACGGTAGGCAAGGTCTCCAAGTGTAGGGGTATGTAGTGAGATCACCTCTTTATTTATTTAGTTTCGTTAGAGTGGCATGGAGGGATAGATACATATGTTTGACACATTTGCCAGAAAATACATATCATTCTAAACATCAAGGGTATCACTCTCACTTCCAGCATTTTAGATAACATATGTCCATGGCTCTACAGAACAAAGAGAATTGGCGAGTGCAATCTATAAGATAACAATCACCTTATGTGATGTTTCTTCAAATACTCTAATTGTTTGTAGACAATACTATTTACATAGCTCAGAAATCTTAGGGCAGATTCCTCCTCACGACCAGTGGGGTTTAGCTCCATTATATCCCTATGTCTTTTCCTTGTAAGGTTTGATGTGGTCTTCCCATCCTTCTTATTATCAAGCGCAAACCCCTTCTACTTCTTTTATCAAAGAGCAAGACAACTCACCAGTGTATTTCGATGAACAGTAAAAGGCACTGTGAACTAACATGATTATGAAAGCGAAATCCATAATGTCAAAATACCAGAGAACACATGAGGAGGAATGCATTGCCTACAGAACAGACGGACTAATCCAGTTCAATGAGTAAGTTTAAGTTCTTAACCCTTCCAGAAAATGGTTCGTAATCTAAAACGGCTTGATAAGTTCATTTTCTCTTTGTCCAGCATTTTATAATTTTCTCACTAAGAAAGACGCAGTTCTTGTTCCTTGACAATGATTACACCGCGGAAGAGAAAAGGTAAATCTTTCCCAACGTTTGATGTCACAAAGTGTGCTCTCGAAGAATGATAGCTTATTGTTCTTTCCGCAGAGTTGAAAGTATCTGAACAGCATGAGACTAGGCTACCAACATGGCAATATTCAATTTCAAACATTTTATTTTGTTTTTTTCTTCAAAAAAAATTTTAAAAAAATTCCACGTGTTTACAAAGATTCGTTCAAACTTACCGCGACTTGCTTGACAAAGAGAAAATGGTCTCCTCGATTGGAAAAACCATCTTCCTTGTTGTCCAAATTACTGAACCCAGATGTTATGTCATAGCAATAAGGCTACTTAGTGCTTCGCTGGGTCTTTCCTTGTCACACTCCCATGTGCATCAAAGAAGAAACGAACAGTCAGCAAGCAGCAGCAGCATTGCTAACGCTCCCACGTCTCCACAACAGTGAAAGAACTGCAGAACACACCTGGATCATCCCAGCAAAGTTGTTAACTGTTCAAACTCCCCCGTCTCCTCACACCTCCTCCCTCTCCAAACCCATTCAACGTTTCGTGGTTGTCTGCACTATTCGATGAGCGAACTACCACTTTGGGGCTCACCGCCGTCTTCTCCGGCCGTCTCGTACAGTTCCCAACAACAGTGAGACGGGAACGATAAATGTTCCTGACGAGAAACACAAGTTTGTGGGAGGTTGTTCACTGGTAGTTCCCTCCAGTGACAATCTCTTCCAATATATTGGAGTTATGTCCTGTCAAGATATTTTGCTATCATCCCGAAGCCCATGATCGTATTGATGTGGTTGTACACCACTCTTCCAGCTATGCTGCACGACTTCTTGTGGAAGCAGATTCACTGAGTACTGTGGAGAAGGATTTTTGGTTTTAACCTCATCCTGGCAGATTTTTCCCAATGTTTTGTAGCCCCAAGTTTCGACCTTTGTTGCGCTCATGATGTGGTTGCCACTACTCCTGCAACAGGGGCCAACCTGATTGTTCCCGAGTGGGACAATTGTTGGTTATTCGTTAGGGAAGACAGGGAAGATTCTATCGCATGGAAGATGTGTCCTATACATCAGGTATTGATGATGCTGTCTCATCAGGCTTCTCGTACTCTTTACCCCTTAACAGACATCGCTGATAAAGCATAAACATCGCTTCGTACGCTATGCATAGGCAGGATTATGTATGCTTACCCTCGCACGATCTGATAAAATAAGGGCAATTCACAATTTACCTCGCTACTTTCTCTTCAAATCTTCATCTTTACAGGCAGTACCTTCTTTCCAGTCATGCACTTTAAATCTCCAACCTCGTCACCAACTGCGGATCCCAAACTCATACTTCCGTGAGGAAGACTCCTGATCAAACATTGAGCACCTCTGACAGAACTTCTGCTTTATCTTCCTCATAATTATCATCTGCAGATCTAGTTGAAACTTGTAGCTCATCATATAATCATACAGTACCGCACACAGAAGGGGTGTAGAGTCTCTTGAAGCTGTAAACTCTGGAAATCGCCGTTGTTTCTATCCTTTTGTTCAGAACCAGCTCAAACATACTGTACATTCTTTACTCGATTGATGGAGAACGAGAACCTTACTTGTCAGTATCTGATGGGTGGAGATTCACAACAATCTTTTGTCATTTATGGGGAAACCATCATACCGAAGTAGTACATGAGCGTGCTGATTGCCTGACTCTCTCTAGATACTCAGAGCCACAGGGTGGACTTTTAAAGCTAATTGCTGCCCTTGAGTCATTGCCAGACAAGTACGCCTACTATAATAATCGAACTAATCCTTTCTGCTGAGACTGAAGCATTGTGACCGTTTACTTCAATGGCCAAAAAGACTTTCTTTCTTCAAACCCCTCTGTCCAAACGTGTCCTCCCTTTTCTTATTGAAGAAGACATGTCAAATAGTCCATATCTTCATATAAATGTTAGGACATCCTCTCTCTTCTTCTTTTTTCAATCTATCTTCATATAAATTGACATGTCAAATAGTCTATAGTCTATATGAGTGTTTTAAGTGGTTAAAATAGTCCATATCTTTATATACGTGCTTAGGACATCCTTTTTTATTTATTTCAATCTTACTTCATTCAAAAGACATGTCAAATAGTCTATATGTCTATATAAGTGTTTGAAGAGGTTAATTCTTGGTAGGTGAATACGTTTTATTTGCTTAAGGTTTCATAATATTGCATACTAGACACTTACAAAACCTACAACAGAACTTGTCAACTGAGTCCTTAATATAATATGAAGGGAATCTCATCAGTGTAAAGTGTAGTAGAAACGTCAGAGCATAGGAGATAATTTTGGTGGTTTTCGGTTTTCAGTTTTCAAGTATATTCAAAGTAATATATAAACTTCCTAGTTTTAGTATTCATATATGATAGTGGATATAAGCCAGTTCGAATTTTAATTTTCCAGCTCTCTCTTTTATATAAGAATGCTCATTTTATTATAATCTTGTTGAAGAACTTGATTTAATTGAATAGGTTATTGATATTTTATATAGTTGCCTTGGATTTTAGATGGAATCTAAACTAATGACTTATTATTCATGGTTTTTTTTTCTAAACATTTTTCTTTCTCCAACACAGTCTAATTTATCCTATTTACAACAACTTTAAGCAATGATAAAAACCGACATAAAGGAATATAGTCTAACTTAAAATTGGAACATAGAACGATCTGTATCATCTATTTATAAGGAATTTTATTTGAGAGCCTTATATACCTTGATATGAGTAAAGACTTAGACTTGAGATCTCGGCCGACAAAATAAGGAAAAGAAAGAAGTTGTATAGACAAGGTTCAACGTAGAAAATTATCATGTGTGTTAAGTATGTCTTACTTTGTACAAAGATATGTTAAAATTGTATGAATACTTATGTTCTATATTTATCCTTTTAAATTTATAGATTGTAATGTTTCAACTTTGATGATTTTTTCTAGATAGTAGAGTCCGGTGTTTGTGAAGTCCTTTATTCAAGAGAAATTTTATATCTTAAATAATCTGCCAGAAAATTGATTTGCAATGGAACTTATAAAACTTCTCTGATTATATTCATGTATTTTGTATTATATCTTTAAAGACTTTAAGAAAGTTCGAATTTATTCATCTTTCCTATAAATGTACATGCATTATTTTCCTTGAGTAAGAGTTATATATAGCTTTTTATAAGCTATTTCACTTTGTTAGCTGTTTGAAAGAAGAATTATTCAATCCAAAACTTTTTACTCCCACAGACTTTTGATAATTGCAACGTTTCTTTCATACCATAATAAACACTTCATAAGAGAAGTACTTTAAGTCTAATTATATTTTTCATAGGGGTATGAAAAAAAATAATTCAAAGTGCCTTGATATCTTTGAATTTCCCTTTTTCCAGATTAAATTTTGTTTCAATGCTCCCTTCATCTTGTTTGAAGAAGAAGAAAATTCATGGCAGAATAAAATTATTTCATACAATGTAAAAAGTACAATTAAAATCATTAAAAAACATTATTATCTAGAATTTAACAATTATTCTATATAATGTATCATGAATCTATTTTCAATATCTTGAATACACACAAGGAATTGACTATAATATACTTAAATTCTCTAATATAGGCAAAGAAGAATCTATCTTATTTTTTAGACAGAGAAAATAGTAAAGATTAATTATTACATTACCACTTTTTATCATAATGAACAAGATTATGATATTTTTCCCCAAAGATCAATATGAATAATTCAGCAAAGCAAAATATAGAAGTATGAAATGAACTATGGACTATCCATCTATATATATGATGGTTTATTGATTTTAATGCCTATATACATATAAGAAAATAAATATGTCTAAAATTTAGTAATTACATCATTCATCTCAAGTAAAAAGTGTATGCTTCTTTATCTTGTTTGCATATAATTTATTTCTCCAATGTATATCCTAAATCACTTTCTTATAGTATGTTCTTATATTAAGTATGTCAATTTTTATCATTGAATAAGTTTTTTCTTATATATAAAATATTACTATTGAGGATCCAAATAAATTCAATGAATGAGTAATAGTAATGCAATGCTTGAAAAGCATGTCACTCCATTTGTAGTGTCGTATCTAGATTGCTTGGACACTAAAGTTGCATTGATACTAGTTAGAGGTAATTCAGTAGTTTCCCATAGACTAATTTCAGATTATCAGAATTTTTTTTTTGGGGTATTGACTTCATGGTGAGGCCCACCGTCACTTTGCACCGTTCACACCGTCGAGTGTACCGTCAGCGGGACCGTTAGTGTTTCAGACCTAGCTCGAGTCCATGGGTATACTTTCAAAGTGCAGCTCTAGAGAGCTCACTTCTCTAATGTTGAGCCTTCAAGTTCCTAGCTATGGTGGATAGAGGCCGGTGAGCGTCACTTGGATTCTCTTAGCTAAAGTGGATGTGGCTTGACTGTAATCAATGCCCAATTGTTGGCAGTTATAGAGTGACGGATCAAGTATTGATTTGAGTTGAGTTGATTTGAGAGTGGTAAACAATCTGATTACATCAAAGAAGTGAACTCAGGGGGAAATTGGATGCAAAAACTATGAGTGTTGGTGCAGATGGATTGCCGTTAGCTCAATCAAAGTTCAAGTTTTCCCTGGTGTGCAAAAGCTTGTTGCTTGATGCAGATTAGGTAGTAAGGCATACGGTGTGCGGAAGCGTTGGCCAATTTTTGAGCAAAGAAAAAGCAATTTTCAAGCAGCGGTTGTGATTTTGAGCTCAAGAGGTGAAGGCAAGACCACTTTGTTGTGAGTTGGGCTCAGAAAGTAAAAATTGAATATTTAGAGGAGTTTTTCCAGATTGGGAGGAGGTTCAAAGTGGCAAGAAGAAAGGCCTCATTTGGGCGTTTAGAGGCTTTGAGGCATAAGGTTGTGGGCTATGAGAGGTTATGAAGGCCAGAAGGGCCAGCAAGCCAGCTTGTTTGCGTGAGGCTAGCTAGTTTAGAGTAGATCTTGGTCATTGTTTGGCAAAATCTGCCCATCCTACTAGATTGTGCGCAATAGGGTTTGACCACTAGATTTCTAGTGGTCTTGTTCCTAGATTGGTGCCCTAGCCAACTGGTCCACCTACACTTGTTGTCCTAGAGACTGGCCCACTATTATATTTACACTTGTAGCTTTGGCTAGGAAAGGCAATTTGATCATATTCTTGGTGATCCTGGTAGCTTAGGATGTAGATACAAACTTCTCTTATGTCAAATGCAAAATGGTAGTAGAGTCAGTCCCATATTGCTTTATGAGATGGAAGGTTTTTATTAAGATTTCTTGTGATTAGACCCCCTCCATTTTCTACTACCTCTTTGTGCACCCATGTTTGTATGAGGTGCCCTCACTTTTGAGCGTCAATGCTCTGGTGTGCTCTTGGTAGTGAATTTGGAGTGATAACCAAATAGACTACCTTTGTTTCTCTCTGGTGAGGTAGGAAGTGATGACCTACAAACCATGAGAGTGCGTGTTGTGATGGCAGGTTACAGGTTGCATTTTCTCCTAGAGTAATTATCTCAATTAGAGTTACATTAGTAGGTGGTCTTATGTGGGTATTGGCACTTGGTGGTGCTCGATTGGTGTTGGCACTTGGTGGAGTACTTGCGGTTGCAGTTTGTGGTTCCGATTTGCGGTTGCGATTGTGGTTACTTTATCATGATGGAGTTCTTTGGGGATTCTAGAGGAGTTAGCCCTGTAGTACGTAGTGGGTTTACTTGGAGTGGCGCTTGGTATCAGCCCATATCTCAGGTCCTAGTGAGGGAGGAGATTGACTCTAAGTTGGAGTGTGACACAAGAGTTGATTCAATTAAGAGTGCACTTGCGTGTCCGCATCCTTGTTGTGGAACATTGACAAGATTTATGGGGCTTCCAAAGGCCCTAGGCCCTAGGGAACCTGACTTTGTTTACACTCTTCATGGCATGGAAAGGTTGTTTCAGCATTTGGAAGGTCCGCAAATGGACAATTACCATGAGTTCAGGATAGCTCACTTGGAGGAGATTGAGTTATGGAGACAATATTGGTCTCCAAACTATATCTCTATCACTTCAGGCTCAGTTGCCAAGAGTAGATTGGCAATACCCACAAGTTCTAGCTCAAGTAGCATTGGTGGAGCTAGTAGAGGTGCACAAGTTGGAGATAGTGCTACTACAAGTGGCGGTACCGCTATAGGAGGTGGTGTGGTACCAAGGTTTAAACCCATAGTAGAGTTCTTCTAATGTTCGAGGCAAAAATACCAATGAGTGCAGACGAACCAGTTGAGGAGCTTGTAGGAGTTCCAGCAAAAGGCTGGAGAGAGCCTACGCAAGGCATACACTTGCATGAGGCGGTTGATCAGTTTCACTCATGGAGTTATTGAGGCTCAAGCAGTCTAGTTTTGGTATGGGATATTAGACATGGAGTTGCGATATAGAGTTTGTGATGCTACGTTATCATAGGCTACTTTGCCTACTTTGGCAGTGGTCTTTGGTTTAGCTGAGCATATTGAGCTCAACATGGTGGAGGAGAGAGTGGTGACATTTGGATTTGGTAGGGAGACCTCATCCATAGTTGTGACTTCTTCTAGAGTGCAGCAAAGTGCACCATGTCTAGTTGATTTTTGAGGACAAGGTGGACAGCCTAGGTCCTATGGAGCGAGTGGAGGGTCTATTGTAGTTAGACCCTTACCTTCATTTTTGGGTCAGTAGTAGCCAATGAGTAGTGGTGTTGCTTGTTGGACTTGTGGTGGACCTCACCATAAGAGAGAGTGTACTCAGGGCAGTGGACTCAATACCTTTGGTGCATCACAGCCAGCATAGAGGCAGTGTGAGTATTGCCATAGATTTGGTCACACCGGTGCTTTGACCTACACCTAGAGTTACAGAGTGGTAGGGCTGCCATGGCAAGTAGTAGAGAAGCTCCCGTTCATGGAAGACGAGGTAGTGGTAGAGGATCTACACCTAGTAGAGGTGCAATACTTGCCCTTACTTTTGATACAACTATGGCTACTTGGATTGAGTAGTTGGAGCAAAGATTAGCTAGTATGGCCATTGCTCATAGGAGATCAGAATCGGGTATTGAGGCTTCCACCTTATATGTTGGTGATAGAGATGTTTTGGACTTCATGTGCAAAGCAACACAAGTGGATGCATCTACAACAGTGACTAGGAGTGCAGTTTATGCTCTAGAGCCTAGAGGAGCATCAGTGGAGTTAGACCTACAGAGAAGAGAGGTTGGGAAATAGATCAAACTTCCTCAATCTTTCACGCTATATGAGGCATTGCAAACAACATCCATGGCTCCTAGACGTCCCAATGCATGTGTGGTAGGTGGTGATGGAGTGCATGATAGACTACCTGCTAGTCAGCCACCAGCTACTACATAGACTGAGTCTAGCATGATATTAGGGACGGCTCAGCTGATTATGCAATGCCCTTTGTTTTCAACCAATGATATGTTTACAATGGGAGTTGACCCAGCCTTAGTGTTCCGGTTGGCTGCCATGCTTTGTGAGAGTAGAGATGATCCGGTTCCTACTACTAGAGCAAAGGTGGTTGATAGTGGAGCTGACTTGGTTGAAGAGTATGGGATCCATTTAGTGACCAATGGTTTATGGCAGGCAGCAGCGGCTAGATTTGAGGAGTTGCCAACTAGACCGACCTTTGAGAGAGTGTGGTTCACACTTGGTGTTGTCCTATTGGATAACCAGAGGGAGATTTTCTGTTTGGTGAGACCTTTGGGAAAGGTCAATACACCACAGAGAGTCTTGTTAGACTCTAGTGTGCAACCTCTTATGTTGGAGAAGGCTGCAATAGTTGGTGTGGAATTACAGAAGACCGATATGGAGAGGTATCTATTTCATATCTAAACATCTCTAGGTGGTGGTTTGACATAGTACATCACATGTGGGGAGCTTGTTGTCCAAGTTTAGCCTGGTCATCCGATTGATAGCTTGGTGGTGAGAGCTCATGTTATTGCAACAATAGCTGAGTCATACAATGTGCTAGTTGGGGGAGCAATGTTATACTCCATGGGTTTCAGCATTGACTATTGGGGGGAGATAGCCTCCTAAAGACCAGGTTGGCAGTCTGGTGAGGGATGGGTATGTCGCCTACCAGTATACTTTAGTAGTGGCAGTCTTGGCTCACTGCAGTCCAAGACCATGGCAGCATCAATTTCAGCTTTTAGTGGTGTAGTTACTTGGCTTGGGTGACTTGTTGGAGAGGAATGCCCATGAAAAGGATACTTTAGTATGATAGGACATCACTCGGATTGGAGTAAAAGTAAGATTGTTCCATCCACCTTGGATGCTCCATTGTGAAGTTCAGAGGAGGCATTGTAGGAGCATGTAGATCAATTGGTGCAAAAGGCTTGAAGTGGAGCCTTGGTACCATCAAGAGATGAGTGTGAAGATGAGCCTCCAGAGTCAATTACCTTGACACCTATGGATACCACACTCATTGCTTTGCAGTATCCAATAAAGAGGATATGTCTATTGGAGTTGTTTGGTGGGATTAGCACCGGACTAGCTACGGTATCACAGGCGGATATACGAGTATAGAGGTATTTGTATGTGGAAAGAGATGAGACTGCTAGGCAAGTTATTCTACATCATGTGGCACACTTGGCCTACCGATATCCTGAGTTATTATCAATGTCAGCAATCAAAGGTTACCAAAATCCCCTACCAATAGAGATTTCCTTCCTTGGGCGCATGATCTGGAGAGGCATGGGCATGTTCACTTGGTGATTTTTGGATAGCCATGTTAGGGAAATACACGTGTTGGCCAAGGTTTGGGTCTTCAAGATCCTTGTTTTGGTGTGTTTTGGGAGATGTTATGGATACTATGACATCTCCAGGTTCATCAATCCGTTTCTCTAGCTTACATTTTGGAGAACGTTCCTTTGATGGATGATTCTTGTACCCAAGTAGTGGCGAGTACACATCAGGTCCATTCTTGAATGAGACATGCTGTATTGTTAGATGCAGCTAGAGTAGGATCACGGGCTCATCATCTTTGTCTTTGGTGGATGAACCTCTTACCTAAAGAGGTTTTACATTGTGCTTATGATGGGATTCAACAACTTGACCACATCCTTGTTGATGACATCTTGGATGTTGGGCATCAATCTTAGACGGTGGTAGTGGCTGATAGGTCACCTATGGCAATGGTGAACCTAGTTGGACAACCTAGAGTTGCATTTCCCACACTCATGAGTTTCCTAGACTCTCATGCTTTTTGAAAAGGAGGATCTGGACTGGTTTGAGACTCACAATTATAATAGTTGGTGGAGCCCAACATTGATGAGAGAGAGTGGGCAATGGGTTTTCACACCAATATTATTGTTGTTCTAGCAGTTTCAAAGGTATCCAAGCATTAGGTGTTAGATCAAGCTATGGATCTAAACTATTTGACTTGGATTGTGAGCCTTGGCTTGGCAGAGCAGCGTAGGATGCACTTGATATGCATCACCACTTGGACACTTGTGAACCTTGTGTCTATCAAGATGATTCAAGCACATGTTGGGGGCAATGGATTCAATGGACATGATATTCTTGGGACACAACAAATAGCTACCAAGGAGAGTGGTCTACTTGGAGTCCATCCAGGTGAGCGTGAGCTACTTCGATTACATCCTTTGTCTACTTGGGATGTTGCTAGAGGACGTGTGGGGCTTGCAGCTAGAGTGGAGGTAGTTTTCCACATAGAGGTTGGGACCTCTAGTGGTTGGAGGCATGACACTATTGCTCCCAAGGGCCCAATGTAGTAGCAAGTCAGTATGTCTTCCACTCTTATGATGAATATAGAAGATACTTGGGAGCCAGATCTTGGACCCAAGTTTTCTAGAGAGGAAAGATGGAGAGTTCAGATGAAGGGTCTTGAGGAGCTACACAAGTTGTTTTTCCTTCACTATGAAGGATTTGGATGCTCAGAAAGGACTTGGTATACGGATTGAGCTGACTAGCGATACACCAATTTTCCAACGTCCTTATTGCTATAGTGACATGGAAAAGACATTGATTGAGAGCTTGAGTAGAGATCTTTTTGAGGCTGGTTTGGTGGAAATCTCACATGGAGAGTATGCATTAACTACAATGATGCCATCCAGGAAGGATATACATAACAACTACACAAATAGGCGGATGTGTGGAGATTATCGTCTTATCAACCGATAGACCAAGGCTGATTGGTATGCCATGCCTACATTGAAGGAGATTTTTGATGCGATTGGGCATGCAAAGGTCTTCAATACTTTAGATCTTCAAGCAAGATATAATCAATTGCCGATCAAAGAGGAAGACAAGTCCAAGACAACATTTTGGGCTATTGATCCTCACGAAAAGGATGTCTTATATTAGTGGAGGTTCTTACCATTTGGGTTAATGCTCTTGTTTGAGTTCTTGAGGGTCATGGATAGGATCCTAGCTGGATTGGATTTTGCTCAATGCTATATTGATGACATTTTTGTCTATAGCACTCTGTGGAGGAGCATGGGAGATAGTTGTTGGAGGTGTTTGAGAGGCTGAGATCTCATGGACTCAAATTACATCTTGAAAAGTGTAAGTTCTTCCATGAGCAAGTTGAGTATTTGGGTCACACTATCTACCCCAGAGGACTTGGTGTTCAACAGACCAAGGTGGAGGCTATTGCACATATTCCTTGACCTACATATGTGAGCGGAGTGCAAGCATTCCTTGGGTTGCTAAACTTCTATCGCCGCTATGTTAGCGGATTTAGTATCATTGCCAAGGCCTTGATGAAGGTGACCAAGCTTACATAGGAGTGGTGTTGGGGAGACAAGCAAGAGAGAGCTTTTGTACAGCTCATGGAGAGGTTGACATCTGCTCCTATTTTGAGGAGACCAATCAGAGGATGACCATTTCAAGCTCACACTGATTGGAGTATGTTGGGGGTTGGAGCAATGCTCACCCAGTACGATGATGAGGGGAAGGAGTTTTTGGTGGCCAATGCTAGTTGCTCCAACAATTCAGTAGAAGTGAAGTATAGTTCATATGAGGGAGAGTGCTTGGGAGCAGTTTGGGTAGTAGCACATTTCCATTGTTACCTATTTGGTAACCCCTTCACTCTCATCATTGATCATCAGCCACTAAAGTGGTTGATGGAGTCCGACAAGCTTGCATGATGGGGTTTGATTTTATAAAGTATGATTTCATGATTGTTCATAGACTTGGAGTGGTGAACCATGATGCAAAGAGGTTGAGTAGAAACCCATGTTCCAGCCAGCAAGATCAGATTGGAGCACATTGGCATGGTGAGATAGATGATGAGAGGAGATGGTGCCAAGTTGGCATGCATTGGCCTTTCTATGTATATTTTTTGAGGCTTTGGTGGTATCTTTCTTAGTGCATACAGGAAGAGTTATTGAGGTCATAGATCCAAAGAGTGAAGATATTAGTACAATTCAGCAAGACATTCATGGTGACATCTTAGTGATGGACTATCTTTTCATTGGTGTTGTGGATGGCACAGTTGGGGCCAAGGAGAGAGACCGTGTCTTTCAGCAAGCCAGACAATTCAAATTGGAGGCAGACACCTTTTGCGTGTATGGGAGGATGGTAGAGTGCAAGTAGTACCACTTCCATCTTAGAGACCACAGTTGGTTCGTCATGCTCATGAGGAGCTGGGACATTTTGGAGTAAAGCATACATATAGCTTACTCAAGAGTCATTATTGGTAGCACGGTATGTAGACCAAGGTATAGCAATTTGTTGCCAGATGTGTGGTTTGTGACCGAGTTAGAGCATCATTCAATGCTCCTACTCCATAGTTACACCCATTACCCATCATGGGATTGGGTTACCATTGGAGTTTGGACTTTGGTGGACCTTTACCACTGACTATGAGACATCATCAGTATCTTTTAGTGATGGTGGAGCACTTCTCTAAGTGGATTGAGTTGGTGGCACTTCCTAACAAGTCTAGTGAAGGGACAGCTTACTTGTTCCTGGATTGAGTTCTTAGTCATTTTGGTGCACCAATTGAGGTTTTGATTGATGAGGGTACAGTTCTTAGGGGAGTTTTAGGTCTTGTGTGATAAGGCTTTGATTGATCATCGTACTACATCCCAAGATCACCTTGAAGCAGATGGCTTAGTAGAGAGATGGTTCAGACAATGAAGAGAGGATTGCAAAAGTATGATTTGCAGAGAAGCCACTTGGGAGATTGTGATCTCCAATTACCTTGGTTAGCCATGGGCTATTGGTTCAGCCAGCAAGCCTCCTTAGCATCCTTCTCTCCTTATTTCTTACTCTATGGATGAGATCCAAATTTACTTGCAGCCTTTCCTCAAGATGTTACTTTAGTTTTGGACTTGGATGACCCTGATGTATGGATGAGCACATGTTCTCAACGGGCATAGATCTTTCAAAAAGTGATGCCGATGGCCTTTGAGAACTTGGTGATTGCTCAGCATAAAGATACTTTACGCTATGCTACCATTTGAGGAGGAAGTTATAGATCCTTGATCTATTGATTTCATCCAGGAGACTATATATATCTACAACATACAGCACCAATGACACTTGATGTTTCAATAGGTTGCATTATCTTGAAAGTGCGTGAGGGTTTGCCATCTAGAGTCCTTGTGTTAGAAGGACATGATGGTGTTGTTTGGAAGGATGATGTGTGCAATTGTGCGCCATGCCACCTCCCAAATTTTGATGGTACTATGGACCCAAGCTTGGCACTTGTATGTTCAGGCTTGAGGTGTATGTTATGTGGCTCTTCTAGTGGAGCTGCTACTATATAAGTGTGTGATAGTTGTTCAAGAGGATAGCATATGGTATGTATGATTCCTCCCCTCATGGTGGTTCATCAAGGATAGTGGTTATGTTCTAGATGTACTTGACCTATAGCTAGTCTATTCTTTATATGGTATAGATTGCAAACATGCGACTAGCAATGGGGCTCCATAGCACCCGGTCTTCTGATCTTTGCCCATTTTAGGGTATACCTTATACTTGGAGTAGATGGTTATCTAGAGTTAGAAGGACCTAACCGCTAGCTAGGGGGCGATAGTGGCACTTTAGATTCTATGTATGACTTATGTGTGATTTGTACTTCTATAGTGTATGATGTTGACAGCGATGTATGTTGTGGAGCGAGGTATGTTGTGGAGCGATGTATGTTGTGGAGTGATGTATATACGCATGAAAATCGTCATGCCATTTGTAGTGTCACATCTAGATTGCTTGGATATTGGAGTTGCAATGATAGTAGTTAGAGGTATTTTAGCAATTTCCCATAGACTACTTTTTGACAGTCAAATTTTTTGTTCATAGTGTTGACTTCACGGTGGAGCTCACTATCACTTTGGACCGTTTGCACCATCAAGTGTGTTGTCAACGGGATTGTTAGGGTTTCAAACCTAGCTCAAGTTGAGGGGTATACTTTTGAAGTGCAGCTCGAGAGAACTCTCTTCTCTGATGTTGAGCCTTGGAGTTCCTGGCTATGGTGGACAGAGGCTGGCGAGCGTCACTTGGATTCTCGTAGCTAGAGAGTGTATGGCTTTACCTCAATTAGTGTCCAATGTTGGCAATTTATAGAGTGACAGTTGAGTTGAGTTGATTAGAGACTGATAAATGATCTGATATTGTGGCACTTTAGAGTCTATGTATGATTTATATGCGAGTTGTGCTTCTATAGTGTATGATGTTGATAGCAATGTATGTTGTGTAGCAATGTATGTTGTGTAGCAATGTATGTTGTGTATCGATGTATGTTGTGTAGCGATGTATATACTTATGACATGCCTCATAATAAAAAATATAGCAATAGTCCATTGCCTTCATAATAGAACTAAAACTTTTCATTTAATAATTTTATTTAAAATAAAAAATATTATTTATTATCTATTTATAATTATAATTATTTATTTTACTAAGTGAATGAGATATATATATATATATATATATATATGTACACGCTTGTAGATTTATCATAAAATAAATTAATTTAATTATTTTTAGATATGTTTATTACATAGAGTCCATATTATATCATATAATTAGAGTTGTGATCAAATTCAAAAATCTTAAGTTAGATTTATGCTTTCAACATGTATTCTATCTATAGAATTTTAAGACAGTTCTGAGTCTTTATCATATAGGAATCAATAATATTTGTAATTTATTCAAAAAAAAAGTAGGATTCCTAAATTAGCAAACACAGAATAAATGTTAAAAAAAAAATGTATCTATAAGTTCAAGATGCAAATAGAGAATTAAGGGGATCAACTTTACTACACAAGAACAAGTCATGCAAATAAATAAGTTCATAGAAAAAATAAGGATAGAAAGAGAGAAAAAGTAACCGCAAAGGATGGGAAGACCTCATCCTAAATAATCACCATCATAGAAATAATGAGAAGAGGATAGAAATAAGGATGAAGATGTTTATTGCAAACACAAGCTGTGAAGATATAATGCTATAAAATTTAATTATTTATTATAGCACAAAGTGAGTTAAAGTAAAAGTAACACAGGCTAAGAAAAGGACAATATGACAGTAAAAGCATAATTAGACTCTTCTCTAAGGGATGGAATGTATAAATTGCAAGACAATACAAGCATCACTTGACTTCTTTTTTTTCAAAGGGATGAAGTGTATAAAGTGCTAGTAAGCTAATAAAAACATCACAAGACTTTTCTGGAAAGGATGGTGTGTAGTGACAGAAGAGTGTTATGCTAAACTATCAAAGTTATTAAAGTCTATTCTCAAAGTTAATAACAAGGAATAAATTCAGAACAATTCAGATACAAAAATAGGGGTTACTAAATAATCTTTTTCTTATGGGAGCACTTAAAGTCGTTCAAATTATTTAAGACAATATTTTGTTGAATATTTGAGAACTATAAGTTTTTATACAACAAGAGGTATTGCTATACCGGTGAATACTATATGAGGCAAAACTCTACATACATAAGTAAGAAGATTAAGGAAAACACCATGAGATAAAAATGAGGAATAAAATCATTAAAAATAATACCATGAATGGTTGATATGAATACGATAATGTTGGATAAATATGAGATCTCTATTCATACAATTAATAAAATTAAAATGAAGGAAAAAGGCAACTACATAGAAGAAATGAAGGATAGGAAGACCTTATCAAGCCATACAAGGAAGAGATAAAAGAGGTGAAATGCAACTAGGCCCCAATTGTGTCAATATAAGAAATATGCCTTACGGCACCTAAGATATCTGAGCTATGCAAGTTGTAAGGTCTACAAACTACTAGAGCATCTGAAGAAGCATCACCTAGAGTGATTGCTTTCTTATTGGTTGCACAGCCAATGCTCGTTGTGGAGCAATGTACACACGTTGTCTAAAGTATGCTACAAAGTATGAGAGTGAGAGTGATATCCATGGGCGTCTAATATGAGAGTGGTCATTGCATCTAAATACAAATTAAGAAGTATAATATTGTGCTTCTTATAGAGAGAAAATAATAGAGAAAAATAAATAAAAGTACCAAGCACTTTGATTGAAATATTTAAATTGAATAAAGAAAATATAGATTTTCATTGTAAGCATAAAATAACAACTCTATTATATTCTTAAATTTTGAAGAAAGAAAGATAATAAGAGATAAGCACAAATGATTATTATAATAAACATATAAGTTATAGAAAGATGTAATTTATTTGATTCTTTAGTTATATGAGACTCATATTGGATATAAGGTAATTATTACCTCTCAAAATTTTCTAATTATTACCTCTGATTTGATTTTATGTCTCTTATGAAGTATATTTAACTATTATCAACCATATAATAAAAGCAATCAATCTATCCAAAATAATTATATACGAGATCAAAGAAATACAATTAATAAAATTAAAATATTATCATTTTTATTATCATCTCAATTTAAAATTTAAGTATTTAACTCAAGATAATAATCTTAATATCACTCTAGCTTATATCCTCTACATCAAACTTTAAATTTATACCACCAAATTTAACTAAAACTCTAACTTTAAGTGGATAAAGTGAAGAACTGTACTAAGTAAGGAATATAGATAAGTTACAAAGTCAATCCATTCACTTACCACTTAGTAATTAGTAATGAGCAAAATCAATGCATTGACGAGATAGACATAGTATACAGAGTAAAATATGTTATAGCTTGTAAATGTTAATCATGTGTAAGTTTGTTTATAATGGATATTATTCATACTTACATCTTTTTTATTATCTAATATTATTTATTTTTTGGATAAATTTAACCAATATGGATAATTATAATTACTTAATATTATAATTAATAATTTTCTATTTATATCAAACCATTTGAAACCATTTAGAAATAATTTTAGTTTTTCTACTCTTATGATGAGTTGACGTGTGAAATATATACTACTTTCTTGCTACAAAGGATCATAAAAACAATAAAAATAAATTAATACATATAACATTAATTATAAGGAAGCTTGAAAGGAATTGACTTATGATGAATATAGAACATTTTAATTCTTATTATAACTTAGTTGATTTGGATTTTCTTATGTTAAATATTTTATTAATTTAAAAAAATTATATAAGGAAAAAAATCTCCTCAAAAAATTAAATAGTTGAAAGAATCCTCAATATTAAAGAGATTTTTTTAATCTAAAAAAATATTTTAAATTATTGACCAATATGTAATATTTAGAGCAGGAGATAATGCCTTTTACAAGAATAAAAGAAGTGCTTGGCTAAAAAAATTCTTGGAGATAGCTAGCCGACATAATCTCCACAAGAACTTGTGACACCACAAGATAGTAATAACTCAATGTTGATTAGATCTAGTAGATGATTGTCTAAATTGCATAGGTTACAAAGCTAACCCATAAGATGTTAATTTGGATCTAGAATTTGATCATATCTTACTTGCATGGCAGACTTAGTGACATAAAGTTCATCTAGTTGATCAATTTGAAGAGCTCAATTTATTCTATTATGTGACATTCATATGAAGCACTTTGTAGCTAGATATTACCTCTCAACAAGAGTTGGTGTTGTTATTGTCCAGATATTGCTTCTTATAAGACTTGTGTCTATACACAAAGGTCCATTGGAAGAGCTCAATTTATTCTTTGATGTGGAGTTCATATGAAGCACTTTGTAGCTAAATATGAGCTCTCAACAAGAGTCAATGTCCAAAATATTGCTTCTTATAGGACTTTTGTCTATATACAAAGGTTATAAAGGCTCAAGCATAAGTAATGTGTGTCAAAGCACTAACTTTAGTTGGGGTCAGGTTCTTTCTACTAAATGGGAGGCACTCATGTTTCGGCCAAGGTTTGGTTTTCTATATCATCTCTAATCGTTATGATGTGCTCATATAATACTAGATCCTTAGTAGTGTATAATAATTCTAAACTTGATTCAAAAATGGTAAAAGGTGTGTGGTGATTGGCAAACATAGTATTATATTTGATTGAAAGATAAGAAGAAATCATAATAGCAAATGGTCAAAATAGGGTCTCACAAGAGTGACAACAATATCCATACTTGTGTGTGACTCAATGAGAGAATAAGAAAACACTTGCAACACTCCTTCCTTGATGCTCCATCTTGGATATAGTTGCTGCTCCATCTTGGAAGTGTATCAATTTCATAGAAAGTTCTTTTTTAAGGGAAGGTGTGTATTTAAGATATCTCATGTTGTAAGCCTTAAATTTTTATTGTTTTTAAAAGAAGAAGAGATTAAGAGGGAGATCACAAAGTCTTCTTCTCTCTGCTATGGCTATTATATAGGTGTAATCCACAAGATTTTCATGGTAGAAGGTATGTTCTATATATGAGAGGCTCATTTTCTATACAAGTGATGATAGATCACATTTGACTCCTTGATTGGGCCAAGTAGCCAAGTAAACCAAGCAAGTTCTTTTTATTGTGAAAATTGACTTGGCTTGACATTTGGTTTCTATTTAAGTAATATTATCTAATTCAAGATTGATATATCACTTTGTCATAAACATAACCAAAGTGTGTCGTAAGTAGAAACAACCTATGGAGCAGGCCTAACTAAGCGTTCTGATGGTTTAGATGAGATGTTTGTTGTTGAAGTGACATACTATGTTTTAGATGATACTGATCAAAGGAAAACATTGGCTTTGGAGATGCAACTCAGTGCACCGTGGCAGTGGGGCTTGTCTCTCAACCATCTTTTCACAAAGAGTATGGTCTTTAGAGTCTCTATCTCATGAGGATCAAAAGGGTGCTCGTGTGGAGTTAGATGCTTGTTTGTTGGTTCTAAGTTGCAAACACTTGAGTATATTTTAATACAAATCACACAAGCTCAAACATTCTATTGTGCCTTGATTTGATTGATGATTGTCCATGGTCATTCTTAGTTGGCAGAGTGATTTATTTGTTCAATTTTTTAAAACAATCCATAAACCTACTACTTAGCTACATGAGGACTTGTCCTTGTGCCTAAGTTCTTAGACGGACTATTGATATCTAGTCAATGGAATTTTGAGTCCATTATTGGTCAATAATGTGTTTGGGTTTTTTATGCTCCACATGCACTACATTGATGGACTCAATGAGTTTATAACCTAGGCTAAAAATATCCTTCTCCATTACATTTATAATTAGTATCTTTTTATACATTTAAATATGGTAATCTTCTTCATTTGTTTGATTGCTTAATTGTGTTTTTGATAGTTTACTTAGTTCTCAATTATCTTTTGTAATATCTTGCATTACATGTTTACTTTGTGATAATATACAGAAGGAAGAAAATAGTTTCTTGTTGGAATTTCATTCTGGATAATGTTTACATTTCACCAACTTCTAAATATCTAATTACTTATTTATATATCGATAAGTATACTAATGCTTATTAGCAATAGAGAAAATATGGAATGCTTAGAGAGTATATTTATTTCAAATTATTTTATAGATAATAATACATACATACAGTTAAGTATAAGTAGATCATTCAATATTATGGTCCATGTGATCAATTGTAGGGCTTATAGATGCTAAGGCTTGAGATTTGTATATCTTTATTAGTTCTTATAATTATAAATATAAGATTAAGATTCATTTTAATATTCAGATGGAGTTTAATTAGTGATTAAAAATAAATTTTATAAATTATTATATAAATTGGTTTACTTTTCTATTTATTTTTTTATAATATGATTGGTAATTATATATAAATTATATATAAATAAATCTAAATATATATAGCAAAAAATATTCAGAATATATTTTTTCAATATGTGAAATTCTTATAATCAAGTTTGTATGAGTGTTTCCGGTTCTGTTTACCATAGTTGATCATCCTACTAATCAAGAGAGATAATAGTATACATTTAACGAATGATAGTTTGGTTTTTTTAATGGTGATTTGTTCTTTTCCCAAAAGGTATATCATTGTTTTATATTAAGTAGAGTTCCTCTTAGTGACACATGTATCAATCCATTTACATCTCCTTTTCAAACAAAATATAAAAGCAACTTCAGAATGAATCAAACTTTGAAAAGCTTTTTAATAACTTTAATAAATAATAGGAAATGATGTAAAATAAAATAAAATAATCATTCCTCTTATGAAAATAAAATGATAATGTACCTAGTGAATTTCAAATATTTGCCTTCAATAACTTGTTGATTATCGATCTAATATACTTTATATGGAGTTTAAATCTTAATATCTCACTAATCCTTTCTTATATAATCACAATCATATAATCCATTTCAATTTCACACTATTTAAAATCAAAATATTATATTTCATAACATCTGAAATTGTTTAAAATTGATTAATGTCTAAGTGTAAGATCTGCAGGCTAATTTTAGCCATGATAGTATACATGAACATCATTTAAATTTGTAAATTATATTGAGTAATATAAATTTAATCATAATGAATTAAAATGGCAGATTTACTCTCTTTTATTGATAAATGATATGTTATTTACAAATTCTAATTCGAAGTACAAGTTATAATAATTATTTCTTTTCTTTGTTTTGCGAGCGAATAAAAATGGCAGAACGGCAAACTTTTCTAACCTTCATAAAATTTGTTCTCCATCTCTCAACTTGTCGCAAAAAATTCTCTTTGGACTTAATGATGTAGGGCTTCACCGATGAAAATATTTGGCACTAAATTGTGGGGAATCACGTAGACAAGGTCTTAAGTAATTTTCCACGAGATGAAACGATAGATTCCTAGAGATCGTACAAAGTCTCTTACTACTGAATATATAAAGGTAAAATATGCATCTGTATGTCACCACGATGAAAATGACTCAAAATCTCTAGAAAATGATTTATTACTTTTCTCGTAAAAATAACTGAATCCAATTCTACACTAACTTACTCCATATACCAAATCTTCACCATTTAAACAACACTAAAACAATTTGAATTTATTAAAATATATTCTAGGAGTAAAATAGACAAAATCATACTATCATGTATCATATATACATAATATAAATATAATAAATTAAAATTAAAATATTTTCTTTGATTCAAGTGATATGGTTTTCCCCTCTATCTATGTCCCAGAAGAAACAACGGAAAATGGGTTGGGAAAACCCTATCAAGCAGGACAAGAGAGAGACCAAAAAGGTAAAATGGGGCTAAACCCCAATAGAGTCTATAGAATCTATATGGGAAATCTACTCTACCGCACCATATATCAAAGGCTGATCAGTCCATGTCAAATGCAGCACAGTACAATCTAAACATTACAGAAATAAAAGTAATAGCTTATGTATTGACTAAGTATGCGGGTACCACTTTGAATTGTCTATCACACCATCTTCCAAGAAGCTCTTTTACTAGGCGCTCGAAAGAAAGAGGGAAGATCTGATCTCACGGACTTCAGAACCTCAATCCTGACTTTAGAGGCGCTTAGTTTACCGGTATCATTTAAGAAGGAAAAAAAACAGAGTATAATCCAAGAAAAACCAACTTCAGAAGTAAATGATGCCGTTGTGAAAGAGTGGCAACTGAACTAGCCGAATGTAGGATTTCTCATTGGATTGGATTGGATGGACTTTCGACTTGTGAAATACAGACTATCTCAATAAGAATGTAACAGACAGCTAGCAGTTATGTTGGTAAAAACCGAGAAGTAATTTTTCTTTCATGTATGATGAAAGAAAAGATAAACCCGACGCAAAAGTAAATAATTTCTCCAAAAAAATTTAGAAGACTCTGCCCTTTTAGTCTTTTCTTCTTTGTCAGCTCTTCCTTTTCTAAGTTACTTTTTTATTTTCATGGTGAATGATAACTCTTTGTGTGCACCATAGAATAGTTTCATATTCACTTGATCGGCCTGCTCTGGATGGTCGGACTCTGATATAAGCATAGACTCTGAAATCTTTCAAAACGAGGCGCAGTCTCAGAGAATTTTTAGACACAGTGCGGAAACGATGGGGAAAGTCTATGGCTTTCTTTTTAAGTTTTTAGATCAAAAACAACTTCTTTTTTGTTGATTTATGTCGCCAATAGAATAAAGAGATATAGGGCAAGCCAAGAAAATGCGTTGAGGCCTAAGGTAGAGAACGTCTGGTGTTTCCCAAATGCAGAATAGAATAAAGAGATACAGGGCAAGCCAAGAAAGTGCGTTGAGGCCAAAGGTAGAGATGCCTAGCCAGGAGTACTTGTTGTAAGAACTCTCTGAGGTAGATATACCATAGAGTATGGTATAAAATGAAAGATATATAGGTATATGAGAACAGAAGCCGTTCTGGGAACGGGTTATCCAGAACTCATGAAGTGCAAATGATTGGAAAGCAAGATGTACATGATTCACAATGCTAGAATAGTGAGAAATCTATAAGGTAAAATGCATCGAATGTAACTTGAAGCAAAGGCATAATTGAAACAAACTCAGAATACCATATAGCTAACAGACTAGTAAATAACCGTGAAATCGAGAACTCTATGCAGAAGACTGCGAGAAATAGGAAACTCTATGTAAAAGACTGCCAGTAAGCAGTGCACGAACGATACAAATTAAAAATGTGGGCTGGAGTAGGGTAGGAACACTGTATACACGAGAGGTCGAACCCAGGAATCAGGCAAAGTGCGATGGAAAAATAATAGTGAGGGAAATAGCTGGGAAATGGAGGAGTGGAAGAATGCGAGAGCTATAGGATGGTGTGGCTGCAGAAACCTGTTGAAGTGTAACAGGGTAATGAGAGCAAAGCGAAATAGGACAAGATATAAACTATGTCGGAACAAGCGCTATGGCCGCTTGAGTCCTGAGATGCTAAACAGCAAAGGGAAGCAGAAGGCGGCCATAGTAAACCTTCACAAAAACACCTGCGCCTTGATCAATGCCTCACGCAGTGCCAAAGTAGCTGAGTAATTGTCAGTATCCCTTGTCCCAAGTTTCTGCTCTAAAACTCATCAGTGCCAAGGCAAACTCGGTTACTCCCCTAAAATGCCGCTCAAAAGTAGTGGGGATGTCAAAAAGAACAGAAGTGGAAATGTGGAAAGAAAGGGCAAGCAGAAATGCAGGCACATAAGTGTGCGCTGGAGTCTTTGCCACATAATGACGATCAGTCCAGAAAGAAAAGAATTCACATGACTAAGATGAGGGAAGAAATCGAGACATACTTGATGGATCCTTGAAATCACAAATATTCATTAGTAGAGAGAAAGTCCAGGACTGATATATGAAAAAATAAAAGATATATAATGTTAGATTTATAATAGACATGTTAGTTCCTGTTCACTCATGACTACTGTTCACGCATGACTACTGTTCACATGAGTTACATGTGAACACCTTAGAGTTAAGTTAAGAGCACATGAGTTGAACATTTCACACTGTAGATGCAAAGGTGTGCTCTAAGAGTATGCTCATGTACTTATATAATCCCAGTTCTGGGATTACCAACTAGTTCAACCAATCGAGTACATACTGCTCATTTCATTTTCTCACATGGTATCAGAGCTCTAAGTTTCAGAATTCCTGTTAGCTGCTAGGGGACGCCTTAGCACACACACAAATTTCGAAATTCTGAGAGGCCTAAGTTTTACACATTAGTGTATCTGGAAAAACAAGAGTCCCTTGTTCCTCCTCTGAAGAATGTCTCTTTTCTCTGGGTTCTGAGAAAGCATTTTCTCTTATATCCTCTGTTAGTCTGGGTTTTGGGAGAGAAATTCTCCACTATCCTCTGTGAATCAAATCATCATGTCTACTGCTGGTGCTGCTGGTGTTGCTGCTCCTGCTACTGCTGGTGTTGGCCTTGCTGCTGGTGTTGGTGCTCCTGGTGGTGCAATATTCTCTACTCCAGCCATACGTTTTGACTCAACCTTTGTCAAATTCAATGGCAATTATTTCCAATCTTGGAAACATTGTCTTGCACTCAAACTGAAGGTGGCTTCAGTTTTTACAATTGTTGATGGTACTGAAGTTAAGCCCACCTCAGCTGCTACTCTACCTGATTGGGAGCATAGGAATCTTGTTGCTCTTGAAGCAATCAATTCAGCATTAGCTCCTGAGTTTGTTCCCACCATCAGCAGGCACATGTTGGCAAGTGAAGCATGGATGGATTTAACAACCATGTACGAAGGTACCGATGATGTCACAATCATATATCTACTGGATACTTTGATGAATTTGAAGATGCATGAAGGCACCAGTGTAGCAAAGCACATTACCAATTTTCGAGGAGTCCTCACCCAATTAGCTGCGGTGAACAACCCAATCGATGACCAGCAGGCTAAGCTCCATTTGATGAGATCTATGCATTCTAGTTTCAAGTATTTTCTGCAATCATTGCGAACACAGAAGGCACTACATCTCTCTGATGTCATTGCTCTTCTTCTTCAAGAAGAGATCAGTATGAAGTATGAAGGTCTTGTAGAGCAAACAACTGCTCTAGCAGTCACACAAGGCTCTACATCTACTTACAGAAACAAAGGTAAAGGCAAGGGGAGTTGGAAGAATGAATCTCATGGTTTTTCTGGTCAGAACTCTTTCAACAGACCTTCTGGTCAGAATTCTTTCAGCAGATTTTCTGGTCAGAATCCTTCCCATGGTCAGAACTCTTTCAGCAGACCTTCCGGTTAGAATCAGAGTTATTTCTCTACATCTTCTGGAGGAAATTCCTTCAGACCTTCTATCATCTGTCACTACTGCTCAAAGAAGGGACATCACATCAAAGACTGTTGCAAGCGCATTGCTGATACAAGGGAGAAAGGAGGCAAGGAACACCATCACTCCAATGCTTCTACAACTCACCTCTCTTTGTACAACGTTGATGTTGTTCCTTCAGTCACTCAGGACAAGAGATGGTACATCGACACTGCTGCTCCTCAGCACATGACCTACCAACGAACCTGTTTCTTGGTCTATGAAGCATACTCACCACCTAGACAAGTTTACTTGGCTGATGGTTCCAACATTGCTATTCTAGGCCATGGGACAGTTTCTGTTAAGCTTGCTTGTTCAGAGAAGTTCTACATGCTAGAAGATGTTCTACATGTTCCTTTGCTGAACAAGAATCTCTATTCAGCACTTCAGCAAGTCACATGGATCATTTCAGTTAAAGGAAACCAGCATTTTCCTTTATGATGATCTGCAGAATTTGATTGCATCCTGTCCTAGATTGGATAACTTTTGGCTACTGGGAGAGTCCATTGAGCAACCTCAAGATGCTGCAGTCTCTACATCAACTCAGTCTCAGCCATCTCAAGCTGCTGCAATCTCTATTCCAACTAGGGATACATATTTTGCCCTACTTCCCTATGGCATCGACGACTTGGGCACATCAGCAAGAATCGACTTCAACTTCTACAAGACAAAGATCTGGTTGCTGGGATGGATAGGATCCATCCTCATTTGTTTCCTGTTTGCTCACCTTGTCTTCATGGCAAGCAAACTCGAATTCCCTTACCTCAGGAAAGAGCTACTAGAGCCACTGTTCCATTGGCTCTCATCCATTCTGATGTTTGTGGTCCCATCTCTTCTGCCACCTACACTGGTTACAGATACTTTGTGACCTTCATTGATGATTACACAAGGTACACATTCTTGTATCTACTCAAATTCAAACATGAAGTTTTTACTTGTTTTCAAGAATACGTGACCTATGCAGAGACTCAACTCAATCAGAAGGTTCGGGTGTTGCACTCAGACAATGGTGGTGAATACAACTCTGCAGATTTTCATCTTTTCTGCAAAGGCAAAGGTATCTGCACCAGTTCAGCACTCCACATACTCCTCAGCAAAATGGTGTTGCTGAGAGAAAGAACAGAACATTGGTGGAAGCAGTCCGCACTATGTTATTTGAGTCTGGACTCCCCAAGCCTTACTGGGGAGAGGCACTACACACTACCAACTTTCTGCAAAATCGAAGTCCTACCAAAGCCATCTCCTCCGAAGTCACACCCTTCCAACTCTGGTTTGGTTATAAACCTAATCTATCCCTACTTCGAATTTTTGGTTGCATTGCTTATGCACATGTTCCATCTTCTTCCAGATCTAAACTCGATTCTAAGTCTTCCAAGTGTATCTTCCTTGGTTATGATCCGGATAGTAAAGCTTATAGACTACAGAAAATATCTGATAACTCTATTTTTCTGTCAAGAGATGTTCAGTTTCAGGAACATACCTCCGCTCATGAACATACACAATGTTCTGACACTCAGGATGTTCAACTGGATTTCATCTATGATCCGACAATGTTCATTCCCTCTCCTGCTTCTAGTTCTCAGTCTACCCACAGTCTATCCCCGCCAACTCCTACTCAGTCACCTCCTCTCCACAATCTTACAGCTCCAACAATTCCTTCTCCCTTACCTTCTTCACTACAATCCTTACCTTCTAGTTCTGACAATCCACACAGGTCCTCAGGATCCTCTATCATTGTTTACTCTAGAAGGCCAAAACCTCTACCTTCTCCAGATGCTGTCCAAGCTCGAAAATATGATGCACTGTTGGAGTCTGCTAATGCATTAAGCGTGCATTACTCTACATCTGACCCTGATCCCGACACTTATGAAGCTGCTATCACTGGACCCGATTCCAGTAAATGGTTTGAGGCTATTCAAGATGAGCTTCAGTCCATGGAGAACAATCAAACATGGGTCATCACGGAGTTACCAGCAGGTCGCAAGGCAGTCACCTGTAAATGGATTTTTAAGAAGAAATACGATGCACAAGGTTTGATCCAAAGGTACAAGGCTAGACTTGTTGCTCGTGGTTTCTCTCAAGTTCCAGGTATTGACTACACAGAGACCTACTCTCCTGTTGTCAAATTGACAACAATTCGTGTGTTGCTTGCTTACTCAGCTCAGAATGATTTGGAAGTGCATGCTCTTGATGTCAAAACAGCTTTTCTCAATGGCACATTGACTGAGAAGATCTACATGCACATTCCTCCTGGCCTGCTGACTCCTGACCAGCACAAGCAGCAACAAGCCACTAAACAAGGGCAATTGGTTTTACAGCTGTACAAGGCTTTGTATGGTCTCAAACAGTCTGCCAGACAGTGGTATCACAAGTTTGATCAATTTTTACTAGGTTTGGGATTTCAGCACTCTGGAGCTGATTCTAATCTCTATATCTTCCATTCTGGTTCTCATTTTGTCATCTTACCTCTTTATGTAGATGATTGCATCCTTGCCAGCAATAACCTTTCTCTTCTCCTCTCTGTCAAAGAGTCTCTTAAACAGAGTTTTGAGATGACTGATCTGGGAGAGATTAGTCATTGTCTTCAGTTGCAAGTCACAAGAGACAGAAAACAAAGAAAGATCAGTCTATCTCAAGAGAGATATTTAAGAGAGATTCTTACTCGTTTTCATATGCAAGACTGTAAACCTGTTTACAATCCTGTAGAGTCAGGAGTGAGATTAAGTCTTCAGGATTGTCCAAAAACTGATCAAGAGAGAGAGTATATGAAAACAGTACCTTACCAATCTGCAGTGGGGAGTTTGATGTGGGCCATGGTCAGCACTAGGCCTGATCTGGCTTATGCTGTCAGTTCAGTTGCCAAGTATATGGCAAATCCTGGCCTGAACCATTGGAAGGCTGTCAAAAGGATCTTCCGGTACATTCAAGGTACAATGTCACAGGGCCTAACTTACAGTGCATCTAGTACTCCCATTCATGGGTACTCTGACTCAGATTGGGGAGGAGATCAAGACACAAGACGATCTACAGGAGGATACTGCTTTATCTTCTGTAATGCAGCTGTCTGTTGGTCAAGCAAAAGGCAAGCTTCTGTTTCTTTATCCAGCACTGAAGCTGAATACATGGCCTTGTCAAAGGCGGCGACTGAAGCAGTATGGCTTAAGCGCTTGTTAAGTGACCTGGGTTTTCCTGGAGAAACTATGAAGCTGTACTGCGACAGCAACAGTGGAATTGATCTTGTTACTCCAACAAAGCAGCATGAGAGAACAAAGCACATAGACATCAGATTCCACTTTGTCAGAGAAAAGGTGGAAGACAAGGAGATCTCTGTTTCACGGGTGGACACCAGAGATAATACTGCAGACATTTTTACGAAGGGATTGACTAGAGAACTGCATACAAAGTTTTGTCATGCACTAGGAGTTATAGATAATAGACAATAACCAAATGTCCATTAAGAGGGGGTGTTAGATTTATAATAGACATGTTAGTTCCTGTTCACTCATGACTACTGTTCACGCATGAGCTACTGTTCACATGAGTTACATGTGAACACCTTAGAGTTAAGTTAAGAGCACATGAGTTACACATTTCACACTGTAGATGCAAAGGTGTGCTCTAAGAGTATGCTCATGTACTTATATAATCCCAGTTCTGGGATTACCAACTAGTTCAACCAATCTAGTACATACTGCTCATTTCATTTTCTCACATATAATCCATGAAGGTGTTAACAATCAGTTCATTTTGAAGATGATGGATAGGTAGTTCATAAAGCATATATATAAAATTCAATTCACATAATTCCAGTTTTATGTATATTTACGCATTTGATCGTGTCCAGTACGTGTCAAGACCATTCATCGGCATATCCGAAATAGGATTAAATGCTACTGACCAACTCTTAGATATTAATCATTGCGTAAACTGTAAACAATGACGGAATAGAAACGGGGGAAACAGAGATGACAACCACCGATCGAAATTGGGAAGATAATTAAGATAGTTCTATATTAAGTATGAACTGAACCAAACTTAATTGATCACAAGTGAAACAAAGTTGAAAATCTTGAAATGATAACTGCAATCTATAATCTTGAAATCTAACTGCACACCTTCGTTTGATTTGGTAATATCTTTTGAGAGGAAGCATTTCTTCATCTCTACTGCTTCACGTGGAGATTTGTCCTTTTTACCGAAGGATACAAACCCGTTTGTAGGTCAGGTCCCTTGGAGAGCTACAACAGACAAGAGACAATTATTCATCTTAGTATACTTGAAAAGATGCTAATTGATGTCAGGTCGTTCGGACAGGCACTACAGAAACTAGTGTTTACCTCAGTTGCTAGCAAACTCTTCCAGACGAGCAAGATACTGATGAAAAAAATATTTGGAGTTCGGATCCGATTCGATCCGCATTGTGCCATAATGTAACATATTGCGTAATGAACCGCAGAGCACGCTGTAAACGACCCGGTTCCATACCCACATCTGACAGCACGGACTCTGACACATGATTGTCATACGATAGTCATAATTATCTAGTACATAATAACCCAATAGAAGTCATCATAACTATCAAATACATGGAGGCATACGCGAGACTGCATACAGGTGTTAGCATGTTATTTGTGATACATAGATACCTGCAGTACATTGTGTGTGCGAGTGAGTGTAACCTTGAGAGAGAAGAATGTCATGGTAAACCAAAGAGGATATTAGTGCATAGAACATTGACTGCCCGAGTCTCAAAACTTATTGGACACCCCCGAAGCGAGTGTATGAGGACTGACATTAATCCCTGCATACTCTATGTCCGCATGAGTCCGTCAACATTATAAAACACAATAAAGAAGCAGTTCTATTATGCTTTTCACAGTAAGTCTACACGATACCACTCACAACTGCGAACACCCATAACTTCATCAGTGCCCTACGGGTGCCAAGATAACCGGATGCAATGCTTGTATCTCCAGTCCTGCATTTCCGTTCTTTTGCTATGAGTACCAAGGTAAACTCGGTTCTTCCTGGAGCCTTTCTCTGACAAGAAAAAACCAAAAAACATACATTATCTGGAATGGAGAACAACAGATTGGCAGCAGAGCAGGAAGAAAAACCAGCAGTCGGGCAGTAAGATGGAAGTGAGAGAGAGTAAATGACTTGTATATCACCTTTAGGGTCAAGGGGAGAACATACCTTTCATATATACCCGTAGGGTGAAGAGTATAATTGAAAGCTGAAGAAGAGAACAGCTAGAATGCTAAATAAATGCGATCAAAAGAGAGCAATAAAAGCACAAAAACTGCAAGTAGAGAGTAGGGATCCAGGTAGGAAAGGAAGCATTGTAATGAATGATGTTAGTGAGAGCGAGAAGCATTCTTAAGCAGCAAAAAGACAATCAGACTCAAAGACTGTTAGTAGGCGAGTGAGGAGAATGTCATAAAAGCTTAACCCGTACACATGACGTGGACAGGTAGTGCAGGATGTGGACAATGATACATTCTAGTGCTACCTTTAGTCCTATATCGTAATATATGGGAAGCGAGAGCAGTGGGCGAGGAGTGGATCGTGTCCTGGCTGGGTCAGAGTGGAGAGTGAGAGGACAGGATATGAGGGATGAGAGCAGAAGCTGTTTGAGGAACAGGAGATCCGGAACTCATGAAGTGGATAAGTAGTGCAGATGGAATGGCAATGAAATGATATGTATGATAAGTGATGAGTATTAAATCCGTAAATGAGATTAAGTGAATGTAACAAATCGAATGTAAACCGCAGTAGCATAATAGCAACATATCGTGAGCAACACATGTATAGAACTAGTAAGATTCATACAATCGGTAACTGCTAAGCAACGCATGTCGAGAAATATTATACATCGGGTACTTGATCACCTACAAGCGAAACGTGGGCGATTGAAGTAATATGAAATCGGGAGTTGGGCAGGAACCTCGAAACCAAAAGGCATGTACGAACAGTCAAATATCGAGCTAGTGGTAATAGAAAGAGCATTAGTTGACGATGGGTGGAGTGCCGAAGTAGCTGAGAGAATGTCAGTACTGCTCGAACTGAGGTTCTGTTTGAAAGCTCATGAGTGCCAAAGAGAACTCGGGTGCTACCCAAAGTGCTGCTTATATTAGGAAAAGGGCTGAGAAAAGAAACCGGTGGAAAATTATGTGTGGACCAGCAATGTCAAGTAGGATTTATCTCGAATGTCAGGCAATTGGAAGGAAAGAGACGAAGCAAGTGTAGGGACAGGAGTGTTCAGAATAACCACGACTGCAGAATGATAACGAGCCAATGAAAACTGTGAGCAGAAGAAGAAAGGAAGGGAAGCGAGACGTACCTGAAAGAAAATCATGATTAGTCGAGAGGTAAGCATAACCTAGCATAGAAGACTTAACCATTCAATTCTATAGCAAAAACTCATTAATGGTAACCAACAAGAGATGTAGGCATGGAAGCAACTAGAAGGAGCAAGGATGAAGTAAGAGTGGAGAGTGGAGAGCAAGGCAAAAGAAAATAATGACCAAAAGAGGGGGAGGGAGAGGGGGTTTGGGGGGAGAACCTCGGGTGCTGTGAGGGGTGGGTGACTGGCAAAGTGGGTCCGCATGGTTTTAAGGTTATATCCAAGTCGTGTAACCAATAACTGGAAGTCTAACCTAAGTAATGAGGGGTTTTGAGGTCGTGAGAGGACAGGATATGAGGACATGAGAGCAAAAACCGTTCTTCTCGGTAGACTAGCATGATAATGATCTCATTTGTACATCACTAGTGTGTTGCATTAGTCAAGCATATTAACATACCTCTGTTAGAATCTTGTAACTATCATAACATAACAGTTACTACAAGATCGGTTAGTGCTCGTTAAGACCTGTTAAAATAGGCCCTGGTTAGTGTCTGTGTGTCAACCTATTAGCACAGCCTTCAATCCACTTGATGAATTCTCTGTATCTAAGTAAATCCCGACTTAGAGGTTCTTTCAGGTTAATCGATTCATTCTATTCGTTTTCCTACATCAGAGCAGAAGATCTTAGCATTCCTCACTAGCTGCTAGGGGACACCTTAGAAACCATTTTCAAAATTCTGAGAGTTCTGATCTTATACACAATGTTAATTTAGTTAATCTCTAGTTTAGAGACTTCTCTTGATTTTAAAGTTTTGTTAGAATCCTCTAGAAGCCCTGCCAAATGTCCTCTACTTAGGGTAAAGAGGGGCACAGCCCTAATTAGGGTTAAACAAAGCAACCCCCTAGGGTTTGCTGAAATGTATATAAGAGTGTTTTCTACTCCTGTTTCAATTAGTTCTTCAACAAGGGTGATTCCCAACACCTCTTCATTGCATTTCGTGAAATCCTGAGTTTCCTGACATCATCTCAGGATTGTCTTTTGATATCTCAGTATTAGAGGCTACTAGTGCTGCGTGAGAGAACTACTTGATGCTTGTGAACTGTGATAGAAAGAGAGAGGTCTAGTATTGCAGTAGTGATGTCTGATACATCAGAGATAAGAGAGAGTGATAGACCTTCCACTTCAAAGAGTAGGAAGCTTGGTTCTTATCAGGTTATGGGCCCACAATCACCACTGGGGTTGATAGGAGAGCTCAGAGAGATAGAGAAATTGGGGAAGACTAACTACAAAGCTTGGGCTTTGGATGTGAAGACTATCTTAGACAGTTATGACTGTCTAGAGTTTGCATTAGAAGCTCATGATATAGATGAGCTAGAGGCGAACAAGGAGGAGAGAGTCAAGCACTCTACTACTAGGAGGTTTCTGCTGAGGGATATGGAAGAGCCAGCTAGAGACCTAGTAGATACTTATGTTTGGAGTTGGGACATTTGGGGAAAAATCAAGAACTATTACACTGTTGAGAAGCAGGAGAGCTCCTACCGAGTCTGGTCTACAGTAAAGAACTGGAGATTGGAGGAAGGTGAAGATTTCATCTGTTATCTGTCAAAACTGCAGAAGCTTTTCAAGTGTATCAAGGAGGATGGGGTTGTACTTACAGAGAAGTATGAGATCAATCATCTCATAGATAGTCTTCCTTCAAGCTATGACTCTATCCTAGTAGCTCTGCAAGTTTTACCTGTTGAAACTGTCACATGGGATTCTGTGATACACAAATTGCTGGTGTTTAGCAGACAAAGGAAAGACAAAGGGCTGAAGTTATATGAGCAGGGAGCTGCTCTGTTCAGTGCTTCTTCTCAGTCAAGAAGAGTGCCAGATAGAAGAGTGAGCAAACCAGAGCAAACCAGAGTGAGTAAATCTGGTAAAGGAGTTAGTAATGTTGATGACAGGACTTGTTATTTCTGTGATGAGAAAGGTCATATTGCACTCATATGTCCCAAGAGAGGACAAAGGAGAGAACGAGAGCTGAAGATGGTAGGCAAGAGACCTCAACCAGTAAAGGGACGAAAATCTGGGAGTTCAGCTTACAACTCAGAGGAGTGCCATGAGATAGTCAGCGATGAGGAGGGGTACTCAGCAGAAGAGCTGGATTGTGGAATGTTGGCAGAATCACAGTTGTCCTCAAACGGTTCTGGATGGTTCTTGGACTCAGGAGCCACCTCTCATATCTGTTATCAGAAGGAGCTGTTCTCAACTCTTCAACCTCTGAAGATTCCCAAGAGTGTTCGTTGTGGACCTGGGATTCTGAATCCAGTGTTAGGAACTGGCAAAGTTCCTATAGCCTTCATGGGATGTTCTGAAAAAGGCTATTTGGAAAATGTACTGTATGTTCCAGATTACACCAAGAACTTGATATCAGTACATAGCCTCATGGAGCATGGTGTGGATGTTCTGTTTGAAAGCAACAGAAATCAATGTACTTTGAAGAAAGGAGAGCTGGTCCTTGGGTATGGTACTGCCAAAGAGAAGTTGTTCAAGTTGATGGAAGCTGATGGTTCTGATTCTGCATTGGTAACAGAAAACAGAAATGATATCCATCTCTGGCATTTGAGGTTAGGGCACTTGTCAGTGCAAAACCTACTTGCTTTAGAGAAGGTAGTGGATGGGTTGAAACTAGATCCCAAAGGAAAACTCGAGTTCTGCATTGGGTGTGCAGAAGGTAAGGCACACAAGGCTCCTATTCCCAAGAAATCTTCATCTAGAGCTTCTGGTATTCTAGATGTCATACATTCTGATGTATGGGGATACATGACTGAGAAGTCATTGAGTGGAGCAGCCTACTATATTTCCTTTGTGGATGATTACAGTAGAAAGAGCTTTATCTATCTCATGAAAAGCAAGGATGAAGTGCTGCGAAAATTCCAGAAGTTTGTAGCCATGGCTGAGTTGCAGACTGGGAGGAAAGTCAAGCGATTGAGAACAGATGCAGGCAGAGAGTACAGGAATGAGGAATTCCTCTCTTTTCTGTCAGAAAAAGGAATCCTCCTTGACTGTACTGCAAGAGACAGTCCTGCACAGAATGGAGTTGCAGAAAGGTTGAATAGGACACTGGTGGACAAAGCATTGGCAATGCTCCAACATGCCAAGCTGGAGAGAAAGTTTTGGGGTGCTGCAATTAGCACTGCAAATTTTCTTAGAAATATCAGTGGTACCACAGCATTGCAAGGAAGAACTCCTGAAGAATGCTGGAGTGGTAAGACACCTAATCTTTCAGCTTTGAAAGTTTTGGATGTCCTGCCTATGTTCATATCCCCAAGGAGCAGAGGAGGAAGTTCACAAAGAAGGCTGAGAGAATGCTTTTTGTAGGATATGAAGAGGGATTGAAAGGATATCTTCTGTACAATCCTAAGTCTGGACAGATCATCAGAAGTAGAGATGTACTCTTTGATGAATTGAGGACTTGGAGTGAGAACAGTGATGAGCTGCAGAAGCAAGCTGATCAGTTTGATCAGCCTGATCAATCTATCTTCCCAAGCTGCAGAGTCAGTTTTTCAGATCAATCATCAGAAGAGCAATCTCTACCTGAAGCTGATGGTTCACCAAAGGAGAGTCTGAAGGTTTACAAAAGAAGGCCTAAACAGACAGTGGTTTCTGATTCTGATACTACAGAAGGTGACTCCCACAAGCAGTGTGCAGATGCAGAATCTCTGAGTGAGACTCCAGAGATGTCAAGAGAAGGCATGAATCTTCTGAGCACAGAACCAAGAAGATCACAGAAAGATAGAAAACCTATTGACAGACTTGGTCTTTTATCAGAAGAGATGTTAGATGAATCTTACATCTGTCATGAAGATTGTGATCCAGACACTTTACAGCAAGCTATGCTCAGACCAGATTCGAGTCAGTGGGAGTTGGCTATAGCTGAAGAGAAGAAGTCTCTTCAGACTAATGGTACATGGGTACTAGCTGATTTACCACCAGGTAGGAAAGCAATTGGCTGCAAATGGGTTTTCAGGGTCAAACGGGGAGCTGAGAATGAGATCCTGAAGTACAAAGCAAGACTTGTTGCAAAGGGCTTCAATCAGAAAGCATCAATAGATTATTCAGAAACTTTTGCACCAGTTGCCAGGTATGGATCTATTCGCATGCTTCTAGCTCTTGCAGCAGAGAGAGATTGGGAAGTGGAGCAGTTAGATGTGAAAACAGCCTTTCTCAATGGAGATTTGAGAGAGACTATTTACATGGATGTTCCAGATGGATATACTGAAGGCAAAGGAAAAGTATGCTTGCTTAAGAAGGCTTTATATGGCCTTAAGCAAACTCCTAGAGCCTGGTATGAGAAACTGGACTCATACTTGGAGAGAGCAGGATTTCAAACGAGCAGATTCTGACATGAGTGTGTATACTAGAGATGATGTATACATAGCTGTATATGTAGATGATCTGTTACTGTTGGGGAACAGTGAATCTATCAAAGGAGTGATAGATTTCTTGTGCTCTGTTTTTGAGATGACTATCCTTGGTCCTGTAAAACTCGTTTTGGGAATCAAAGTGAGCAGAGACAGAGAAGCAGGATGGATCCGGATCAGCCAACCACAGTATGTGAGATCCATACTAGCTAAGTATCAGATGACAGAGGCAAATCCTGTCTCTACACCTCTTGATCTGGGGTGGAAGCACAGCAGAATCATAGATGGGGAGGTGAATCTCTGTGACAAAGTGTTGTATCAGAGTGCTCTTGGTTCTCTAATGTTTCTCATGGTCTGTACAAGACCAGATATATGCTATGCAGTGGGAGCACTAGCTAGATATACTAGCAACCATGCACAAGTACATTGGAAAGGTATAAAGAGAGTATTTAGGTACTTAAAGGGTACTCAAGATGCATTCTAGGAGTACAAAAGGCAAGGTAACATACTTGCTCCTACTCTTGAAGCATATACAGATGCTAGTTGGGGAGATGACACAGATAACAGCAGATCAACTAGTGGATATGTAGTTATGCTTAGTGGTGGAGCAATCAGTTGGCGTAGTAAACAGCAAACATCTGTTGCACTGTCTACTACTGAGGCAGAATTTATGGCTGCCTCAAATGCTACTCAAGAAGTCATCTGGAACAGGAGACTTCTTAAGGAGTTGGGTTTTGAGCAGGAAAGTCCTACTACATTGTACTGTGACAATACAGGAAGTATAGCACTCAACAAAAATCCTGTACATCACCCCAGGACTAAGCACATTGAGATTAGAAGAAGATTTGTAGAGGAGAAAGAAAAGGAGAATGTTGTGAAGTTAGTTTACTGTCCTACACAGGAGATGACAGCAGATGTGTTTACAAAAGCATTACCTAAAGATAAATACATAAAATGTGTAGTAGAAATGGGAATAGTCCTAAACTCTCATTAAGTGGGAATGTTAATTTAGTTAATCTCTAGTTTAGAGACTTCTCTTGATTTTAAAGTTTTGTTAGAATCCTCTAGAAACCCTGCCAAATGTCCTCTACTTAGGGTAAAGAGGGGCACAGCCCTAATTAGGGTTAAGCAAAGCAACCCCCTAGGGTTTGCTGAAGTGTATATAAGAGTGTTTTCTACTCCTGTTTCAATTAGTTCTTCAACAAGGGTGATTCCCAACACCTCTTCCTTGCATTTCGTGAAGTCTTGAGTTGCCTAACATCATCTCAGGATTGTCTTTTGATATCTCAGTATTAGAGGCTACTAGTGCTGCGTGAGAGAACCTACTTGATGCTTGTGAACTGTGATAGAAAGAGAGAGGTCTAGTATTGCAGTAGTGATGTATGATACATCAGAGATAAGAGGGAGTGATAGACCTTCCACTTCAAAGAGTAGGAAGTTTGGTTCTTATCACACAAGAGTGTATCTGGATAGCAAGAAATACTTTTTGATCCTCTGAAGAGCGTTGTTCTCTTTGCCCTGGATTGTGGGAGAGCATTTCTCCAATATCCTCTTTGATCACAAAAGTTCAAAGTCTTTCTACTTTCTTCCCTCAGTGTTCACTTCCTATACAAGAAGCTCATCATGTCTCCTACTGCTGGTCCAAGTGGTGCTGCTGTTCATGCCGCCACTTCCGCTGCTTTGGCTGTTTCTTTCATTCGATTTGGTACTACTTCCGTGAAGTTCAATGGATACTTCTTCCATTCCAGGAAGCACTGTTTCTCTCTCAAGTTGAAAGTACCATTAGCCTTCTCCAGCATTGATGGTACTGAAGTCAAGCCCACTTCAGCAGCCGATCTATCTGATTGGGAGCACAAAAATAATGTTGCTCTAGAAACCTTATTTCAGCATTGGCTCCTGAGCACATTAGTGCTATGAGCCAACATACATTGGCAAGTGAGGCGTGGAAAGATTTGACCACCATGTGTGAAGGCACAGATGATGTCACTATAATGTATCTACTCGATACACTAACGACAATGAAGATGTATGAAGGTGCTAGTGTTGCTAAACACATAGCAACCTTCCGTGGTCTACTTACCCAGTTAGCAGCTGTGAATAACCCCATTAATGATCAGCAAGGTAAGCTCCACTTGATGAGATCAATGCCTTCTAGTTACAAGCATTTTCTGCAGTCACTCCAAAGCCAGAAAACCTTGAATCTTTCTGATCTTACTGCTCTTCTTCTTCAAGAAGAAATTAGCATGAAACATGAAGGTTTTGTGGAGCAAACAACTGCTCTAGCAGTTGCCCAGGGCTTCACATCTTCTGCCAGAAACTAGGGTCAACAAGGGGAAATGGAAGCCCGACTCTCAAGGAGGTTTCTTGGGACAGAATTCTATCAACAAACCTGGTCCAAATTCTTTCGTAGGACAGAATTCCTTCAGCTGACCTGGTCAGCACTCATTTTCTGGACCAAATTCGTTTCACAGGCCATCCGGTCAGAATTCTTTCTCCACACCTCTTGGAGTGGTATTGGAGTTATGAGGACAGAAGCCGCTCGAAGAAGGAACTGGGGATCCAGAACTCATTAAATGCAAATGAATGTAGATGAAATGGCAATAAAATGAAAGCAGAACTGACTGAGAAACATGCTAAAAGTAGATGAAATCTAGATCATAAAAGGCATGTATTGTCAAGTGACGCTCTTATATAACTACCAGTAGAGAAACTGTGCACCAATGTGTACAGACGAAACGAAGAATCATCTCATATCAAGAAATCTCGAAATAAGCGAATGAGAAACAATTGTAAACCAAACTGAATGAATGGAGAACTAAATTGATTGAAACCAAACCCTGGATTTTGGGTATGAAAAAGTAGAGTGGAAATCTTTCTTAGAACGATTTCCACTCTGCTTTGTTTCCCCTGTTAGGGGAAGCAAATTAGAGTATGGGGTTAGGGGACTGGATGTAGAGAAATGAGGACAGAAGCCGTTCGATGAACAGGGGATCCAGAACTCATTGATTTCAAATGCTATGCACGATATGTAATATAAACAAGAAAACGATCATCTGGTCGAATTAAAGCATGAGTAATTGTAAACTGGAAGCAATGAAATAGCAAACACTTACATCCTAGTTGCATGCATCGAATAAACAGAAACAGGACACATTGAATGAAATAAAGTCTCCAATGTCAGATGAGCAGAAGAAGAAATCTGGAAGAGAACTGAAACATACCTGGTGAAGACCTGAAAGCCAACCAAGATTAGTAAAGCAAAAGCAAAGAAATCAGATGAAATCTAAACAGGCAGTAGAAAAACACACATCAGAAGCTAATAGAGGAAGATGAGACAGAAACCTGATGGAAAACGAAAGGAGAGGGAGATGGAAGGAGGAAGTTCGAAGAGAAAGTGGGCGTTGGATTCTCTTTGTGATTAGGTATCGGCCATGTGCATTACGGTAAAAAATTTAGTCATATAGTAAGACAAAAACACATGCTATTTAAAGAGATCTGTGATTAACTATCCTCCTGGAGTGGTATCTTCAAAACCTTCCATTATATGTCATCACATCAAAGATTGCCACCGTCGCGTTGCTGATACAAGGGAGAAAGGAATCAACAATCGGTACCAGTCCAACTCTGCTGTGGTAGAGTTGGACTCCCAACTCTACTACAGAAGCTCACATTTCTTTGTACAACTTTGACGTTGTTCCAAATAGCACTCAAGATCAACAGTGGTACATTGATACTGCAGCTTCTCAGCCCATGACACATGAGCACACCTGTTTCCTGGACTCTGAAGAATACTTACCACCTCAACGAGTTTACCTGGTCGATGGTTCCAACCTTGATATCCTAGGCCATGGAACCATTTCTGTCAAACTCACTTGTTCAGGAACTCCACACATTTTTGCGGATATTCTGCATGTTCCATTGCTGAATAAGAACCTCTATTCAGCACCTCAGCTAAGTAAATTGCATGGTTCCTTTCGTCTCAAGGAATCCAGCATTCTACTTTATGATGATCTAGATAATCTGATAGCATCTTGTCCTAGATTGGATAATTTTGGGCTGCTGGGAGAGTCACTTCAGCCACCTCAAGCTACTTCGACCTCTACTCCAACCAGCTCAACGTCACTTTAGGCAAGTCCAGCATCTACTCAAACGACTGCCACATCTTCAGCCATTACATTACTCTGGCATCAACGACTAGGGCACATCAGCAAACATTGCCTCCAACTCCTACATGACAACAATCTGATTTGGATCACATCAATCCTAATACATTTCCTGTTTGCTTACCTTGCCTTCATTCCAAGCAAACTCGAACTCCAATTCCTAAAGAAGATGCTACTAGAGCCAGCGTTCCACTGGCTATTGTTCACTCTGATGTTTGTGGCCCTCTTTCTCCTGCCACTTACACTGGTTACAGGTACTACGTGACCTTTATAGATGACTATACAAGGTATGCATTCTTGTACCTGCTCCGGTCAAGCAAGAAGTTTTTACTCGCTTCCAGGAGTATGTCACCTATGCAGAAAGGCAACTTGATCGGAAGATTCGTGTGCTGAGTTCAGACAACGGTGGTGAATACAAATCTACCGCATTCCATCTTGTCTGTAAAGAAAGAGGTATCATGCGTCAGTTCAGCAATGCATACACTCCTCAGTAAAATGGAGTTGCAGAGCGCAAGAACCAAACCCTGATTGAAGCAGTTCTGGACTCCCCAAGCCTTATTGGGGAGAGGCTTTACAAACTGCCAACTATCTGCAGAATCGGAGTCCCACCAAGGCCATTTCATCTGATGCTACCCCATTCCAACACTGGTTTGGTCATAAACCTAACCTCTCTCTACTTCGAGTTTTGGTTTGCATTGCCTATGCCCATGTCCCAACTTCCACTAGGTGTAAACTTGATTCTCAATCGTACAAATGCATCTTTCTAAGCTATGATCAGGAAAGCAAGGCCTACAGACTACAGCGCATCTCTGATAGCAGTTTACTTTTGTCTAGAGATGTACAGTTCTTAGAAAATGCTCCTGCAGATCTAGCATGTTCTGTCAATCAAGAAGATCTTATCTATCCTTCCAGATTGCTCACTCCTTCCGCTTCTCCTCATTTACCTCAATCAACTCCTTCCAGCATGACCACAGTTCCTGCAGTTCCTCTTGTCACTCCTCCTACCCTGCATTCTCCAGCACCCCCATTGTCTCCTACTTCTGGTCATCCCAACAGTTCCCTAGGATCTCCTGATATAATAGTCTATACTCGAAGGCCCAAAACTCATCTTCCTCCAGCCACAGTCCAAGAGCCTTCTCTCCATTTACGCACCAGAGTTCCCCATCAAGTTCAAAAGTTAGATGCCATGTTGGAAGCAATGCAATCAGTGTGCATTCTACATCCGACCCCGACCATGCAACTTATGAAGCTGCAATCCAAGGCCCTGATTCTTCTAAATGGCTTGAGGCTATTCACGATGAACTCCAATCTATGGAAACTAATCAAACGTGGGTCATCACCGAATTACCACCAGGACACAAGGCAGTAACCTGTAAGTGGATTTTCAAGAAGAAGTATGCCGCTCATGGCCTGATTCAACTGTACGAAGCTAGACTAGTTGCTCGTGGCTTTCCTCAAATTCAAGGTGGTGACTATATTGAGACCTATTCTCCAGTTGTCAAGATGACTACTATTCCGTGCCGCTTGCTCTCTCAGCTCAACATGACTTGGAAGTGCCTGCTCTTGATCTCAAAACAGGATTCCTCAATGGAATCTTGACAGAGAGCATCTATATGCACATTCCTCCTGGACTTCTAACACCTGCAGAGCACCAGCAGCAGCAAGCAAAGATACAAGGATCTATGGTTCTGCGACTCTTTAACTCTTTAAGGCTTTGTACAGCCTTAAACAATTTGCCCGCCAGTGGTAACAGAACTTCGGTCAGTTTTTCCTACATCTTGGTTTTCAGCGCTATGGTGCTGATACCAATCTGTACAGTTTTCAGTCTGGTCCTCATTATGTCATCCTACCCCTCTACGTTGATGACTGCATACTTGCTAGTAATAGTTTTTCCCTTCTCTAATAGCTTTGAGATGAAAGATCTGGGAGAAATTAGTCATTGTCTTCAGCTACAAGTTCAAAGAGACAGAAGCCAAGGACAGATCAATATAAGTCTTTCTCAAGAAAGATACTTGAGAGAGATTCTGAATCGTTTTAACATGCAAGATTGTAAGCCTGTTTCCAATCCTGTAGAGTCAGGGACTAGATCGAGTCTTCAAGACTGTCCTAAAAATGATAGAGAGAGATTACATGAAAACTGTACCATCTCAATCTGCAGTAGGTATAGTTTAATGTGGGTTATGGTTAGCACTAGGCCTGATCTGGCTTATGCTGTCCGTTCAGTTGCTAACACAAGGCACATCCTGGCCCTAACCACTGGCAAGCTGTGAAGAGAATTTTTCGTTACATTCAAGGGACACTTTCCAAGGGTCTCATCTACAACAGATCGAGCATTCCAACTCATGGATACTCTGACTTAGATTGGGGAGGAGATCAAGATACAAGAATATCAACAGGAAGGTATTGTTTATCTTGTCTAACGCAGCTGTAAGTTGGTCAAGCAAAAGACAAACTTCATTGTCTTTATCCAGGACTGAAGATGAATATATGGCCTTGTCGAAAGCAGCAACTGAAGCAGTGTGGCTCAAGCAGTTACTAAGTGACTTGGGTTTTCCTGATTTCACAATGAAGCTCTACTGCGACAGCAACAGTGGAATCGACATTGTCACACAAACGAAGCAGCATGAGAGAACTAAGCACATAGATATTAGATTTCATTTTATCAGAGAAGAAGTTGAGGGTTTGAGGGAAAGCAGATCTCTGTTTCTCGTGTTGACAGGAATGACAATATTGCTGATATATTCAGTAGAGGCTTTACATGAAAAGTTCAGTCATGCACAATGAGTTCTGGACAGTAGATCTGTACAAAATGTTCATTAAGGTGGGGTGTTAGACCAGCATGATAATGATCTCACTTGTACACAACTAGTGTGTTGGCTTAGTGAAGCATATTAACATACCTCCATTAGAACTTGTAACTATCATAACTATTATAACAGTCCTATAAGATCTGTTAGTGCTAGTTAAGACCTGTTAAAATAGGCACTGGTTAGTGTCTATGTGTCAACCTTAATATTAGCACAGCCTTCAATCCACTTGATGAGTGCTCTGTATCTATATAATCCGGTACTTCGGGATTCTTTCAGGTTAATTGATTCATTCTACTCGTTTGCCTACACTTTGTATGAGGATCCAGAACTCATTAAATGCATATGAAGTGCAGATGAAATGTGAACATGATATTGGGAGATGAGGGCAGAAACCGTTCGAAGAGCAGCAGATGGAATGTAAATATGATATTGAGAAATGAGGACAGAAGCAATTCTAGATTTACCACCTTATTCGTTAGTATATCGCACAAGCGCTATGGACGCCTGAGTACTAAAACGCTAAACAACTGAAGGAAGCAGAAGGTGGCCATAGTAAACCTCCATGAAAGCACATCCGACTTCATCAGCAACTCATGCAGTGTCGAAGTAGCTGAGCAAGTGTCAGTAGCCCTCGTACCAAGCGTACCGAGTTTCTGCACTAAAACTCGCGAGTGCCAAGGCAAACTCCTTTGCTTCCAAAAGTGCCACTCAGAGTAACAATCTTGCAGAGTAAGGAAAAAGCTGTAACTTGTGAAGCTTCAATTCCACCAAAAGGGCAGAGATAGGAATAAGCAGAATCGCGTGACATACAAAATAATGAGCATGCGGGGGAAGAATACAAAACCATAAGCAGGAGAACGTAAGGGACTCGAGACATACCTTGTTAATACCTGAAAGGAAACATTTATTAGTATCGCAAGCAAGCAAAACATAGCAAATTTACCCGATGGTGCATACAAAGAATAAGGCGGTAAATCTACTAAGGAGAGAAATCATAGAAGAACCAGTAGCATTTGCATTCAATGAGTTAATGAAAACAAGATAACGATCATCTAGTCGAATTAAAGTATAAGTAAATGTAACTTGGATGCAATGTAATAGCAAAACCTATATGAGGACTGGATATCCGTAGATGACGCAGAACGGGTGATCCAGAACTCATTAATTTCACCCGTTCTTACCGATCATATGCATTTGATGAGTTCTGGATCACCCGTTCTAAGAACGGCTTCTGCTCTCATCTACCTATATCCAGTCCTCATATAGGTGTTGCTATTACATTGCATCCAAGTTACATTTACTTATACTTTAATATGGGTAATCCGATCATGAAATGCAAATGATCGGTAACGAGAGCAGAACGGGTGATCCAGAACTCATTAATGAGTTCTGGACCACCCGTTCTGCTTACCGATCATGAAATGCAAATGATCTGTAAGCAAGATGTACATGATCCAGAATGCTAAAATAGTGATAAATCCATAAGGTAGAATGCATGGAATGTAACCTGAAGCAAAGGCATAATTGAAACAAATTGAGAATAGCATATAGCTCACGGACTATGAAATCAAGAACATCTATGCAAACCACTGCAAGAAATAGGAAACGTTATGTAATAGACCGCCAGTAAGCAGTGAGTGAACGATGAAAATGAAAAACGTGGGCTGGAGTCGGGTAGGAACACTGTAGACGTGAGAGGTCAAACCAGGAATCAGGCAAAGAGCGACGGAAAAGTAATAGGGAGGGAATTAGCTGGGGAATTAGCTGAGGAGGAGTGGAACAATGCGAGAGCTTATGGATGGTGTCGCTGCAGAGATATGTCGGAGTGTAAGAGGGTAATGAGAGAGAAGCGAAAGAGAACAGGATTATTAGAGTAAATAAAGTATATCGCAACAAAGGACAGGATTATTAAAGTAAATAAAGTATATCGCAACAAGCGCTATGGACGCTTGAGTCCTGGAATGCTAAACAAATAAGGGAAGCAGAAGGTGCCCATAGTAAACCTCCGCGAAAGCACATACCACTTCATCAGTGCCTCACGCAGTGCTGAAGTAGCTGAATAAGTGTCAATACTCCTTTACCAAGTTACTGCTCGAAAACTCATTAGTGCCAAGGCAAACTCGGTTGCTCCCGAAGTACCGCAGAGAAGTAGTGAGAATGTTAAGGGAAGAAGAGGCTGAATGTGTGTTATCCAGAAATGTAGCATCTATTGTAAAATGCTAGCATGTGGAAAGAAGAAGCAAGTAGAAGTGTAGGCAAATGAGTAATAGCAGAAGTCTCAGCCTCATAATGAGAACCAGGCCAGAAAAAAATGATCAACATGAGTAAGAGGGAAGGAATCGAGACATACCTGATCCCTGAAATTACAAACATCAGTTAGTAGAGACAAAATCCAGGACACAGCAAAGTGAAGTTGTAAAGAAGAGTTTCGTTAGTAATTTGAGAGGGTAGAAAGAAGCATCATCGGTGCACCGGAAGGGGCGAGCCAACTCAAACAGGAAAAGCATAGGCGAAGAGTAAGAAGGAAAGAACAGAGGAGCAAGGAATAGCATGAAAGGACATAGAACAACGTAGGAAAGAACAGAGAAAAGAGGCAATATCTGCCTCGGATGAAGTGTCAATAAGCAAACACTCAATAACCGCATGGCAGTAAACCGTATTCAATTAGTGGTAGACTGTATTTATACAAATCCAGAATCAAGTAGAACACAAGTACAACTTCAAGGTTTGCAAGCCTATATGAGGACTGGATATAGGTATATCGCCACATGTGCTCTGGACACATGAGTCCTGAAACGCTAAACAACTGAAGGAAGCAGAAGGCGGCCATAGTAAGCCTCCATGAAAGCACATACGACTTCAACAGTGCTAAACGCAGTGCCAAAGTAGTTGAGCAAATGTCAGTACCCCTAGTATCAATTTTCTGTTCGAAAGCTCATGGGTGATAACGCAAACTCGGTTGTTTCCAAAAACGCCAATGGTAGCAGTACGAAGTAAGGAAATGCTGGAACTTATGCAGAAACCAGCAAGGTCATGTAGGAGTTCCTCTAAAGCCGATCATAATTTGGTGGGAATTAGAAGGAAAGGGGTACCGAAACTGCACGAATAAGAATAAGCAGAACTGCAGAATAAGCTGACCAAAGGGAAGGATGTATATTCCTGAGCACAAGAAAGGAAAGGAATCAGACGTACCTTGGTAATACCTGAAAGAAAACATCGATTAGTAGAGAAGCAAGCAATCAGAGCAGAATTACCCGACGATACATGCAGAAGGAAAAGCTCGTAAAAGGTACTAAGCAGAGAGGAGAAAGATCTTTGAAGAACAGGAAGGGGCGAGAAATAGCATTAGAGTAGTGTGAGAGAAGGAGAGACAATGTCTGCGTGGGGTGGTGTGAGGTAGAGGGGCTGTAGAACCGAGTGGGTCCCATGCAAGGAAAATAACAAGTATACGGATTATACAAGATCCCAAATCAGTATTATACAAGTAGTGAGAGACACTTATGTGTTGTACAAGTAGCAAGAGATTCGAGGGCTGTTGTTACATCGTAACATAGTTCAAGTTCGAACTCCTTCAGAGAGCGACCATATCGAGCTTGGACTTCCTTCTTTTCGTTTTGGATAAACTTTTGAAGAAGGAAGATATTGCACGTTGCAAGGCAAATCTCCTTGCAGTTTACAACTTGAGATACGCAGTAGGTCCGCTCCTTGGAATGTATATTTGGGATATGCAAGTTCAATACTAGTTATAACTAAGCTAAACTAAACTATGTTGAATGCCATAGGACGAGCTCTGTGAAACTCTGCCAAGTTCATGCACGTATTAGAGCCCGCTGAAGTGGAAAATGAACACATAAGTACCTTATGTGGAAGAAATGGAGCACAACCTATCATCTGTTAATTAGTCTGAACTACACTTCGTTTGTTAGCCCCAAACAAATCTGAACCGGGATCTGACAACATCACCCACCAAGTTAGTTATCACCACTTCAACAGCCATGTGCTAACGAGGAAAAACTTTCTGAGGCTTGTACAGATGCTATGGACAAGGTGCAAAGTTGAGACAGTTCGCAAAGCTTCGGAACACACACAAAATCTTTATTTGAAATGCGAACCCACTTAGGTTTATTAATATGCAAGCATGTCTCTGGTGGGATTGATAATCATATATGGATGACGTTATAGAGACGAAACAAGCTCATCAAGACCTCTTTGAGCTGTGTACCGAACTGCTAGTCTAACCTAACTGATATTCGGTGGATCTCGAAACAAGTTCTTTTAAGTTGGGTCAGGGATAGGCACCTTCTACAATACTCTAAAGTGTTTGCTCTTGAAGTCTCTTGGTGAGTGCATTCTGGTCGTCGGTTCTCCTCCAGCTCAGCTGTCTTTAAACGTGATTCACGCTAATATACTGCACGTACTGCTACAAAAGCAATTCTCCACAACTAGTAGGCCACTAAAAGTTCGTCCTTAAGGAAAGAAGGGCTCGTGAAACAACATAACGTTTTATTGCACACTGACCTTCCTGTACAGAAGCTCGAGGCGCTGAACTTCTGCCTCAGCTGAATCCACTTCCATGCGTTGAGCACGAACACTCTCCAGCCACCCTTTCATAGACGTGTCAATGTCATCAAATGATGAGCTAGCAGGCTTCACCAAGGAAGCCTTTAATTGCCCAAGTTTCTGGAACTCTACTTGGACTTTCACCTTTTGATTCTCAATCTGCAGGCGGAGATCCGCCGGCGAAAGTTTATCCACCGGCATGTCCTCTGCTGCTGTCTGCGTCGCCGTCATGGAGGCCAGCTCCGCAAATGCCTCTTTGGTGTGATCTATCACTTTCTGGTATGCACCACCAAGTGCAATTAACATTGGCTCAATCTCAGCTCGCTGACTCGTAGCCAACTGCATGGCTTCTTCTGCTACCCGCGCAACACCGGGATCTGGTTGATAAGGACGTCCTTACTTGATCAGAATCATTCATCACTAAGTCAATACTGATGGATAACGCTTTATCTATCAGTGCAGTGCCTACAGAAATAATCAAGACAATTTCTGACCAAGAAGGACCTGATAAATTAACACTTCAAGTGATAGCAGCAACTAATGATTCCAATGTTCTGGAACTGGAAGATTCTCCTACATTCTACTACAATTCATAGTCACTATAACAGTTGCCGTAGGATTTACAAAAGCGTGATATGCCAAGTACCCGAATACACAGGTTCACAAAGTTCCTCTTTGATTTTCTGAAGAAGTTGTTGGACAAGATTATGAATGGAGCAGTTCCTCATCAGGTCGTTCAACTCCGTCACAAGCTTATGCAAAAAGATATACTTTTTGTTCTGGGTCCCTTTCAGCAAGTGTGAAACTAACGTGGTAAGCGCCTCAACATCTGTCGGACTCATGTTGCAATCTTCGCAGTAAATACGGGTAAAACTTCTCTCAAAAAAGGGCTGAAGATCCATCTTTCGATAACAGCTTGGACATGAGAGTTCCCCGTCAAGGTTTAGTTCCTTGACAACACCAGCTAGATTTTGTTCCCATGCACACTTGACATGGCACATGTGCTTACATATGCATTTTATAACAGCCCAGTCATCTTCTGGTTTGACCAGATCAAGGCACAGACAGCAAGTGCAACCTCGGCAGAACGCTTGATTCTTAGAACAGACGCTACACCAGCAAGCTGCGCTCTCTCCTATATAACTTGGATGATATTCGGCAGTTTGCTGAGTACCTCCATCAACAAGCGGACTATTGCCACCACCCAAATCGTCAAGTCTTGCTATCCGGTCCAATACGACAACACTCTCGGAATGTTTGTAATGCATATTATACACGCTGTCAGAGGTGATCACACATTCCGTTGAAGACCTCACCACATTCGATTGGGAAAGCTCCGCCCCACCTTGATCTTCTAAGAGAACATCTCCGGACCCCGCAAGTCCACCAACATTTCGTCTCTGATGATGTGTGCCAGCTGTGGAGATCGTATTTGTGTTTGAGCCACGTGGAAATTCCTTAGATTGCCGCCGGGTCTCCTGATCCCCTTTATCTTTTGAGGTAGAAACCGACTCCGCAAGTTTAGATCCCAACTGTTTATGATGAACAAGGCCACCACGTCTCTCTCCCGAAACTGGATTGGCGTTGTTACCGGTCCTTGTCTGCTGCTGGGAAGTACAGTCAACAGGAGGATAACCAAGCCTGCTTGTCTCCAGCAAGCACCAATAGTTCTTTCTCTTGCACCTCCAGTTCACTACCAGATCTGCAAGTTCGACCTTGCCCATATTGCTGGGGGGCTGGATGTTGCGGAGTATTTGTACAAACACCCGCAGCACTGGAACGGAATATCTAGATATGTTGTTCATATCCAAATCTCTGTTTAGCAGTAAGTTTCTAAGCTCACCTCTTTCGAGGTCGTTTCTCTCCTTGAAATTTTCAGCTTCATTGAGGAATCGTGTGACAACTTCATTATCGTACAGCCGCTTCCAACTTGTTTTAGAGGACAGAATATCTGCACAAAACTGATCTCCAAAACCGATACCAAGTTTATCTTTCTTCGTTGATTTTCTTTCAAGTTTATCCGCCTTCGCTCCCTTGGTTGCCATCATTTTTGGTCGAGGCTTGGATGAAGGCAAAAAGAATCCAGTAACCTTGGCCGCCGCTGCCCTTTTAGGAACTGGTTCAGAATTTGACGTCGTTTTCTCTTTCATTGATTCAGTAGTGACCACAATCTCTTTCTGCTGCAAAGCGACCTGCATCGCAACAACGCGTATGAATAGGTAAAGTGCTCTCAAGAACATAACTAACTCAGCAGATACGAATTCCAGTCTCACAGACTAGAATAAGTATTAATGCTTATTTGAAATGGAACACAAAACACGTTCTAGAACCAGATCCCAAATTTTGTAAACGTATCGTTAACTCATTGCAGATGGCTCTGGGATTCAGTATCCTACACACGAGGACTGACTCTTAACTGCGATTTCGCTTACTTTGACATAGGCGGACAGACATCCGGTCTCGTTAATGATGGGACCAATACAAGCGAAACATGACAGTAGTCTGGACAGACAATATGACAACGACAAAAATTCTCTTTTAGTTCTGACAGTGGATGAAATGTATCATATAACATCACGTACAAAAGAAGTAACTGACACAAGAACTGGAATGTAGAATGAAATCTGTCAATACAAAAATAGACCCGTGCGAAAAAAGTAACTCAAGCAGACTATCTATTGTGGTGAGCTGACACGCCCAACATGTATCTAGTAGCAGAAGTGGCCCTCAGAGTAAGTGAAATAATCGACGCGTGAAGTAAGATGGTAACAAAAGTAAACCGGACTAAGATATAATTTCAAAGTCACATGCTTAATGACAGCATGATATCATGAGTCCCAAAAACTAAACAGAACAGAGGACGTCGCGAGACATTCATTAGAAAGTGTCAATGACATATTTGAGAGACGGGAGCAGAAGCCGTTCAAAGAACGGGGGATCCAGAACCCACTAAATAAGCAACCGAGAACGAGCATACGAAGTGCAGTACGTCAATTATATATTTTGTAAGAAAATACAACCCGGTTCCATACCCTCGTCAGGTCCGACCGGACTGACTCTGACACAAGATGGTAAAGGTCATTATAACTATCAAGTACATAGGGAGACAACCATAACTATCAATTACATCAGGAGAAAAGCATGTGAAATTTTGTAGACAGTGGTTTGCAAAATTCTGCAACATGAGATTTATAATGCATCAATACCTTCAATACATTGTGAATGTGTGAAACCCTGGAAGTGACTTAAAAACTAGTACTTGTTTGGAAAGTTAGTGCACAAGACAAGAATTGTACGAGTCTCATATAACGAAGAGACTGTCTCCGGAGCGAGTGTATGAGGACTCGGATTAACCCCTACATGGGATTAACCTCTACATGCTTTATGTCCGGATGAGTCTGTCCCAGATTTCAAAACCAGTCAGGAAGAAGCAGACTTTGCATAGTAAGTCTGCCCGAAAAACACCCAGGAAAACACCCCCTTCGTCAGTACCCTGTGGGTGTAGAGATAACTGGAGGCAATGCCAATATCTCCCGTCCTTAGTTTTTGCTCTCTTGCTCATGAGTACCGAGGCAAACTGGTTCTTTCTCCTGAAAATATTACTGAGACAAAAACACAGATACGATGAAGGGTAGGGAGGCCAGTATCAGCTGGAGCCTTCCGTTGACCATAGAAAACATTCAGTATTTGTTGTTAAAAATAGCAGAGGAGTAACACATAGTCCTGCATTCGGAAGCAAGGTGAGAGTGAGTTCGCACCTGGGAAAGGGAGAGAGTGAAAACTAACCTTAATATTCTATGTAGTGTCAGAATTAGAGAACATATTCCCTGGAGTGTCAGCCATAGATAATATAATTTGTCTATCTACTTGTAGGATGAAGAGGAAATAGAAAAACAGAAAAACCGCAAGTAAGTTGCTAAGAAGTAGTGATACATGGGAAAACTTCAAAGCAACAGCACTGTATCCAGACAGCATCGATTATCGCTTGGAACGAAAGGAGACACATTGGAAGCGAATTATGTCAGTGAGAGCGAGCAGCATGTCTCATTTATCAAAAGACCATATACCTCATTTCTCAATAGACCATTCAATTGAAAGAACCATGCGACTGAAAGAACCAACCATTCTAGTGAAAGAGTGTCAGTGGCTGAGTGGGGAGAAGCCCTAAGCCATAAGCCAAGCCTTGAGCCATCCGTGTAACTTAAGTTCCGAAGGTTAGTCGAGCACGCGGAATGTATGGAGGAGGCGTGTAAGGAAACCAAGAACAGAAAGCTGGACGTACATGTCAGGAAACATCATACGGTAAAGTGAAATAGTGTTGTCAAGAAAGTCAAGTACTGTACGAAATAATGTACAAAATTACTATATCAAAATCGGGTGGAATCGCAGGTGTCTACATGCCTATAGGTGGGCTTAACACGAAGCTCTTCGCCTTTTCGGCAAAGAGCATTCTCTCCATATTCCTTTCGCAGTAAAGCCAAGGAAAAAGATTTCCTTCAAAATAACTTTCTTGAATTTCTTAAACTTTCCTTATCTCTCCTGAATTTCTTATGTCCAGAATTCATAGGATGAACCTTACATCTATACGTAACCACTAGTCTACGAGCCGCTGGAAGGTAGCAGTTAACTGACATTCAGATCCATTTGTACTTTATCAGATTCCGACTTGATTATCCCTAGTTCACAAACCGAGGAAATCTTAGAATGAACATGCGGAAGCGTAATAGAATTGATAGCTGCGTAGTTCGTAAGACTGCTTTTGCCGCCGAAGACATCTACTTCTATTGTTTCACAGGTGTGGAAAATCTTCAGATCTAAGTAAACGCAATGGGAACTCATTTATGATCTAGTTAATTGGCAAGAGTGTCTAGGGTGGATGCCTCCTGCGAGAGCGTTGTCGTCCCTGTATAGAAAGCAAACGAAATCCTGTAAATAGATACCTATAACTAGAAGATTGTCTACGTATCCGTGGATTCATAAGATGTAGCAGCAGTTCGTGGTGTCCCGTATCGATGAGTCGCAGGATAAACTCGAGTTCAAATGTAAATAGGTAAAGGTTGGCGACGAATACAGAGCAATTTGTGCCCCTCGGCAAGCCTTTGTCTTGCCAAAACAGTTGACCTCTACAAGTGATGCAAGGATTAGCAAAGAGAAAAATAACCAGGCAATGAGTTGATCTTCGATGGCTGTTTTGACCTTCCATACCGTTTTGATTTGATGGTCTTGCGTTCCTCCTCCGATTTAGGCCACCAGTGGTTGAAGTCTAGAGCTGAAGTTTCCACCATAAGTACTTTTGTCCTCTGTGCCAATCTGTGGGCGAATATTCTCCTGATGAGGCTAGCCATTCTAGTTTTCAAATCATCGAGTATAATCTTTGGGTACAACTTAGTGAAGTCGTAGGTCTGGAAACGAATTTCTTCAAGGCTGTTGTTATTGTATCCTGCGCTTTCTGTTCTGATTTACCTTTCCTAGTAGTTTTTTTCCCGAAGGTTAATCTAGAATCCAAGATCAATCCACCGAGGTGTTGACTGATGCGAGGAGCTGAATCCAAATATCGTTGACTCTGGGCATCATAGCCTTGAAGAACGACCCAAGCCATTTGGAAAGTTGTGTAAGCAAGGTGTCATGTGCCGCAGCAATATTCATTATAAAGTGTCAATTATCTAGAGTGGTAACCAAATCATGCATTGTGGTCTACATTTGTTTTGCCTGCAAACAAGGATTAGTACTTGTGGAGACATACTCAGTAATGACTACAACCCCTTAACAAAGACATGGATCAAAGACTAATTAGCGTGACCAAGAGTAGTCGAGAGAGGGAAAACTAGCTGACGGTTACTAAGAGAAACAACCCGGACAAGCAGTTCGTTGTTAGTAATAATTCCGACGAAAGGATAGCCGTAGCCCAAGATCAGCACAGCGTTAGTGCACATCGGGAAAGGCAGGAAATGCGGCACACCGTCCACCGAACCTGAGATAGTGCATAGCCATGCAGAGGAGCGTCAATACCTGCTCCTGAGTGGAGGGTGAAGGGTAGGTATCGTCATCGTCATTAGTCTTTAGTATCAACATCGTGGAATATAGAACACGTTGTGAACAAACTAGATCCATACCCACGTTTGCAGAACTGACCCTGACACTTGATAAACAGAGTAAAGACCGTCATAACTGTCAGATACATATAAAGGTACGCATGCGTATGTCTGCAAACAGTAACATGGTGTGTTAGATGATTATCCAAGGTATGATGCATAGGCACCTGCAGTATAGAGTGAATGCGAGGAAGTGTAACCTTGAGAAAAGAGCATAACGTTTTGACATCATCATAGCGTTCCTCTTTTGGACGCAAACAGAACAACTCTCAAGAGAGGGATCTTTAGACGCCCCATGAGCGAGTGTACGAAGACTAAGATTAAACCCTGCATGGTCTTATGTCAACATAAGACCGTCAAAACTACAACATACAGAAAAGGAGTAGCAGTCTTTATAGTAAGTCTGCATCCATGTGTTACGAGTAGAAGAACAAAAAATGCTGAACTCGATGACTTTCGTAGTCTGTTTCCACTTCAGAAATTTAATGGCAATTCATTCCATCCCTTGGAAACATTCAGAAGGCCCGACTTCGACGGCAATCCAAGCAATCTCCACTCCACTCTGGATGTGGATACGATCTCCACAATAGATATTGACTATCAGTAACCAAAAAGCGAGTATCAGTGAACTCTCGGGGTCCAGAGATTTTCCCATAGAAGTTGAAGGTGGGTCGGAGCTTTCCCGGTCCAATATGGTGAAGTCCTCACCAGAAGGCGTGACCAACTCGGAGAGCGTGTTTAATATGCGTCTACAGGGAGTAATTATGACAACTGGAGCGCAAAACTTGACGAATTGGACGGGACGGCAGTCACCTTGAGGAACCAGTTAGTTTAACTTTAGACTTAACCATAAGACTCTTGTATTAAATGGTGCCGCAGGTATATACTTCCCAGCAGCAGGCGAGAACAGTTAGCAATATCGTCGACTATCCGAAGACACGACTCTCTTCTGAGAGAGAAAGGTGATCACTACAAAATTGAGATTTCTTCCCTGAAAACCATTCAGGAGTGAAGTATGGAGGTAAACAGAGGGAAATGGGAGTACCCTGTTGAAGAATGGAATACAGAACCCGTTGTCAATAGCCAGTCCTGTACCCACGTCTGACCAAACAGACTAACATTTTAAAGTAACAATCGCAAAGATCGTCATAAAACGAGACTAGCTGATTGTGTCATTTTGACATGGATCAACGACATCATGAGTCTAAAATAATAAACAGCAAAAGGAAGTCGCAAGGCTTTCACTACACCTTACACGAATAATGGAACGTTATTGGCGCCCCCATAGCGCAGGGTTGGATGATTATGAGCATCACTACCCCACCGAACACTAGGACTTCCTCAGAGCGCTCATCGAGCGGGGGTGGATGAGTAAGAACGTCTCTACGCCTCGTCCTGAGTTCCTGCCATAGCTCTAGAGTGCAGGATAATGGAGTAAAAACAAACGCCACTGCCCACACCAAACACTAGACCTTCATCAGAGCCCTCAATATGCCGGAGTGGATAAATAGGAGCGTCAATACCCGTCATGCTCATCTCTTGTCATAGCTCTAGAAAACAGGCGAAGGAGTCTAAACACACGAAGAATTAAAGATTATATGTGATATGAGAGCAGAAGCCGTTCATAGAATGAAAATTATAACACATTCAGACTGATATTGCAGAGAATACCATCCAGGCCAGGCGACTCTTCATCAACTTCCATTCGAATAAATGGACCGCGACACGGCTAAATCTCGACATCCAATACGCGTGTCCTTAACTCTTGAGGCCGACAGTTCAATCACCATCATGGTGGATTCCAATACGGTAGCTACACTCACATTGCCAGTTCGGTCAGGTTGGCTCTTACCGGGGATATTGATGGAGCTTCGACTTTCGCTTTCTTCTGTCCTCTCTCTTGAAGATCCTCATGTTCAGCCTTCCGTTTCCCAGCTTTCTTCGTTGGACTAGGTTTTCCACCTTTCTTCTTTTTTGAAGCATTTTCTCCGCTCTGCTTCTTTGCTACCCCTTCTTTGGTTTCTTTGAGAGGCATCCCTTCTCCGCTATTCCCTTTACTACTGCCCTCGTCAGTCGACTTTTTCGCTCCCGGTGCATCCCAATATGCCACGTAATTTTTCTCGAGGACTAGCAACGAAGAGAGTATGAGAAAGGAAATCAAAGAAAGAGGGAAAGACCAATGTCGCGGTTTAAGGTACAGTGGACATCTGAGAGTGAGGGCTATATCTGACTGAAAGTTGACGTACGAGACTCTTTTAGAAATAACCATCTCCGCAAGTGCTCGTGTATGCGACGGGAAGAGCAGAATCTCATGGGCATAGCTCGAAACTAGAAACGAAGAGAGTATGAGAGTATGCGACGGGAAGAACAGAAGCTCATGCACATAGCTACGAAGTACTAGTGTGAAACCGCAGTATGTCAAGTGGCCACTGAATCAACTAATTGAAGAGCTGCGCCCATCGGTCCTGTTTATACAATGCCTACCAAGATACGACACAAAAGTTTGAAATCGAAAACCTTCCTATCTAAATCCCTTACTGAGGTCTTTTCTTCTAAGTTTGCAGAAGCAGGCTAGTTGTGTATGAAGCTCGTATTCCTGATCCGCATAAGCGAGAAGAGAGAAATATAAATTGAGCGCAGTAGAGACGTAGGGGCGTAAATATCTTACATTCGTCAGTGACTCGCCATTGGAAACTATCTGGCAGAGGAGGATTCTCCAAAGTGCCGAGGTAGAGACCAAGTTCCGGTCTTGACCGGAATTTCTCCCCTGTAGGCGAAGTAAAATACATGTCACTCAACCGATTCCCTGCTCGCCATTTCCAGCCGTCTGGTGCTAATGGAGGACCTTCGCCACATTTGCCTGCCAAAGGATGAACTTTCACCATCTTCCCGTGCTGGTTGGATTTCGTCAACCCTTGCTGAGTGGGCTCCGTCCTGACGGGAAGATGCAAGCGCAATTACAGCACATACGCATTGCAATCTTGCAAATCATGCGTATGTTCAGCAAGCACCTGTACAAGTGCCAACTACAAGCGATGTAAATACCCTAACATCAATCTAGCTCTGGATTTGCATCAAAAGACAGCGAGTAGAAGACCGTAACGGAGGCCAGAACTGGCTATAGAAGAGAAGAGAGGGGAATGTGTGAAGGCGTAAATGGATCAGGGGATGCAAGGGATGTTCGGTGCGAGATTACATGGAAAGGAACATGCACAGAGAAATAAAACTGAAAGCTGAGAATCCATGGTCGCAAGGAAATCGGGTGTAGGGATACAACGAAGATCGTGAATAATTTGAACATTTGAGATTTTCCCTCGAGAAGGCATCGGTGAGAAATTGATTGACACCTGAGGGAGTTACATATCAGATATTACTGAACAACCGAATTTCTCCAAGAAAAAATTTGTCATCTTCAAGAAGTGCGCATGGAGAGGCAATCTATATGGCACTGTGACCTCGCCCTCATATGTACAAGTTTACCAATATTATCATGATTCTCTACGGTAATTAAGATCACTGCCTCCGTATTGCTGACCCCTTTCTGGATGCATCTGTCAGATAGCGTACAAGCTCTAGACAAAACTGTTCATTGACCCTCGATATATAGACAAGAGGGTTTTAAGAATGGACTTTGCTCACATTGTTAGAATTATAATGGGAAGAGCTTCTTCCCGCTTTTTTGTCTTAGAAAAGATACAAAGATGGGATATTTTTCAAATCTTACAAGTGGTTTAGAGAACAGAGTCTATTAAATTCTTGGGAATCTTAGTAGATATACATTAATTTGAATGAAATCACTTCGGCAAAACAATGTAACTTTTGTTATTACAAGCAATTTCTAATGTATTGTGTGCAGGATAATGAGCAATAAGAGAGCTCTCCTTTATTATATATAATACTTGAATTAGAGGGGCATGTTTAAAGAAATACACATTGAAGAATGAAGAAGACACTCTTTATGCTTATCTAAAGTCCTACAACCTACTCCTCTCAAGTGGAGATCTCTTGTGTGGAAATGATTGTTTCTCTTTAGTGGATCCTTCTAAGTTTGAATCATATAAAAGTCTTTCAAATAAGAGATTATTGGATTGAGTCCTTAAAAGGTTAATAAAATATTCTCTCATATTTCATAAGACTATCCATTAAAAGTAGATGAATATCTTATAAAATGTTTTTGTTATACTTGATGAACCAAAATCAAGGTTCTATCAAAGTTAGAGTTTACACCATATTGCATCCAAGTAGTTTGGACAAGAGTTAAAGTTTATACTACATGAGAACAATTCATTGCAATACAAAGTGCATTGCATTCTACATGAGTTACTGCATATCGTATGTTGCATTTTTCTAAAGAATATTATCATATCAGAGTATAAGAGTTGTTCTTTAGAGGTGTCGAGGAATTCAAACCTCATACGCTTAGATTGAATTTTAAAGAATGTTATGTTTTTGGAGTATATAAGGCAAATTACCTATCTTAGTGGGCTGGATTTTCTTATATAAAATTTAAAAGTTTAGTCTATGAACTGCTATAAATAAGAAAATTTTGAAAGCATTGCTTTGATCAACTGCGTTAAGATGCATGTGTCAAAATATGCAATACAACTGCTAAATTTTACAAACTAAATCTATGAGTAATATTAGAGGTTCAGGCAACAAGAGAGTTCTTATAAAGCTCAAGCAGACATTGATATAGTCTCTTGTTTTAAATATATCACTCAATTAATGTATACTTGAATTCAAAATGATTATAGTACTTGAGGTCTTGCAAATTAAACTCTTTTAAGAAGATCATTAGAGACGTAGTTTTTGGTAGCCTGTGCTAATTGGTCCAATGGTTAAATGGAAGGAAATGTAACTAAGATGAGTGAGAATATTTAGCAATTGTATTTTTTATATTTGTGAACAAAAATGAAAACCTTTTTACTCTTATGATTTGTCATTAAAGTGGTTGAAGTCTACAACCTTTTTACTCCAGAAACCTCTATAAACAATTGAGTTGGTTTTTACCAAGAATGAGAATGAGGGGATAAACGGTACCTAATTTTTTTCTTCCCTCAAAATTTACAAAAAAATAGAATAGATTTGATAAGATGGAGGAGATGTTCAAGTTTTGGCTACCAAGCATTCAAATCATTACTCTAGAAACAAGGAGTTTATTATAAAGATATACCATGAACATTTTTCATACAAACATTCAGACAAAAGACCTATTCAAACAACAAATCCAATAGACTAAGTGAAAACAACTATTCAACAAGAATAGTGTGTTTGTGGAGGGGAAAACTCAACTTACAAATGCCTTGACTCACATGCCAAGAGTGAATATTCTCGACAAACTGAAGATTCATTCTACATAATGAGAGATATTACTACAAATAATAAAAAGAGTATGAAGTAATTAATGAGCCATTCTACTCATTTAAGTCACCAACATTCATGACTTTGTTTTCAAGGAAGGAAGGAAGGAAGGATTTGGATCTTAAAAGATCCAAAGTTATGGAAGGTGATGTTGAATGAATGTCATAGCTCAGTTTTTGTTTGTAATGTTGGAGTTAAGAAGACAGTAGAGACATTGTATATATATACAATTTTAGCCAAAATATAAAAATTAGTGGCCATAGTTGTGAGGCATGTAAAAGTTAATCAAGTTTACAACTAGAAGCATTAAATCATATTACATCACTTTTCCTATTGTTCAACAATAACAATAATACTTGACTATGGACTTATTGGAATATCACATACATCTTCTAGCTTTGATTCTATACTTGTCTTTATGAAGATACTTAATATGATGATTCTTGTTAGGTGTACAACCAAAGATGTCACCAACCTAAATGTAGCTTGTATTTATATAGAGTTTATCTTTTTCCAATGTGGCTTGATAAGAATACCCATTATTAACAAAAAGAACTTGATTTACAAGTATGTTTTTGGAGAAATTTGTTTGAATCTTGTTTTTTTGTTTGTTTCTAGTTAAACCAACCATATCTAATGCTTATCACATTCCAAGTGAAATTGATATATAATAAAAGAAAGCTAAGAAAAAAATCATAAATCTGCTACAAGCATCTACCTTGGGGAATGAAAGACATATGACACCTTTCTACTTCTTGTTAAGTTTTCATATAGTAATTTTCTGAATGCATAAACTTGTGCCATGCTGGTTGGTCAAGACTTGCAAGTAAAGTCTTTGATTAGTGTGCTAATTATGTTTTTCTTATATAGCATATCATCATCATGAGGAATGATGATGATTTGAGTTTTTGCTAGTAATTAGGATAAGTTAGTTTGAAGTGCATCTTACACAATTGTAGTTCACTTTAAAGAGCTATGTGTATGGACTGGTGTTAGAATCTTCATGATGCTCAAGATATCATACAAGAGTTCAAAATTAGAGTACATGAAAATAAAATCATGCGTTAGTAAACGCAATGACACGTAATAATAAGGCAATTTACTTAAATGTTTGAAATATTTTTTCATGCAATTTAATTTTAGAAGATGCTCCATAACGTAGTTCAGAAGTTTCAAATAATACTTGGAAGTTACTAAAAGTACTTAAGAAGTTCTAGAAAAGAATAGTTGGAAATTACCAAGGAATCTTTACAAGGACGTAGGTTAGTACGGTGCTCAAGGACCTTCTTATAGACTTTGCTTATAAAAGTGTTGAAAAACCTTCATGAGAGTTGAGTAACTTAATTAACAAGTTATTGGCTGATTTTGCAAATAAGTAAGCTTCCTTTTTCCTCAAGTACTGAAAATATGACTTTATTCATCTTTGTTATTTAATGTACATCCAATTTGAGTTCTAGTCATCTCTAACCTTATATCTTCTCTTCTTATTCTCTTGGATTTTAGTAGTCTACTATGATGTGTAAATAAAATGAACCTTAAGCTTGTCTCCAATATCAAGTCACCTTTTGTGACAACCCATTGTTCACCTTGTACAAGAAGAAAGCAAGCAATCATACAATTTGAAACATAGCATATAATTGCAAGTAAAAGTTCTCCAATATAGCACTTAAGATGGAGGTTCATAAGGTCAAGATGACAATCTTCTAGACTTAGAAGTACTCCAGATTTTTTTCTTCCATATCATGATTTTGCAAGGTAGAAAACATACTCTTTCCTTAGCAACAAATATGTTGTACTCACAAAGACTCATTCCACTCACTCATTCAAAATACTAAGCTTGCTAAAGAATGAATATTTTATCTTTCTCATATTCTTCCTTATTCAAACTTCATACTAATATAAAAGTTGGAAGTTAAGGTAGAACGTTAATTTCTTTGAGTTATCTTAAGTAGAGGAATCTAAGATCCACAACACTTCATATGGACTTTTAGCTTCTAATGTCTCTTGTTGAATGCTTTTAAGAATACGTTTAACATATAGATTATTATATTAATAAAATTACAAAATGGTCTAAAATCTTTGAAGATAAATTCAAAGCTACCTACCTTGATCTTCATCCATCCCTTTTTGTCAACTTAGTCAAGTCAAAGAGAGTTTGGCACATCTTGTATACTAAATCAGGCTGACCATGCAAACCTCAAGATGGAGGTCTCACTCTAAGGTAATATAAAAGAAAATATACTAAGACATCCTACTCAAATATAGTTTGGTTGAAGATTCCTCAAAGTATACTTTTGAGGGTATTGAAGTTCCGTCCTAATTTAATGATAATAATCTAGTGTGAGGTACATCTTACTTAGTCATCACTAGACTTACTAAGTTGTAGTAAGCTCAAAACTACCCTAAATTATTTATTTAAAAATAAATATGTAACTCAAGACATACAAATCTACCACTCATAAACTTAATAAAAAGAGTAGATGCATTGAAAGCACCTAATCCTTCAAGTTAAGGTAGAATACATCCTCAAGAACATCCTAACTCTTTGAATCTCTCTTTTTGTGCATGTAGGTCTTAATATTAGTCCCATAGAATCATTTGTAATGCACTTCTAAATGATTATTATATAAGAACCTTCAAGCCAATATCATCTTGTTCTCTAAATTGCTAGAATCCCATGTATTAGAGCACAAAAATCCCTTTAATTTAGCTACAAGATCCACACATCCTTTAATAGCATATCAAGTAGATCAAAGATATGTCTCAAGGAGATAATGCTTAATAAGATATATCTTAAGAAACCACTTTCTTGATAGCTCTTTGTTGTATACTAAGAAGACCATGCTCACTTACAATGCACACTACCACTCTTAGTATGTACTTATATCATCTTAATAAGCAAAACATCATAAATATACTTGTTAGACTTATCAAAGTCATCCTTTTTAGTAAAACCAAATTAAGACTAGTAATTCATATTAAGCAATTCAAGTCCAAAGCTTGGCACAAAACTAATGCTTAGATTCCTCTATCATATATATATATATATATGTCACCATACAACAAACAATTGCAAAGATATCCTAATTTGATGTCAAATTTTTACAAAATTTGTTAAAAATTAGTTTTAGTTTTTGTTATTTTTTCATAAGACCATGGTAGTATAATTATTAGTTAGGAGAAGGAAATAGTTGATAGGATCATTTCTTGCTTGATCTTCTTTTGGAGTTATTTTAATATATGGAATAGTATGAAGGGAAAAGATACAAAGCTAAATGCACTTTGAAGGAAGAATGTTGAAGGAGTTGCAACCAAAGAGTGGTCAAAGGCAAAGAATTTAAGCACAAAGGACATTTGGATCCAAACCCAACGACCATACACCAATTTTAATGCATTTGATAAAGAATTTCCACCAAAGACCATTTGCATTCATTAAAGTGTAAGATACCTAATAGATACAAAAGCAACTTACTTGACTTAGTGGTTAACAAGTGGCCAATTTACTACAGGAGAGATATGGTCATGTACCAACATATTTTTGTCTTGCTCTTGAATTGGGAGTTGGGAAACCTTACTATCATCCATGAGATGAAGGGAAGGAAATATAGATCAATAGGGAGTTTAAGAGGAAACTCATGTGCTTGGACTAAGGATAACCAAAGGAATGTTCTTGATGTAGAGGTTGGCCAATTCAAAGGTATGATTATGGCATGAAGTTTGGGTCCATAAATAAGGAGTCAAGTGATCAAAGTATTGCCTCCTTCAAGGAGCCAACAATGGATACATTATAGGTAATTACAAGGATCCAATATGAAGTGTATTTATCAAAGCTATAATGAAAATATAATGATCAAAGCATACAACATATCTCAACAACAACCAAACCATCTTTTTCAAGTATTTGTACCAAGGAGAGACCATAAATTACACAAACTTGTTCTACTTCCAAGCAAGGAGTATATGCAAGGAGTTTGAGGAGATACAAAAGCAACTTACTTGACCCCTTTGCCATCTAAGTCTACATGGAGCTTAACTTGCTAACAAAAGAAAAACACAAGAAGTTTCCTAGCCACTTTCATCTAGCAAGGTACTTCATCTCACAACTTGAAGTGAAGTCAATTATCAAGAAGTACCAAGATGCAAATACAAAGTACAAAGGGATTGGGAGATTTGTGCATAAGATAAAGAAGGGATTGTTTCCATAGTCAAGACCAAGAAGAAGAGTACATCTCCATCAAGAATTGAAAATAAAACTAAAAAGCCCAAGAGGAACTCCCAAATGGTAGATATATCTTTGGAATAGGAGGTAGAAGACTCCAAAGACAAAGATCAAGACAACAAAGGAGATTTGTTTACCTTGCATAGATGAATGTATAAGTCCAAATTCAAGGATCAACATGAGGGTGTGTAGTCTACATCATAAGAGGAAGAGCAAGATGCAAAACATAAAGACCAAGGAAAAGAAGAAAAAAACAACCCCAAGAACTCCTCAGCCCCAAAAAAGAAGAGGGGACCCTCAATATAGAGAAGGAGGAGACTAAAGTAAGACAAGTAGAAGACCTTTGGAATGAAGTCCAAAGAAGCAAGCCAAAATAAGTCTAAAGAACAACAATGAGAAGTGGGTGAGAGAGAGAGAGTAGTTGTAGAAGAAGGTGAAGACACTCTAAGTGTAGTGCCGGTCAAGGTAAGGGGAGAAGCCTCCCAAGAATGAGGAGTACTTATGAAAGAAGTACCCAATTTTGTGATATATTTGGAAGAATTGGTGCTACAAATGATGGAGCTTATTCTACCCTATTATCAAGAAGTCTACCTAAATGTAGTCAACTATACCATGCTTATTGTCATGCCATTTGTAGTTCCGCATCTAGTTGCTCGGACACTGGAGTTCCAGTGATAGTAGTTAGAGTTATTCTAGTAGTTTCTCAGGGACTACTTTCTGACAGTCTGATTTGGTGTTCGGGGTACTGACTTCACGGTGGGGCCCACCGTCACTTTGCATCGTTCGCACCGTCGAGTGTGCCGTCAGCAGGACCATTAGGGTTCCAGTGCTAGCTCGAGTCCAGGGGGGTATAGTTTCGAAGTGAGCTCCAAAGAGCTCACTTCTCTGATGTTGAGCCTTCGAGTTCCTGGCTATGGTGGACAGAAGCCGGCAAACGTCACCTGGATTCTCTATGTTTGAGTGGGTGTGGCTTGGCTATAATCAGTACCCAGTTGTTGGCAGTTTATAGAGTGACAGATCAAGTATTGATTTGAGTTGAGTTGAGTTGAAAGTGTTAAGCAATCTGATTATTGTGGCACTTTAGAGTCTATGTATGACTTATATGTGAGTTGTCTATAGTGTATGATGTTGACAGCAATGTATGTTGTGTAGCGATGTATATACGCATGACATTATTCAAAGACTATATGATGTTATTTACACTTGGAAGGCGAAGGATGATAGATGGAAGGGGGATATGGCAAAGATCCAAAATCTATACAAAGAGTAGGCCAAGAGGGTTGACGCATTTATACAAGAGAATTTTGAGTTAAAAAGAAAAAATCCTCCCTACTAGTGGAGCAAAATTGATAGGATAAAGAACTCTAAAGAGTCCAATTTGAATTGGGATCCCTTTAAGTAAAAAAGAAGGACATGCACCTTGGATACAAAGACTAGTTAAAGGTTAGAGATGAAGAATTATTTATTATTTGAGATGAATTGGACCCAGATTGCTAATATCAAAGTGGTCATCTTAGAAGTGAAAATATTGAAGTATTGGAAGGAAGTGGTTGCACAACTCCAAGGGCTTGTAGAAGAGTTGATCAAGAGAAGGAAGAGAATGGAATAGATCAAACCTAAATGATATAAGAGGTGAAGAAGGAAGTGGAGGCATTAAAAAATCATTTGGAAGAAGAGAAGGTGAAGATCCTCAAACAACTAGAAGAGGCACAAGATCAATTTGTGGCAATATTGGAGGAAGTCGCTCAAGGAAGAATCAAAACAACCAAGTTGCATGAGTTGAAGCTAAAGGTTCAAAATTTAGATGAAATACCTACAAAGATCAAGATGGAGCAACTAGCAATTAGACTCTACAAAGATCAAGATGGATCAACTAGCAATTAGACTTAGAGAGCACATAGATAAGAAATGCATTAAGACCTATGATACATATTCGTTAGAAGAAATGGGTTATAAGAAGAGAATTGAGCTCCTTATTAGGAATTACGAAGACAAAGATAGTTCTTTGGAGTAGTACTTCAAGCCAAAAACAATTCATTGAAATAAGTCTTTGTACTTGTATGAGCTTTGGAATAAGAAGCAATACAAAGATCTTTGTTGTTGTATACATTTATAGATGTGCCCTTTTGAGTAAGCGCAAAGGGAATAACATTGTAAGATGTCTTTGAGGAAGAATTCATATCTTCCCTAACATATGTAAGGTGGCTAATTAACCCACATATGGGTAGGATAGGATAGGACAAGACGTTGAATGTAGATGTAGACAAGAGATCTTTCGAGTACTTCAACCATTAGATCTTTCATAAGGGTTGTGGCTACTTCTTTGACATAGGAGTCAATGCCCTGTATAGCTATCCAATCAAACCAAGGTTTTGTAATTTTTTAGTATGTCTTTTCAAGTGCTTCACAATCTTTTGCCCCCTTTTGAAGGACATGCATTTTCTGAAATTCTCTTTCTATGCAAGTGTGGTTTTCGAACAACTCATTGTCAAACTTTTGTTGATTAGATTCACCAAAAGCACCATGTGCACTTGACATTCATTTATGCACTCACAAGGAATCTTTCCATCTAGCCACTCCTATGGAATGTATCTTTGGAAAAAGTGCAAAGATTTTGTTATGTAGTAACCAAACAAACACCAAATTGTAGCATTATAGTATGTAATATTTTCTTCCTACAAGGATATAAATCATAAATAAACAAATCTAAATAAAACTATCACATATAAGTCATTTATTATTTCCTTTGTAGCCTCTTGGGTAAAGATAACTCCCAAAGGAGGACAATGATACTAAGTAGACATATTGTGGAAAATGTCAAAGAAAATCACTCATACACCAATATATGAAATAAAAGGAAAATTTGGAAAGTGATGTTTCAATATGAAGATGCTTAATTTTTTCAAAGATCTATTAGAAATATTTTGAAGTTGTTGTTCTACACTTCTCTTCCAAAGGCACACAACCTTTGAAGATTTCTAGTCCTTCCAAAGATCTTGTTAACATTCATATTTGTACAAATATAGAGTTTGCAGATAGTTAGTAGAGGTTAACAAGTTAGGAAATAGGTCAAATTAGCCAATCAATCTAAGAATATTTTAAAAGCATCTAGGAAACTTCTTGGTACCTTCCAAGTATCAAGTAAAATGTATGCCAAGTTGGAAAAAGTCTATGAGGAAGCTTCTTGGCTTGCTTAGCTTACAAGCCAAGTAGGTGGCTTATAGGAAGAAGCTTCCAAGCTAGGTTAGCTTGCACCCCAAGTAGTTAGCTCCTAGGAGAAAGCTTCTTTGGAAGCTTCTTGGTTAGCTTAACTTGCACTCCAAGAAGGCACCTTCTAGTAGGAAGCCTCCTTGTGAACTTCCCAAGAACCTTGTATTTTCCTTATAAATATCAAAGCCCAATCTCATGTAAGGTGTTTAGAGCTTCCTTTGTTTGAGAGTCCCAATGCAATCTTCCTCTTTAGTCTTCCATTCTCTTATTTCTCTCCTTGGTCTTTTACAATATTCCAAAGACCAATGTTCTAAAGGCATTGTCTTCTAGAGAATGCACCATCCTTGTGAGAGTCATCTTTATTTGGTTTGGGTACTTGGGCTACTATCAATACTATAGTACTCAAAGAGTTCCATCAATGTATTACATCCAAAAAATTGCAAACATGCTAAGGATCAAACACACAAAGCATAGAACAATACTTAGTGCAAATATTAAGCACTTACATTCCAAACCCAAATAAAGTACAATTTCACAAAAGTTAAGGAGAAACAAAGAAGAAATAGGAGCTCTTTTGCTTTATTCACCAATTGCATACTAAATGCAATAGCATTTTCCATTTTCGACTTAAATAGTTGATTGATCTAAGAGTTATATAAAGTAACAAAATGGCTAATGCCCAAAACAACAACTAAGAAAATTTGTTATCTAATTGAATTTCTATATTTCTAATATTTTGACCGCCTTAGGTGGGTATAATGGGGTCCCAATGGTTCTATCACATTATTGATCCTAAAAAATTATCTCTTTACTTCTAAAATTTCATGTGAAAATTTTCTTTGAGCTTTGTAAGATTTAATATCTATCCTAGCTATAAGTTCTAGTACTACACTCTCTAAATATTGACCATAAAAAGGTCAAAGTAGTTCTTATCAAAGAACTTTAGCTCATGTACATCTCTCTCCACCAAGATCAATTCAATAATTATAACCATTATCTCCTTCATCAAATCACACAATTGTTTCAAGGTGTTTTGCTCAACTTCTTTTGCAATGTTCTTCATGAATAGATTAACTACCACTTCTCCATCAAGTTGCTCATCATCTCCTAGCTACACCTATGCTAATTATACTTTTTTGTAGTTGGCACAAACACTTCCATTTGAAAAAACTCATCATCCAACTCCTTCTCCTTGTCCATCTTCTTCGTTCCATTGAGAACAATAACAAAGTATGAAGCTATCACATCATGATTAGGAAATTGCAACTTTTACTCATTTACAAGAATCCTATCTAATATAAATGTGATAACAACAGGCATAAAGTAATGTGGCTTTGGCTCTTCTAGAATATTGTACATCTTTTATACATGAGAATGGTAAATCAATCTCCAATTTATAAAACTACCCAAAAACATGTGCTCAAATGTAATACAAACAACTAGACATATTATCTAGAGGTGAAAATTGGCTTGGTAACATATAAAAGGATGTTGTGTACAATGAGCTAGGTAGATCAGACAAGAGTGTCACCAGAAGAGTACTTCTACTAATAGGGCAAAAACCAAAAATAGCTTCAAAAATTTAGAGCTAATTTTAAAGGCTTAAATAGATGAATGAGGCCTCAAAAATGGAAAGATTCCCCCCTTCAGAAGAGAAAGCTTGCCTTCTCCCACTCTGATTTGTCTCATCAAGAACTTTCCAATGAAACCTCACCCATATGATTTTGAGCTCTCTATAAGAATATTCCTTAAAGATTCTGTTTAGTCAAACAAGTTTGACCAACTAGAGAGGACAAGGACTGAGATGTCACCCATTCAAATCATTAATTCAAGAATGGAGTTCACCGAGAGGTCACCAATCCATGTATCTTATACAAGGGTGGAGCTTCCTTTGAGGGGATACTCTTTGCTATATAATAAAGAGAAGGTGCTTCTTTGGGCATCGGAGGATTGAGTGTGAAACTTGTGTTTTCTCTCTTGTATTTCTCTTGTTCTTGGAATATTAAAATAGTATCAGAGCATGTGTTTTTATCCAAGAGAGTGGATCATCTCTCTTCAAAGAGCACAAGCTATTGAAATTGAGTAATTTGAGGTGGAGAACATAATGCAATTGCTAGATGTGGGAAGTGCTTAAGAGAGTAGATAGGATGGATACAATGGGAGGATTATTTCTTGCACCTAGCTTACCATTCTTGAATCCATTCCACATCAAGATTATGTACATCTAATGTGAGAAAATGAGAATATCTCTAGTTTATCACTTTGGAGCAAAATTCATGGACAAAGTGATAAATTCACCAAACCCTAGTGATTCTACCTATGGCGGTATACTAAAAAGAGTGGGATTTGACAATCTAAATTCTATTATGATGTTATGGATTTGAATATAGCAAATCCTCACCCTTTCAACATGCAAGTAGAAATCTGTTACGTAGTTAGACCAAAAGTGATGTTTAGTGATTTTGTGGTCCACAATTTTGGTGAGGAATATTATCAACAAGTGATAGCCTTTGGGGTCCCAATGGTAGTCCCCATAGTTTGTGCACTCCTTGAGTGATTATTCTAATCTTTGTTGAAGTAGTAAGTAGCAATTGAACATCAATCGTTTGTAGGAATCATGGATCTACAATTATAGGAGTTGATGCAAGGAATGTAGAGGATGTTGAACAAGTTTCAAGAAGTCAAGATAAACATGGAGGATTTGCAAAATAAAATACAAATTTTCAAGAATGATCAAGTAATGCAAGAAGAGGAGCCATCTCAACAACCAACACCAACAATCAAAGTACCTAGAGAGTTATGGATGCTAATGATACCAATTCCAATCAACAACCAAGCCACATTGTTACTACAAATGAAAAAGACATGCAACATCAAGCCTTACAAGGGACATAGTTCCATGGGAGAAGTGGAAAATTGGATTTCAAGAATGAATTGATACCTTTGATTGTTCACAACGGAGATCACTAATCATTTTGCATGTGTGTTCGGATGTAGGTACTTGACTGATGAAACCCTCACATGGTATGACGCTTAAGAATGATCATTGATGGTAGAAAGAAGAGAGATCACTTGGATAGCCATGAAAGAAGTTCTACTCAAGAATTTCAATCTGTGGATTCCGTGCAAATGGCCCAGACAAGACTCTGGGGTTGAAGCAGAAGAATAATATACAAGAGTACATAGAGGTAATTTTGGATCTATAGGTTGTGATAATGGATGGGTTCAACACTTGAAAATTTCAAAAGAGGATTAAAAGAGCAAATTTTCCAAGAGGTAATGGTGCAAAATCCTTGTACTATTTTAAAGCTATTGCTTGTGCCCAAAGAATAGCAAAGGCGCTTGGAGGAGGTGAAGCAATAACACAAATGCAAAACTATTGGGCCAAGGTACACCATTTTGGTGGACTAGTTCTTATGGGATTCAACAACATTTTATCACAAGAAAGAGGAGCAAGACCTCTCCAAGGAGAAGAGGGACGGGTCAAAGAAAGGAGAAAAGGAGTCTCACGGGGAGAAGAGGCTCAAGCTAAACAATGATGATGTTACAATTGTGGCCAAATTGTGCACATAACTATCAATTGTCATGCTTACTATCTAAGAGGCCCTTGGCCTCCATACAATCAATCTCTAAACCACATGGAGAGGCAAATTGAAGAGGAAGATATAGAAATTGCATCAAAAAACAAAGATCTTTGGTAAATGCACCTCGAGGCCTTAATGGCTTGGCAAAGAAGAGTAAAAGCAGGGGGAGGAAGAGGACAAGTGTGCAAAGAAGGAGGAACATAAACACACAACTAATTGTTGTAAATGGAGTGCTAGAAGGTAATCCAATGAGAGTGTTGATAGACCTTGGAGCAATAGAGAAATTCTTGTCTTGCTCTATTGCAATAAGGTTGGGAATGGAACTAGAGAAGGATGAGAAGGACAAACTAGAGTTACCTAATGGTCAAATAGAGAGGATTGAGTTGTTACCTTAAAAGGTTATACTTTATATAAGAAGGTATTGAGAAGCAATCAAGTGATGAGTGATAAAATTAGCTTGTATTGATGCAATCTTAGGTATGCCATGGATGGAGCACTACAACTCCACGGTGGATTGGAGAAAGAAAGTAGTGAAAACTAGTCAAATAGAAGATCTTTGGGATTAAAAAATCAGAAAGACAAGAGTAACCTTTGTATGTCATAAGGACCACATCTATTGCTAAGACACATAGGTGTTTCATGGGTTTAATAAGAGAAGTGTAGAGTGCCTAACATAATGGACAAATTCTTGAGGAATTAAAAGATGTGGTCAATGAGTTCCAAGATGTATTTCTGGATGAAGTACCCACAAGTTTACCACCAAAAAGGAGAGTAGATCATAATTAGGATACATTTTGAGAAGATACTTCCTTGAAAAACCCCATATTGACTATCAACTCACGAGTTGGAGGAGTGTAAGGTTCAAATTGAGGACATGTTGCAGAAGGGGTTTATCCAACCTAGCAGATCATCATGTGGGGCTCTTGCATTTTTTGTGAAGAAGAAGGATGGAACAATGCACATATGCATTGAATACTAGGGACTAAATCAACAAACTGTGAACAACATTACCTTGCTATAATACCAATAGCTAGATAGATGATAAAGAGATGAAATTTGGTTTGGTAACATCTAGAAGGATTTATATATGATGGACTAAGGAGATCAGTCAGAGGTATCACCAAAAGAGTACTTCTACAAATAGGTCAAAATTGATACATGCTTGGAATCAATAGCCAAACATATGATCTAGAGGTGAAACTTGGGATGGTGATATCTTGAAGGATGTTACACATGATGGAGAACATAGATCAAATAGAGGTATCACCAAAAGAGCACTTCTACTAATAGGGTAGAAGCCAAAATAGGCTTAAACTTCAAAGGCAATTTTGGATGCCTAAACGGATGAATTAGGCCTCAAAAATGTGCAAATTCTCCCTCCTCTCCAATTGCAAGAAAAGTTGGCCTTCCCTCCCCCTAGTTTTTATGTGCCCTCAACTCACTGATCCCACACATGTCACCTCACCAAGAGCTTTCCAATGGTACCTCAACCATGTGATTTTTAGATTCTTATAGGAAGATTCCCTAAAAGATTCCCTCTAGTCAAAGCTTGTTTTGACCAGCCAGATGGGACCATGACCAACATGTCACCCATCCAAGCAAGTAATCTAAGAGTGAGGCTTGCTTATAGGTCACCTATCTATATACTTAATCCTATGGTGGAGCTTCCTTGGAGGAGATCCTCTTTGGCTAAATAATAAAGAGATGGTGCTCCTTTGGGGCATTAGAGGATTGAGTGTGAAACTTGTGTATTCTCTCTTGTATCTCTCTTGAAGAGTTCTTTAGTCCTCAGAGTTTTACACTCTCATGGATGACTTGTTTGATCAACTTAATAGGGCAAGGCACTTCACCAAACTTGATTTGTGAAGCATTTACAACCAAATCAGGATTGCAGAAGAAGACATACACAAAACGGCCTTTCAAACAAGGTATGGTCACTTTGACTACTTGGTGATGCCATTTGGCCTCACCAATGCTCCAACCACTTTCATGAGTTTGATGAATGACATATTTTGTCCATAATTAGATAAATTTGTTATTAGTTTTCTTGATGACATCTTAGTCTATAGTAGGATGCTAAAAGAGTACAAGCAACATTTGCAAGAAGTCCTCCAAATTTAACAACAAAATCAATTGTATACCAAAATCTCAAAGTACAAGTTTGGCAAATCTAAAGTAGACTACTTAAGGCATTGATTAAGTGTAGAAGGTATCCAAGTGTTAATAAATAAAAAAGAGGTTATAAAAAAATGGAGTGCTCTAGAAGATCAAACTCAACTCAAGAGTTTCTTTGGATTGACCGAGTTTTATCATCAATCTGTCAAGGAATTCTCCAAGATTGCACGACCTCTAACAACAAGGCAAGGAGAAGAGGTAGATATGGGGAACCTTACAATAATTGAGCTTTCAAGAGTTGAAGGACACATTATTACATACACCAATATTGAAATAGTATGACCCAAAATGTCCAATCAAGATGGCTATAGATGCATCAGGTGTAGCAATAAGAGTAGTCCTACAACAAGAATAGCATGATGGATGGCACCCAATTGCATATTTCTCTTGTAATTTGCTATCAATAGAATGCAACTATCACACTACCAAACAAGAAGAGTTGGCCTTTGTCCTTGCAACCAAGCATTGAAAGCACTATCTGGGTGAGAAGGCATTTGTAGTAGAGGCGGACTACAAACCTCTAGTCTACCTCAGGACACAAAAAGATCTTTCTCATTACAAAAAGATCTTTCTCATTGAAGGATTTGGTGGGTAGAGTGGAGACAACAATTCAACTTGACAATCAAATATGTAGAAGGCTAGAAGCAACTTGCAAATGCATTCACTTGAATGCCAACAATAAACAATTTGATGATGGAAATTAAGATGAATCTAAAATTCTGGCCCAAGATTCTTATTGCTACAAAATTTGATCCATAGATTGTAGGTGCTTAATCATCCAAGGGTATCACCAATACCCAAGGACTACTTTCCATGATGGCAAGTTGTGGATCCCAAATGATACAGATCTAAGCACCACTATCTTGGTGGAATGTCGTGATTTTGCCATTGTAGGTCATGTTGGAATGGACAAGACCTTGGATGCAATCAAATGCCATTTCTATTGGCCCAAGATGAGCAACAATATGATGAAATATGTTTGGAGCTACCTACTTTGTAAAAAAAAACAAGGCTTCTAATCAAGCTCTCACAAGACTCCTCCAACCTCATCCCACTCCTACACAAGTTGGGAATAGGTAAGCATAGATCCAATTTGTGAATTGCCCAAGACCACCTTTTGGTTTGATTCCATCAAAGTTTTTGTCGACCAACTTAGCAAATGATTCATGTACATCCTACCACCAAGGACATGACAACCTTGCAATTAGCTCAATTTTACTTAGATGTAGTCTTTTCACATCATGGCTTGTCTTGGGTGCTCATCACAGATAGAGGTACTCAATTCACTAGTTTGCTTTGGAGAACACTCTTTGGGTTCTTCAAAACCAAATTGGCTATGTCCACAACTTACCATCTATAGACTAATGGACAAATAGAGAGGGAAAATTGCACTATTGAGGACATGCTTCAAGGCTTTACTTTGGACGAGCAAGAGTTGGGACACCTTACTCCCATTGGTGGAATTTGCTAACAACAAGTCACACCGTTCTTCTTCATGTATGGAGAGTATCCTTTCAGACCTTCAAGCTTGATGAAGGTCCATCTCATGGATACTAAGGTTGACGCTATAAACACTTTTGTTTTTAGAATCCAACAAGGGGTGGAGCACACATCACCCAAAATTGGCAATAACAATATGTGGATGCACACCGCCAACACATGGAGCTCAATGTGGGAGACCAAGTCTAGCTATTAACCACCAACCTCAAGTTAGTTGGTCTTTATAAGCTCAAACCTCATTTTGTTTGACCTATCTCCATCCTTTGTTGCATCAGTGTTGTGACCTTTCACCTTGAGCTACTACCACATATGAAGATCCACTTTTTGTTTCATATTTCCTTATTATGCTGATATGCTCCTTGACAACCCCACTTATCTTCCAACCAAGAAAGTCGACCTTGTCCAACCTTGGTTGATGAGGCAGAGGAGTATGAGGTCAAATGCATCTCTAGAAATGCATCCGTGGTACTTGCCATCCGCGTGTGGAATATCTGATCCATTAGAAAGGTACCCAGTGTATGAGGTAACATAGGAGCCAATAGCCAAATTCACCAATGCATCATTGTTAGTTCAATCTTTTGAGCAACAACTTTGCAATGAGGACGTTGCGTCTTGTAAGGGGGAGGTCTATTTTTCAAGCAGCTAGACATATTATCTAGAGGTGAAAATTGGCTTTGTAACATCTAGAAAGATGTTGTGTACAATGGGCTTGGTAGATCAGATACAAGTATCACCAAATGTGTACTTCTTCTAATAGAGCAAAAGCCAAAAATAGCCTAAAAACTTTTGGAGCCAATTTTAGAGCCCTAAACAAATGAGTTAGGCCTAAAAATGGATAGATTTTTTTCCCTTGGGGAAATAAAGGCTTACCTTCTCCCCCTTGTGATTTGTCTTGTCAAGAGCTTTCCAATAGTACCTCAATTCTATAGCAAGAACCCCAAGTGACTTCTATCAACTAAACTTCTAAACTTCCTTGTCCTCATAGCGATCTCCCAAGGATACATGGACAAGTCTTCAAATTCAAAAGTGGTTTGGGAATAAATTTGAGCTACCTTCTTCACCATGTCATCATGCAAATACAATCTCATTCCCCCCTAGGAAAATATACAATTGGTTTACCTAAGTGCAAATGGCTTACAAAGTCTATGTGTGCTTGCAAATTTTTTGTTGATTACATAACAATCCTCTCAAATAAGCTATTTATAGTGCATCTATTTCACTTCAATAGCATTCAGTTGCTCTATATTGCCTTTCCTCACATGTGAGCACAAACAACTAGTGGGCAACTATCTTTTAAGTGGTGGTGGCATAAAATTCAAGAAGACCACTGATTTGACAAGTAATTCTACACATGCTTTGTTTAATATGTTTTTAAGATCTTATCCATCTTTGGGAGAAGAATCTCCCTTTGGAAGATATTTTTTCTTCAAAGGAAACAATTAGCATTTGGAAGATGAATTACTCATTGATAATTGGAATATGTTTCTTTGGGCATTTATTCCAAATATACACTTCCATGGAAGGAACTCCCCATCATACTTTGCAAAACAAAACAAAAAGACTCAATATTAATAAATTCAAAGTACTACAAAAGTTTTTTAGCTAAAGTGCACTTCAAAATTGTATCTATTTATTCAAACTTATGATTGCTAGAAACCTTAAGCCAACAAATATAATTTGAAGGATAAATGCCAAATTAGTAATGACACCCAATGAAGGTTGAAAACAAGGAACTTGAGTCCAAGTAAATTTAGCTCAAAATAACTTTGGTCTAAAGATGATTGTAATAGAAGAACTTTTGTCAAGATTCAATATATTTTAAGATTGTACACACATTTGAGTGCAATGCCACATGGTTAAAAAACTACCACCAAAGATTGATTGTATTCAAAGTAGACTATTTGAATTTGGCAAGTTCCTCACATATGTAAGAAAGATAGTTCAAGGAATATTTTGCATGTGCAAACTACACACCAAATGCATGAAAAGTGTAGAGAAGGAATTCTCAACCGTTGTAAGAATTGTAAGAATGAGATCATCTAGAGCAAGCATCTTGGATTCTTGCTCTTCAAAATTGATTAGCTTTGTGATGATAGACAAGATGGAAGAGAGAGAGAGAAAAATCAAGGACTTGGAAAGGAACCACTACAATTGGAATGAGGAGAAGCATAGAAATATGTTGGGACTTGATGTAGGATCACTTGCGACCATGACACTAGAAATAAAGTTTGCAAACAAGGCACTCATAGATAAAACCAAAATAAAATTTGCAAAGAAGAGGCAAAAGAACAATGGTTGGGAGTTATAAGGATCTGGTTGAAAGAGCAATCATTGAAGTGGGTATGGAGTTGTTCAAGCATAAGCAAACAACTAATTGGACAAACAACCAAGCATTCTTTTTTTGCTACATGTACAAGGGAGAAATGTTTTACCTTTAAGCAACATTTTGCACCAAGACTTCAAGAAAAATAGAAGAGCAACTTACTTGGCCCTCTTTGCAATCTATTTCTACATGGGTGTTAACCTACTCCCAAGGAAAAGCATAAGAAATTTTTGAGTCACTTCCAAATAATTGGATACTTTGTTTCACAACTTGAGTGGAAATCAATGATCAAGAAGTATATAAAGATGCAAATGAAAAGTCTTCATCAACAAGAGAATTCATATTGGTGGACAAAGAAGGAGCCACCATCAAGGCAAAGATAAAGAAGAAGCAAGTTCTTCTAGCAAATTCTCCAACATTAAATAAAAACTACAAAGGAATCCACAAGTGATGGATGTGTTTTTGGAGGAGGAGATAAAAGTCTTCTTAAAGGAGAACCAAGAAGAAGAAGAGGAAGAGGAAGAAGGATCTTTCACCTTTCAAGGGTATGTAGCCCAAATAGGAGAAGGAAAAATATAAAAGGATGCTTGATTGGCTCCAAATCTAAAGCCAACTATGGAGTAGGAGAATTAGGTAGAAGACAAAGGGGAGAACTCCCAACAAAAAAAAATCACTCCTAAATCATGATCAAGAACCCAATGCATAAGAAGAAGAACAAGAGGATATGGAGGACCATCTAAAACCAAGACCTTTTCCTAAAATAAATGTGGAAGAGGAAGTCAAAGCCAAAGCTCAAGAAACAAAAGAAGCAATATGCATTCCACTAAAAGTACCAATCAAAGAAGAAGGAAAAATGAGCCAAGCACTCCTAGTGTAAGTCAAGGAGTGAGCTCATTTTGTTAAACATTTGGTCAGAGCAATTTTGCAATTGATATAGCTCTTATTCCCTTGGTACAATTAGGAGTGCCTTGAAATTGTGGATTTCTCTATCTAAGTGGAAAGTTTGCCTCAGGAGTCTACATGAAAAAAGGAGGACAAGGCAAGGGACAAAACAACCAAGGATCAAAATCTATACAAGGAAGAGGCAAATAAGGTGAACTCCTTGATGCAAGAGCTCTTTGGGGTAAGAAGAAAAAAATGCCTCCTTCATTATAGGACAAAAGGAGAAGGAGAAAGAATGGGGAAAGTTGCAATTGGACCTAAGTAAGCTCTGCACAAAGAAGAAAGAAATGTCTATTGTTTACAAAGTTGAGCTGAGTGCAAGAGATATAGAATCAATGAGGATTTGAAACAAATTGAAGAGTGCTAAACTTTGGATCATGACATTTGGTTTGATAATGAGCTAAATATCAAAAGGAAATGACTATTTAGCTGGAGTAAATAGCTAAATATTTAAAGAAGGAGAAGGAAGATTGGGGGTCAAATGAACCATAAATACTATAAGAAGTGAGGAAAGAAGTGTGTATCTTGAACTAGCACTTAGAGCAGCCAAAAATGAAGGCTATGTAGCAATTGAAAAAAAGTGCAAGACCAATTAATGGGGATATTGAAAGAAGAAGCTAAAGTACAAGTGTTGAAGACAAAAATCCATGAATATAAGCTATAGGTTCAAAAGTTAGAATGATGAGCTTATTAGGAAGAGAAAATGAAAAAGCTAGCAATTAAACTTAAGGAGTATTTAGAGAGGAAATTCATCAAATTCTATGGAACCTATCTATTAGAGATAGCAAAATATAGGGAATAGACCAAAAATTTTCTTTGGAATTTTAAATACAAAGGTAGTTCTTTGTAGTATAGCATTTTTCCAAAGATGCTTCATCTCCTTGAAGGAAGGAAAATCATATTGGCATAACCCAAAGTCCTTAGTTGTAGACATTACTCTTAGTTGTAAACATTTACAATTGTAAATATTCTAAGAAGAATGACTTTGGTCTTGTATAGGATATCACTCTGGAGTAAGACTTTGAGGTTGTAAGTCCAAGGAATATAAGTGTTCTGCTTCTATAAACACCTACACTAGTACCATTGTAAGATTTCAAGGGCAAGAGAACCCCCAAGAGAAACACAAGAGAAGGAACACAAAGCTTCAGCCCTCAATACTTTGATGCCCCAAAGGAGCACCTTGGCATGCACATTACCCAACACTTAGAAGGTACCAAGTAGCTTCCTAGATGCTTCTAGAATATTCTTATAATTCTCAGCTAATTTGGCCTATCTCTTATTTTGTAAGTCTTTATTAACTTGTCGATAAACTCTATATTGTTACATATTCCCCATTGCTAGTTGGTGATGTCCTTGTGACCATGGAAGCTTCAAACTACTTGATGGTCATTTCATTCTAGAGATGAGAAAGAGGCTCCCAAGTGGTATCATAAAAGGGATACCCTTTCCAAAGGACCTTGTACTCCATATGTTGTTGGAGGCCATGTTAAATATGACAACATGCAAGCTACAATCAACTTCATACTCCTCATGATTGTTGATGGGAGGAGGAGGCTGGAAATAAGAGAAAAAAGGAAGATAGATTGAAAGTTGAAACAAGGGTTTCAACTTGGAAACATGAAAGACAAGTGGATTTGCATATGACAAGGCAAAGCAAGTCAATAAGCAACTAGAGAAATGACTTGGGTGACATCAAATAGACCTATCTAATTAGGAGCAATTTTATGGACTGGGGCATCAAGTGAGAAGGGGTAGGTAACTTGAAGAAAGCATGACCTTGTCACCAAGTTGAAAAGTAAGATCATGACAATGGTGGTCTTTATATTTTTTTTGATGATTTTGAGCAACAAGGAAATGACATTTGGCTTGTTGTAAAGATTGGGATTTTTTGGTCAAGAAGGTGGAAGAATGAGGGACATGAGATGGAGGAAATGCAAGAGGGGAATCTTTAACAAGTGGGTCTTGGCTAAAATTAAGGAAGAAGGAAGAGAATTTGGTGCTTGCCTATTATTGTAGGAAAACTCAATAGCTACAAGACATTCAGCCCAATTGGTATAGTGAACGTTGACAAAGTCACAAAGCATATATTCCAAGGTGAAATTTGTATGTTTGGGTTGTCTATAAGTTTGAGGATGATAAGCCATGGACAAAGCAAGCTTAGTGCAAAGTATATAGAAAATTGATTGCCAAATGTTTTTAGTGAATCAAGGATCATGGTCAAAGATGAGTACACAATGCATCCCATGATAGTTACTTAGATCTGGCCAATATTGGAGCATTTTAATCTTCCAAGGATAAGAGACTATAAGAGAAACACATGAGAAGAAACACTAAGCTTCACACTCAACAATCCAATACCTCAAAGTAGCACTTTATCTTTATTATATAGTAAAGAGAATTCACTCAAAGGAAGCTCCACCCTTGGATTAGATGAATGGATTTGTGACATGGCAATGAGCTCTACCTTTAGATTAGTTGTATGTATGGGTGAAATGTTGGTTCTTATCCTATCTAGTTTGTTAAACAAGTTTTGATATGAGGAAATCTTTAGAAAATCTTCCTATATGAATCTCAAAATTGCATGGGTGAGGTATAATTGGAAAGCTCTTGATGAAACAAATAAGGGAGAGAAGGAAGGGTAATCAAAATATACATATTCCTTTCTAATGGGATGAAAATCATTTAAGGTCTAATTCATCCATTCAGGCCTCCAAAATTGGTTCTAAAGTTTCTTTTTTGGCTCCTACTCTATTAATAAAAGTATTCTTTTGGCAATACTTCTATTTGATTTTCTTAGTCTGATGCCTAAAACATCCTTACAAATATTACCAAGCCAATTTTAACCTTTAGATAATATTTAGCAATTGGTATTAGATTTTCAAGTTGTTTTTGGATCCTACTCTATTAGTGGTACTCTTTTGATGAAGCCTCTATCTGATCTACCTAACCCATCACAACTAACATCCTTCCAGATGTTACCAAGCCAATTCTCATATAAAGATAATATGTTTAGCTCTTGGTATTACATGTTTATGATATTTTTGGCTCTTGCTCTATCAGTAGTATTCTTTTGGTGATACCTCTATCTAATCTCACTAACACATCATACCTAACATCCTTCCAAATGTTACCAAGCCAATTTTCATATAAAATTAATATGTTTAGCTATTGGTATTACAAACATCTAATATATCAAAGGTTGGTGCCAAATGGATTTGCTTACTAAGCTTATCCAAAAACACCGTGATTGTTGTGTGACCTTGCTTGTGACCTTGGATAAGGATATAATTAGATCAAAGCTCACATTCTCCCATCAAGAAGATAGGATGAGAAGTGGTTGGAGGAGTTCATTTAGTTTTTGGTTGTTGGACTTGTTGCATTGGCAACTCTCACAAGATTAGACAAACTCTCAAACATCATTTGCCATGTTGGACCACAACCATTGGTGTTTTAGGGTACCCAAGGTCTTGTTGACACCCATGTGATTAACTGTTGGTAAGTCATGGCCTTCTTGAAGGTGCACAAGTCATAGATCACCCTTGGTTGAAATATAGATCTGATTCTCCCAAAATAGAAGGCCTTCATTAAAGGAGAAGGTTTTTTATTCATTGTCATGAACAGCAAGATGAACTTGTACCATCTTAAAGAAGAGGTCTTGTTTTAAAGTGGTCCTAAACTCAATTTGGACTTTGGAGTAGATCAACATTATTGTAATTACCATCGGCTGAGAGGAAAGGACTTCAAATCATGTCATCATGATAGAACTTAGGGATGATATGGAATCTACTAAGTTTGTTCTCAAGTTTGAAGTCAAAAAATTGTTATTTTTCTTCCCATCAATCATGTCAACTCTTCATGAATTCCAAATTTAATGTTTGCAACAAGAGTTTGTGATCAATTCACATGATCACTTGTTTCTACAAGAGATACTACCTCCATGCCTTGGTGGCATATATCATTGCAAGTTAATCTTGATTTTGAGAAAATTACTTCCTTTATATGGTGATAAGTTAGTGAGACGCAAAGGCAATAGGATGTAGCTCATTTGGAAATTCCTATTGCAACACAACTCCAATAGTAAAGTTAGAAGTATCAAAATCAACCACACAAGGTCATTGAGGATCATATGGTTGAAGAATAGGTCTTAACAACACCATATGTTTCAGCTTTTGGAATGCTTCTTTAGCTTGGAGGTCTACAAAAACCTTGAGGTCTTCCCTAAAGCTTTGGTCAATGGTGTGGCCACATGAGCATAATAGTGGATGAATTGTTGATAAACTTATCAATCTTTTAAATGCCCACGCTTTTGTGATATCCTTTGGAGTAGGCCAATCAAAAATGGTTTTGATTTTCTCTTCTTCCATCTTGATCATCTCTGATCAGATCTTGTGACCCAAGAAGGTAACTTCCTTCTACCAAAAGGTACAATTTGACTTCTCATAGTAAACTTTTCATTGATATAATTGTCTTAGGACCAATTGCACATGATTTGTGTGTTTTGCCTCTATCTTGCTATAGATTAAAATATAATCCAAAAACACCACCATGTAATAATCCAATAGCCCATCCAACATCTTATGCATTTGATCCATGAAGACTGTTGGAGCATTAGTGAGCTCAAAAAGTAGAATTGAAAATGCTCATACCTTGTGCAAACGGTAATCCTTTTAACATCCTCTTTATGAATAGGAATCTACCAATAGGTGTTTTGGAGATCCAACTTAGAGAAGTATTGAGTAGCTTGCTAAATGATTCTAGAATACTCTTATAATTCTTATCTAATTTGGCCTATTTGCTATTTTGTTAGTCTTAACTTACTCGTTGGTAAACTCCACATTTTCACAAAGTGCTTCTATTGGTAATGAGCACTTGAGACAAGTCATGGTGAGAAAAGACTACAACTAAGTATAATTGAGCTCATTGTGGAGCAATCACATCCTTGGTGGTAGGATGCACATGAATCATTTTATCAAGGCAATTGACAAAGACTTTGATGGAGTCAGACCCTAAGATGGTCGTGTGCAATTCACAAACTAGATCCATGTTGTAATATTATGGATTTTACCAAAAAGTTAGTCAAGAATAATAAAATTACAAAAAGGCTAAATTAGCTAAGAATTATAAGAATATTTAGCTATCTAGGAAGCTATTTTGTACTTTCCATGTAACAATATGGATTTTAGCAACATAGTTAGTAAAGCTAACAAAGTAAAGAATAAGCCAAATTAGCCTAGAATATTCTAAAAGCATCTAGGAAGCTTCTTGGGAAGCTTCCTAACTACCTTAACTTGCAAGCAGGTTGTTTCTAGAAGGAAGGTTCTAGAAACTTCCAACTAGCTTAGCTTGCACGCCAAGTAGACGGCTTCTAGAAAGAAGCTTCTTGAGAAGCTTCTTGTTTAACTTGGCTTGCACTCTAAGAAAGTAGCACAAGGAAGCTTCTCAAGGGCCTTGTATCCTTCATATAAATACCAAAGCCAAAGCTCATGCTAGGCATTTGGAGTTTTCTTACATTCAAGTGTCCCAATGTGAGTTTCCATTGTCTTATTTCTCTCATTGATCTCGTTCTTTTATATTCCACGTATTAGATAATGTGCATGCCAAGTGGTGACTTTGAATAAGAAGCTTCTTGCAAAGCTTCCTGGCTAGTTTAGCTTGCACACCAAGTAAGTGAATTCTAGCAACAAACTTCTTGGGAAGCTTCCCAACTAGCTTAGCTTGCACACCAAGTAGATGGCTTCTAGAAGGAAGCTTCTTGGTTAGCTTGGCTTGCACTCTAAGAAAATGGCTTTTATGAAGCTTTTTGAGAAGCTTCTCAAGAGCCTTGTATGCTTCCTTGGTAATACCAAAACCCAAACTCATGCTAGGCATTCAAATTTTTCCTTATTCAAAAGTCCAAATGTGATATTTTGCTCTAATCTTCCATTTTCTTATTTCACTCCTTGGTCTATTACATTGGTTTTAGTGCACAAATGAGATGGATGGACTTTATGGACCACCAAATCTATTTCCAACAAACCATTGGGATTTTAATGTCCATGTACTACTCAAGCATCATTTCATACACTTCATCATCTCACGCTTTGGGCAAAATTTTCCAAATTACCTTGTTTGATAAACATTTGGTACTTCTAAATGTAACTTATGGTGAATAGTGGACATGTTGCATCTACTTGTTAACTTAGATAAGTTGTAGGTATTTTGATAGAGTAGTTACCATGGCAGTAATACACAAAGTTATCATTGTCATGCAACAATAAATTTAGCACCTTACTCAATTGTTGGAAGAACAAGATCATCAATGATAAGAGCATGTAGAGAGAGTACCAATTTGACAAAAAGAAGAGCAAATCCTATTTTTGAAGCCAAAGGTATTTGAAAGTAAGAACCTCTTGGGTAGAATAGAGAATTTTGTGTTTGATTGTGAATGATACTTCGAAGCTACAAATCTTCAAGATGAACAAAGATATATTCTCTTTGCTTCAAGCCAATTGGATGGAGTGGTAAAATTATAGTGGAAATTCTTAGTGATATGGGCTAAATGGTAGTTTTTTGTGCCAATCTCAACATGGAAAGAATTCAAGAGTGCAATAAGTGGGCAATTCCAAGCTAAATATAACATAAGCCGCATGAGATAGATTGGTAGAATTGAAGTAGATTGGTTATGTAAGAAGTTACATCACTCCATTCCAAAATATCATAATGCAAATTCAAGATATATTAGAAGGTGAAGCTTTGGATCAATTTGTGAGGGGCTTGAAGTCATGCACCAAGTTGGAAGTGACCATGTGGGAGCCCAAACACTTGGAGGACGCCATGCAATTGGCCGAGCACTTGGATTCCTTGGTTGCAACAACTTGGTCTTTACTTTGACCTTCACAAAACCTTCACACACACTACACACAGGTGGAGGAACCAACACCAATGGAGATCAATGCCATAAAAAAAAACCACTTGGTCCTACAGATAAGAAAAGATTGTGACAACATGGTGGTTGCTTTTAGTGTCGTTAAATTGGGCATCATATTGTTAAATGCCCACTCAAGAATGGACAATCCCAACAAATCACCCAAATGGGGTTTTTAGAGCGTGATGTTTAGGGAACAAGGAATCCCAATAGGAGAACTTGAGCCATCTATTGGAAACTTGATTAATTCTTATGGGATTGAAGATTTGACATCTGCAAGTTTGCTTCACTTGTAAGGTACAATATCTAATTGTGATTGTAGGATTTTGGTTGATTCAAGAAATTGAAAGAATTGCATGTCAATGCAATTAGCAAGGAAATGAAATGTATTCTTATCAAGCCAATCATTAGAAGTAGATTGATGATGGTGGATGGTAAAGAAGATTTACATTCTGTACTTCACATCTTGTTACATTCAAGATTGGGAAATAGTATTTGGAGTGTATGAGGTTTATAGACACCTCTACACTATGATGTCATTTTGGGTTTACCTTGGCTTAGACGTCATAAGATTCAATTTGATTGGACTCAATTGCAAATTCAAGTACAACACCAAGGTAGAAATTACCAATTAGGTTGTTTGACACCTTGGAGTAAGACACCTGAGTATAGTTAATCCCAAGATAGGAAGCCAGCCATGGAGCAAGCTTTAGAAGAATATAAGTCTATTCTTGAGGTGTTGATCAAGCCAATTATACATGGAGAATTTGAGTAGGGCCAAAAGCCTTATCAAGAAATCAATCAAATAGTTCCAAAGTTTGAAAATGTGTTTCCATATGATATGCCAAAGGGATTATCCTCCAATCATGGTACACCCTTCAAGATTGAGTTATTGCTAGGAAGTACTCTAGTGAGTAGACCAATCTTCTGGCTCTCACCAAAGGAGTTGGAAAAGCTTTGAATAACACAAACAGAGTTATTTGAGAAATATTTATACAACATAATACATCTTCTTGGAGAGCACCAATATTCTTTGTTCCAAAGAAGGATAGAAGACTTTGCTTTTATATTGATAACTATGGACTCAATAAATAAATAGTGAAATATGCATACCTCTTGCCTCAAATTCACAACTTGCTAGCTCAATTGAGTGGAACATAATACTTCTCCAAGTTGGATCTCCAAAGTGCATATTGGTAGATTCCCATTGATAAAGAGGATGTGCAAAATTTTACCTTTTGTACAAGGTATGGGCATTTTGAATGCCCATATTTAATCATAACTCTAATCATAATTTTGAACTCACTAATCCAACAGTCTTCATGGATCAAATGCATTGGGTGTTAGATGTGCTCTTGGATTAGTATATGGTTATGTTATTGGATGATATTTAATCTATAGCAAGACAAAGGCAAAACATGCAAATCACATGCAAGAAGTGCTAAGACTACTACATCAATGGAACATGCTTGCAACTTGACCATAATATCCCAATCTTTACAACAAGCCAAATCACATCTCCTTGTTACTCAAAATCATCAAAAACAATATGCAGACTACCATCATCATGATCATACCTATCAATTAGGTGATAAGGTCATACTTTCTTCTTGTGACCTACCCATCCCACTTGATATACAAGTTCATAAACTTGTTTCTTACTGGATATGTCCATTTGATATCACCTAAGTTATTTCTCTTGTTGCTTGTCATCTTGCCTTGCCTTGCCTTGTCATATGCAAATCCACACTATCTTTCATGTTTCCAAGTTGAAGCCCTATGTTTCTAACCCATCTTCCTTTTCCTCTTGTGTCCAACCTCCTCCTCTTCTCGTCCCTATCACCTATCATGAGGAGTATGAAGTTGATTATATCATTGCATGATGCGAGATTCAACATGGCTGCCAACAACATACAAAGTACAAGGTCCTTTGGAAAGGGTACCCCTTCATGATGCCACTTAGGAGCCACTTTCTCATCTCCAAAATACACAAACAGCTATCTAGGAGTTTGAAGCTTCCACAATGACAAGGACATCACCAATCAACAATGTGGGATGTAACAATATTAGACTAACAAAATAAAAAAATAAGCCAAATTAGCTACAAATATTCTAGAAATATCTAGGAAGCTACTTGGTACTTTCCAAGTGTTGGGTAATGTGCATGCTAAGTGGTAACTTTGAGGAGTAAGTTTCTTGGGAACTTCATAGTAAGCTTAGCTTGCGTGCTTAGTAAGTAGCTTCTAGAAGGAAAATTCTTGGAAAACTTCCCAATTAGCTTAGCTTGCACACCAAGTAGATGGCTTCTATAAGGAAACATCTTGAGAAGTTTCACGGTTAGACTTGCTTGCACTCTAAGAAAGTGGCTATTAGGAAGCTTCTTGAGAAGCTTATCAAGAACCTTGTATGTTTCCATATAAGTACCAAATCCCAAGTCTATGTTAGGCATTTGGAGTTTTACTCATTCAAGAATCCCAAAGTGATCTTTCAATCTAATCTTCCAATTTCCAAATTTCTCTCCTTGGTCTTTTGTACATGCTTACCTATTCTTAACATTATTGAAGAGTAGAGAGGGATTTAAAGAGTCATGTGGGAGTTTGGTTAAAAGCTTTATTCTGTTGACAAAGTAGGCAACTTTGAATGTACCCCATCACATCATTGCTCATCTTGGGCTAATAGTAATAGCATTTGACCACATCTAAGATCTTGTCCACTTTAACATGACCTGCAATGGTGGAATCATGACATTTCACTATGATCATGGTTCTTATGTCTATGGCATCCACAATCCATCACTTACCATCATGGAATGTGAGTCCTTGGGTACTAATTATGCCGTTGGATGATTGAGCTCCTACAATCTATGGGTTATTCTTCATAGCAACAAGAATCCTTGGCTAGAATTCAAGGTTCATCTTGACCTTTACCACCAAATTGTTGCCATAAGCATCAGAGTGAATACTTTTGCAATTTGTCTTACCTTATACATATATTATTTTCATGTTGAATTGTTGTCTCCACTCTACCAAATTTGTCAATGAGATAGATCTTTCTATGTCTCAAGGTAGACTAGAGGTTTATGGTCTATCTCCACTTCAAATGCCTTCTTTCCAAGATAGTGCTTCCAATGCTTGGTTCCAAGGACCATGGCAAACTCTTCTCATTTGGGAGTGTGAAAATTGCATTCTCTTGGTAACAACTTTTGAGAGAATTATGCAACTAGGTACCATACATTCATCCTATTCTTGTTGTAGGACAACTTTTATTGCAATGCTTGATGCATCTATAGCCAACTTGATTGGGCATTTTGGGTCATACCATTTCAAGGTTGGTGCATTTAATAATGCATCTTTCAATTCCTAAAAGGCCAATTCTTGTACAATTACCCCCATCACTTCTTCCTCTTGCTAAGTAGTGCTATTAAAGGTTGTTTAACCTTGTAGAAGCCCTTGATAAATTGATGATAAAACCCTATCAATTCAAGAAGCTCTTGAGTTTAGTTTGATCTTCTAGAGCATCCCATTTTTGAATGACATCTAGTTTTTTTTAACACTTGAATACCTTTTGCACTTAATTTATGCCCCAAGTAGTCTATTTCTAACTTGCCAAACTCACACTTTAAGATTTTGGCTTACAATTTATTCTATTGCAAAATTTGGAAGATTTTCTTGTAGATGTTGCTTGTGCTTCATCACTATAGACTAAGATGTCATCAAGGAAAATAATAATAAATTTATATAATTATGGATGAAATATGTCATTTATCAAACTCAAAAAAGTAGTTAGTGCATTGGCAAGACCACATGGCACCACTTGGTACTCAAAGTGACCATACCTTGTTTGAAAGGTAGTTTTGTGTATGTCTTTCTCTACTTTTTGATTTGGTTGGAACCACTCCATAGATCAAGTTTGTTCAAGTGCTTTGCCCATTGAGTTGATTGAATAGGTCATCATACAAGGTAATGGGTATTTGTTTTTCATTATTTGTTGTTTTAGTCCTTTGTAGTCAATGCACATGGGCATTGTCATATCTTTGTTATAAGAAAAATAAGAAAAATAAGATAAGAACCCCATAAGATGATATATTGGGTTGGACAAACCCTCTCTACAACATATCCTTGATTTTAGCTTTACACTCCCTCAACTCATGAGGTGATAGTTGATATGCAACCTTACAAGGAGATGTCTTCCTTAGAAGTATTTCAACTTTATTATCTACTCTCCTTTTTGGTGGTAACCTATGACAACCCAACAAGTATCACTTTTGTAGTAATCATGATGTGTAATAATCATTTCTTCCCACAAAGATATTGATCAAGAATTGTTAAACATAAAGTAAAAGTAACAATTTGGTTCTTTTGATTAGATCTCTAGCCTCCTGGGTAGAAACAACATCAAGAAGAGAGTAATAAGCAGTTAATCATAGTCTTGTCATAATATTACATAATCCATGAATCACAATTCTTTAAATCTCTCCAAATCAATACTAATTGTGATGATTTAGTTGCTTTGAAGAAGGCAACTTCACCATTAAGTGACTTTGCCTTGGAATTGCATTCCACTCCTCCACTAAAGGTACAACTTCCTTAGTCAAAATTGTTTCACATCAATCCAATGTCTATGCTCACAAATACAAATACTACCAACACTACAATTCTTCACAAATTTGTCAAGGCATTGCTTTGATTGCTATCCACTCTAGATCAAACACAAAAATCAAAATAAGAATTGCATAGTCTAACATCTAACACACTCCAATTGACATACAAACTTCTCTTTACACTCACAACCACACACATAAGATTGATACTCAAAATTTAGCTAAAATCATGAGCATTGAGTATCAATGCTTTACTTTACTCAACTTTAAACATAATACTAAATATACAATACTATGGATGGATACTTTAAATAGGCAAAGCACTCATTAGCTAGGAAAACTACCTAAATAACTTCAATTGCTTCCTATAAATCTCCAATCCAAATTGACACTCTACCACTTTAGATCTCAAATTTGTTACTCCTAATCCAATCTGACTTCTACTTTGACTTTGGCTTCTACACCCAAGTTTCCAACAAGCACCTCTTGCACTTTGGATTCATCTTCTACTTCTATATCTTCATCTACTCTTGTCATATCTTTAGTCCAAACTTAAATTGAAATCATAATTGGTCTATCTATCTCTTTTGTCTCTATCTTAAATTCTTCAATGACCTCAGGTTACTCACCTCAAGTCACCTACTCTCCTAATACAACTACTTTGCATTGGGTTTCTATAGTTTCCTTTAAACTACTTTGAAGATGATCTCATTTTGCTCTAACTAAATTTAATCTAAGACAAACATTGTTTCTTACTTCAATCATTTTCCTTTCATGAGTAGAAAGGAATTTTAAGAAATTAATTTGTCTCTAAGACAAATTAATAGATTATTCATATCAACGTCCTTCATCTAATGCTTGCAAGTCTCCTCCACCAACAACTTCGACTCATGTAGTCTAGACTCCTCCAATCATACTTTGGCCTCAATGTTGAACATCACCTTCACTATGTTGACAATTTCCTCCATTGATTCTAACTCCTAATTCTTTTTTGAGATTGGCTCATCTCAAGTCATCTCTTCTCTCACCTTCTCCCAAAGTATCATCAACTCCTCAATATGCTTTGCCTCTAGTATATTCTTCAGCCTCCTACACTACTTGAGCTTCTAAGCGTTTGATCAAATCCCGCAACCTTTCTTCTTCACATCCATACTTGCTATTTCTTGTTGTTAGGCCCAATCTTTCTCCATTGCAACTAATCTCAACTCCTCCACTGCTTGCTCACTTACCAATGCTATAGTCTTGGAGAGTATTACCTCAGGTTGAGCATCATAAAAATCTTCTTTTATTTTCTTGAATGATGCCTTTTGCTCCTCCAACTCTACTTTTTGGCATTACAAATCACCTCTAGGCTTCTCCAAAATCTCCTACAAATCCTTCAAACTTTGTTGCTAAATCAACACATCAATCCAAAGTACTTTGGCTTCTTCCTTCTTCTTTCTTCCCAAAGTACCTTGATCATTTGTTCCCTCAATTGTACGACTTCATTGCTCAAATGCTTCACCATTTAAAGTTCATCTTTCATCATTGAATGATCTTTTTCATCTCCTTCATCTTCTCCTAAAATTGCACTAGTAAAAGATAGAGGATCTTCAGCAAATAAATCACTTCTCTAAACTCTTCCTTGCACTTGTTTTTGGTTGGCAATGCTTTAGCTGGTACCTTACCACAAATTCTTGATCCCCTTACCTTCAAATTGACCACCTTTGAGCTTTCTTTGTCTTCTTAGACTCAACCGGGTCCACAAATTGCTTACTTGTTCTTGACCTCATTCTCCTCTAGAATACCAACCTTGGTTCCTCCTCTTGCTATTTTAGGATATCTACTTCAAGCAACTCTAGGTTCTAGTTATCTCCTCCTTCCATGGTTTAAATCTCCACATGGAACACTTGATCCTCCTCCTCATCCGCTTCTTCTGCTAATTGTTGAACCTTAAGTTCTCCTTCATTGCCACTACTTGATTCCTTACTCTTTAGAGTGAGCTCTTCTTCTTCATGATCTCCACAATTGGACTTTGCCTCTACATTTGACTAAGCTCTTAATGACAAATCAACCACCACTGTCTTGGGCCTCAAGTTCAGTTTTTGACTTGTCCTCCTCTTTATTAGGTGCACCATATCCTCAAGTTGACTTTGCTTCCTTGACTTTGAGATAGAGATTGACACTATCTTCTCTTGTCTGGTTTTGGAAAAGTAGTCATCTCCTTCTTGAATCTCCACCATATTATATCTCTTGTCTTCATTTGCATTTCAACAAAGATCCAAATGAAAATGCAACACCATCTTCTTCTTCTTGGAGCTAAGCAGGTTCAAACTCAAATAAAGATGTGATGCAAATGGTACAAAGTAATGGAATGGCATATCTATTCTCCAATTCCCAATCATTTGCCTTGTTTGTGATCAAACTCTTTGCTTAGTTCACTTTCTCTCTTGCAAACATGAGGTGAAAGAAAACTTCCTACTACTCCGTCATGTAAGTAGTTCTCTTTGCCTTCATCATGGCCATTAGAGCCTTAATGATATTTTGCCATGTTGGGTCTTTGTAAGTGTCTACCTTATAACCATTCTTCATGTGAAGTGCACTGAAGGTATTCTTCAACTCTTTAGTCTCCTCTATAGGATCACACTTCCAATTGAAGGTGATTCTCGTCACATCTCCTACCTCTCTTCCCAACACAAGTCTCCAATCTGACTCAGTCCCTTGAGTTGGATTCCATGTCTTTCCTTCTGCTTTGGGACCATCTACACAGCTATTGGTTGTGATTGTAGACCTTATATTTGGAGCACATGAAGAGTAAACATCATTATGAGGAACAACTATAGTTATTTGATATCAAACTTGAGTAAAAATATAAAAAGTTCCATGTCATTCCCAATACCTTATCCAATTTGACTTTATTTGCAGATTCTTCTTGAATCTCCTATGATAATAACAATCACCATGGTGTTGAAAAACTTGAAGGTCTACATATAGTTAAAAATTGCTTTCATCTACTTCCTTCATACTCCTTCTTTCATCTTATGCAAATTAATTTTGCAATATATGACAAGGAATACCACACCTTTTCAATAAAAATTGTGATTTTATTTTGCAAAAACTAAATCTATGTTCCAACTATGGAAGGTCTATGACTAGTGCAACTTTAATAGGCACAAGATTGACCAATTGTTGTCATATAGGTGTGGAAAAGATCTTGAGCTCCTTATAATATCAATGGTAGTAACCAAAAATGACATGAGAGGTTTGAGAGCTTATTTGGTCTTCTGAGAGTTGCCAAAAATACAAAGCCAGCAACCAAAATTGGATAGACTACTCCAACCACTCCCCATTCCATATGCACAATGAGAACAATCTGAACTTATAAGTCTAGGCCTCGTTGTATCCTTGCCTATAACAATATGGAATTTAATGACAAAGTTAGTCAAGGCTAACAAAGTAATGAATAGGCTAGATTAGCCTAAGAATAACCTAGAATTATCTAGGAAGCTTCTTGTGAAACTTCTCACTGGCTTAGTTTGTACCCCAAGTAAGTAATTTATAGAAGAAAGCTTCCAACCAGCTTAGCTTGCATGCAAAGTATACGACTTCAAGAAGGAAGCTTCTTGAGAAGCTTCCCAATTAACTTGGCTTGCACTCCAAGAAAGTGGCATAAGGAAACTTCTTGAGAAGCTTCTCAAGAGCCTTGTATGCTCCCTATAAATACAAGAGCCAAAGCTCATGCTAAGCATTTGGAGTTTCACTCATTCAAGTATCCCAATGTGAGCTTCCATTCTCCTATTTCTCTCCTTGGTCTTGGTCTTTTACATTGCCAATAATGGATCAAGAGCATACAACAATTGTCTTGTTTTTTGATAAGCTTAACAAGTAAATTCACCTATCACCTATTGTGTATACCATATATTCTCCAATTTTGGGCTAGGTTTACTTTAATATAGATTTCAACCATCATGGGATGATAAGGGTTCTTGTGTGGGATCATGATCCTCAATTCTTGCATAAAATTGGCAAGCACTTCTCAAACTCCATGGCACCCAGTTTGCCTTGTCTACAATCTACTATCCTTAAATTGCACTTTAGAGGATACATTATGTTCCTTTTCCATTATTCATCACACTTATTGGGATATTATCTTGTGGTTGCCAAGTTTACATACATGAATTCCAAGTAGGCAAGTATATTCTTCTTTCTCTTCTTCCTTAATTATCAACAAGATCCACTCAATTTGATTCTCTTCTTTCTTTGTTGCCAACTTATATTCTTCAACTTCCACCTTCTTATCCAAACTATTTGCTTCCTTGGACCAAACCAAAGTCTACTTTTCTTGTTGCTCAAAATTGGCAAAAGTAATATATTGATAGCCGTTGTCGAGATCTTACTTATCAATTGGTGATTATTTAATGTTTTCTTCTAGTACCTTCCTCTATCTCTTGATACCCAAGTTTTTTAACTTATTCCCAATTAAGTAGGTTCTCTTTATTTTATTTGGATGAATTTCTTGTGTTGTTTACAAACTTGCTCTTCCTAGTCAAATGAAGATCCCTCTTGTCTTCCTTGTTTCCAAGTTAAACCCCTCTTTTTCTAACACATCTTGATTTCCTAAACACATCCAACATCCTTCTCCCATCTGTATTAACAATCATAAAGAATACTTAGTTGACCATGTACTTGCATGTCATGATATCCAATGTGGTTTCCAATAATTATCAAATAACACAAGGACTAGACCAACATTCCAAGACCATTCATAATGGACCAAGAGAGAGAGAGCGCACAATGAAGGTAGGCAAGAAAATGAGTGGAGAGAGAGTACTCATCTTATGTATATAAGATACATATATATATATATATATATATATATATATATATATATATCTCTCTCTCTCTCTCTCTCTCTCTCTCTCTTTAACCCTAATACAACTATATAGTGAAAACTAAGATACTATGAGGTTGGAATAGTATCAACAAGAACACATTGAATATAAGATTCTTGTAAAGTGTATACTCCTCATTTTGCCAAATTAGAGCCACTTTCTCATCTCAAAAATGCACAAGTGGCTATAAAAGAGTTCAAAGATTCCAAAACAATGAGTACATCATCAATTAGTAGTGCAAGAATATGTAATAATATAGAGTTAGCAAAATCTAAATATATCTTACAGGTCCTAGAATTAACATATGGCTAAGAAAATTTGAAATGTTTTAGAAACATGTAGATGAGAATCTTCTAAGAACTTTCCAAGGGTAGAATAACTTATATGCCAAGTTAATAGCTAACTTAGCTTGCATGCCAAATAGACAGCTAATTTAAGTTGAACTCAAAGTAAGGTAGCTTCTAGAAGGAACCTTCCTTGGAAGCTTTTTAGGAACTTTTTGCTTGTAAATACCAAAGCCCAAACGCAAGCTATGCACTTTAAGTTTCTCTCACTTGAGAGTTCCAATATGATCTTCCACTCTTATATTCCATTCTCCTGTTTTTAATTTATTTTTATAATAATAAACTAAGGTTACCATTACAAAAATCCATAGGTTATTAATATACTTACTTCTTATCTAACTATCAACTTTGTATATAAGAAATTGTCTCTTCCTCATAGTAGATGTTTTATAATAGCATGAACTCTCACTATATAGAAACCAATAAGATAGTTACACTCAACATATATAATGAACTCTTTTTTGTATGATGCTAAGTAGAACCACATGTAATATAAGAGATGTCCAGATTTGAGAAAAAAACATCTGTCAATATTAACTTTATATAAGCTAGCACTAAGATACTTGCTAAAATCATCCCACATACAAATTAAAATAATTCATTTTACCAAGTGATATTCATGATAGTTGTGTATCAAGAACACCTTGCTTAATACAAGCAATCAAGGTTTAACACTCATTGATTCATGTATGCTATATTAGTGTATATAGTTTTGTATTTTAAGTGGTTGAATTTTTTTATTTCTTAGAGTTTAACCAACATTTGAATTATCTATGAATAGCTAAACCTAATCATGACCAAGATAGACGTGGAAATAATCTTAGAGGAAGTTAAAAAATGAGTATCACTAGTATGGAATTAAGTGTAATGGCCTAGTATTATTGATAGATATTTAGCTTTGAGGAAAAAATGTAGATCTCCTCAAGTCCATAATCAGTTCTATTATACATTTTTCTATAATCCAAAGCTAGCTCATTTAAATGGATAATTGACTTAGTTGTTAATCAAAGATAAGACATTATGCTTGTGTGAATTATACTTATGAGTTTGGATAATCTCTTAGATTTTTACTCTAGGTGATTTTTTCACTAACAAGTTTCTCTACTTTAGTGATTAATAACTTTTACATGTCATAATTATTAAGTATAAAAATAAATAATAAGGAGATATTATAATCTTTTTTTTTGCAACTTTCCCTCTCTCATTGTTGTCTCATGAACAATGTTGTGAATTTGAAAAGAAACTTGGGGTTTTAGCCTTGGAAGAGTATCATGGAGTTTGGTTGCACATCTTCATAATCCATGGTGTGCTACCTTAACAACCATCAAAAGTTCATTTTTGCATAGAAATAAGTTGTTTTATGGAATAATCTAGTCTAATGGTATATAGAGTTCTTCCAAAGTCCAACCAAAGTGAAAATCCTAACTCCATTCCTTTGTCTAATAACACAATGTTTTACATTAACCTAACTTATTTAAATGCAAGCCAAAGAGCAACACTTTGAATCGCTCTGTGCTAAACCGTTATTAGCGGTACAAATTCCTTAACAAGATTTAACTTATAATCAATCACCTCCAAACTAAAAGCAACAACCACACCATCTCTTTTCTCATTGAGGAAGAAAGCCAATCAAAACACCCTTTCTCTCATCAAGTGTGATTAGCGAATCAAAATAGCTTAGCAACATAAGCTCTTGATCTAACATATGTATGGTTTCAAATAAAAGATAATGCAAAAAATAGTTTCTTTCATATTTTGCCAAATATATGGGATATTCAGAATATAAATTTAAGTAAATATAATAAACTATTTATTTTTAATGAATTTAAAATAAAATACTACTCCTTTTTAAATGCTTGTTGTATGTTACCTTTGAATTTCACCTTCTTTTAACAATATCTTGGTTGAAAAAAAGATGATTTTTTATTTGAACCTATATACCAACAAAGAGCTATACATTTGCGTCATAATTAGCAAGCAATCAAAAGAAGTTTATCAAAATGGTAGAGAGATTTATATCTAGTTTTAGCTAAAATTCTTTATATTTAAAGGGAAAATATCAGTTTTTTTGTGCGTGTATATTCTATGATGCTTTAACATAGTTGCTCGTTTGATACATTGTCTATTAACTTCACTTTGACTACTCCTAATAGAAGTGAAATACTATGAGGGATAAGAGGGCACGTTTGATTTTTAACTTAATCTTGTAGCTAGATAATACTAATCTGTTCCAAAAAGGGAAGCCATATACATACACGCCTATTATTAGCAGGAACTTGAAAATACTGCACGAGCATATAGCAAACCAAATTTAGTCATGCTCTAGAAATTAATAGTGTGAATTTTTTGGACGAAACAACTCATAGAAGAATGTGCAAATTTATCGATCATCAAACAAGGTGGGGCGATTGATTTTCAGACTATCGAGAATGAGTGTCCTACTGCATGGTTATCGAATGAATTTTTGTTGGATAATCATACTAGCACATAGCATCAATATCTCCTTCTTTTAAGTATTATGCCCCGAGGCATTTCCGCGCGCTTTCGAAGAGGAGGAACTAATCAAGTCAGAAAGCATAGAGGTGTTGTTAATTATCTACAGTTTCTAGATATCTGCAAGAAAGACATAAGGTTCTCTGTAATAAGTCAAACTCCTTGTTTTGTTTCGTTTCTTACGGTAGAGTCACCTCTTGCCTACTCTAACATTTCCATGCGTAACATAGCACAAGCTTGAATAAAATAGATGTCTTCCCCAAACATTCCCTAGATCCTTCCCAGTATCTGAACATCGTTCCAAATAACGATTTTTTATTATACAGAAGTGCGATAAACTGTATCTAAATCTCCATGTATTTAGAGGTAACTGGGAAAGTGCGCCTCGTAGAAAACACGAAGGATGGAAGACCCATCAAGCCGACGGGAAGACTCGATCAAGACTCCATGTATTAGAGGTAACTACGATTAGGGGTCGACAGTAAGCCAACTCTTAAGGAGAATGTTCAGTATGGTGACACGTGGACCAATAAGAAACACGGATAGGGACACGTCAAGTGGAGTCGTCCAGTGAGAGTTGGGGGCCGGCGTCATGGCTTACTAAGAAATGGGTCCTTTGGCCCGAGGGATTCTCCTTCTTCCGCAGCAAGTCGTCGTCATTGTCGTAGCCCGCACACACACACGAACGAGGCTCGTTCCACCTGCCGAGTCCTCATTTCTCTGTAGAAGCTCGGTGGTAGTAGGCAGCATCAGATTGGCGCGCTGGGGACGTGAGAGGAGAGGGATCGACCGACAGACGAGTAGATGTTGTCTACTTAAGTGCTTTTCTGTGAGAAAGGGGATCAGAAGTAGAGGAGGAGGAGAGGCGAGCAGACAGGTGGTCGCGGCGCTTCTGTGCGTGCTTAGGGGCAGAGATGGCGACCGGGTGGCTGAAGGGCACCGTGAAGGCAGTGCCTTCCGGTGACTCGCTGTTGATAATGGGGACCTCGAAGGCTGGTCCGCCTCCGGAGAAGGTTATCACTCTCGCGTCGCTCATCGCCCCGAAATTGGTACGTAAATGATGATGATCTTTCGTTATGAGTTGCCTGTGAGCTGTGATATTTGCATCGTATGCGTATCCCATGAGCCGGCGCGGGGAGTGTTGTCTCGGATTTGGAAGTTTAGAACAAAAGTTCATGAGGACCATCCACAGGCGTGTTGAAGAGCAGCTTGTGCTGCGCTGGCCGTACCATAATTGTTGTGTGGTCGGCCGGACTTGGTAAGGGACGCGACGCAAACATTTCAGATTCACCTCGGATCGTCACATTTGATCCATCGCATCTGAGTGGTAGGGCTTGCAGAGTGTGCTTGATTTAGCTCGTTAACTCCAGCCAGCTCAGGGAAAACTCCCTGTGCTTGCTGATATTTCCTGATCTGGCGAAGTTGAAAAGATCCAAAGAACATGCATGGAGATTAGGAGGAAAAAATTCCTCTCGATGAGAACCTGCAGCAATTAATCACAACCTGGTGACGCTCAGGCCGATATAAACTACGTCTTGGACAGTTTATATGGCACGCCGCGTACATCAGGGGTTTTAGGTAGGTGCAAAATGCAAATAGTCCTGATAGAGAGAAGATTTTCCCCAGATGTGATGTCCACGGTGCTCCTCACGTACGGAGTAGTTTCTAACAAGTCTACTCCCCTGTACATTTCTTGTCCTCTGTTGAGGGAACAGTCCATAAGTCTATACATGTTACAGTGAATTGTTCAGTTCCTTGAGTTTCTAGCTGGGATTTTAGCTGGCAACAGATTTACTACTGCGTTAGCTCCGAACAGAGACAATGTATTTGTGTTTACGCCGGTATGGCTGTCAATTTTGCATATTTTCTCGTCTGGAAGGTGTTCTGCGTCCATCTTCTCTTGTCCCGAGCTGATTCTACGTCAAGGGCCTCAGGAATGATGTTTTTGAGTATGAAACGGCGTTGATCACCACATGTACCTGTTATATGATGTCATCTTTTCACGCCGATCGACATTGTCTTCCAGTGTTGTTAATCTAGACTATTACGTTCAATTCTTCTGGCGGCAAAACCCACTGCAGTGCACAGCTATTTGTGCTTTCTCTCCAATATTTGTGCATAACGAATCCCTTTTTCAACCTTGTTCATTTGAAGGAATAAATATGATCTTAGAAGGCAATGTTCAGTGATTTCTCCAAGTGATCCGGTCTCGCCAAAACCTTTGGCCATTCTTTCTCCTGAAACGAAGAAGCTTCTTGGACTTCAAGCTATTTTACTTCTCATTGGAATATGCACATGAAATGCCCTTTCTGCTCTGTAATGCAAACATGGGACACTTGTTCGCCTTGTTGCTTTATTCAACTTTTAAGAAGAATGAAATAATTCTTCATTCGCATTTGTGTAGTGATGCTCCCACGAAAAACTTCCAGTTGACAGGGATCCATTTGAGACTCCTATGTTTTGAGACAAACTGATGTCTCCGTTTATTATTGCATTGGAGTCTAATGCTGTAGTGTACGCTTCTGGTATGGACTGTGCTTGAATTTGCGTCGAGGTACATTTCAATACCTAGTGACGCGAGCGGGACTGAAACAGAATTCATGTGAGGAAATTCCTACTTCTTGTGCCCATGTACCCTCGTTTCAATCCGCTCTCCAATGGCAAGCTTGATTTCAACTAGCGCGTACAGCGGGATAAATGCTGTAATCATCCCACCGCCCGCCAGATCAAAGAAACGATTAGAGAAAGTCTGCAAGGACTCGTGGTCTTTACTAGATCTGACATAGTTTTCCCTCGGAAGTTCGAGAAATGACTTTGCGGTTCAGTTTTGCAAATTTCTTGTAGTATCGGGATATTGGTACCGCAGCAGAATCATCTTCGTGTTGTGCCTAACAGGTCGTCATTATCTATCCGCCTTCACTCTGTGGTCCCCTTTTGGTATCTTCTTCAGTTCTCGACATTTATATTACATTTTTGATGGAATCGCAGGCTCGTAGAGACGGAAAGGACGAGCCTTTTGCCTGGGAAGCCAGGGAAGCTCTTCGAAAGAAGTGCATTGGGAAGGTACACAAGCTGATGGCCATCTCGTCTTGTTTGTTCAGACAGAAATATGAAAAGTATCCTCGGGAATTAGGACCTATTCAATTTGCAACCACTAATAAGCGATGTAAACGAGTGTCGCACTGAAGTTGTACTTGATAAAGGTTTATATGGTAGTAACAGCATTGCGGTAGATATATCCACTTGGGGAGTATTATATGGGCGACTTTCGTGTTCCGGATATACAGCGCTAAAGTTGCGCACACTTTTCTCCACTTATTTCTCCTATCGTGTCTTGAGTGTATGTTTTTCATAGGTTTATGAAAAGTTTCTGCAAGATTTTTAACATCAGTGTCCAACTCTAAATACAGGAGGTGGCCTTCAAAGTTGACTACGTTGTGCCCTCCATCAACAGGGAGTTTGGCACAGTACTGATGAATGGTCAAAATGTAGCTTACGATGTAGTTGCGGAAGGTTGGGCTAAGGTAATGATGTCTTCTCTATCCTTAGCAGACTTCGATGAGATTCTCCACAGTGCTAATTAGATACTTGCCCTCTACAGAGATAATATACGTGAAACTGAACCGGATAGTCGCTGCATATGCATGCCCCAAGCAACAGGGAATGTTTTAACAGACAAAAAGTCACTTTATTGTTTGCTTCGAATACAAAACGTGTTTCTATCCAGGAACGTTTGCAGCAATGGCCGCAATATACTCACCAGGGTATTTGTTCTTCTTCGCAGGTGAGGCCGCAAGGAGGCCAAGCCAATGAAGTTAGCGCCACTTACATTCAAGAACTCGAACAAAGAGAGGCCAAAGCTCGAGAAGAAGAAATAGGAATCTGGAACAAGGTAAGGAATGAGGGTAAAATGTTAGTACCTCCTAGGCAATATATTGCTGTATATTTACGCAGTCGCTTTAGATATTGTTTCTGTATTTGGATTGCTGCGTTACTAGATCGTGGCTTTGATGTTCTTTTCAGACTCCAGGGGTGGCCGAGGCGTCCGTCAGGAACCTTCCTCCTTCTGCAGTTGGGGATGGTGGGAACTTTGATGCCATGGGTTTCCTCGAAGCCAACAAAGGAACACCTCTGCCAGCAATTGTTGAGCAAGTGAGAGATGGTAGTGCACTGCGCGTCTATCTTCTCCCTGAGTTCCAGTATGTTCAAGTGTACGTGGCAGGAATTCAGGTAAGTTCTTTCAACTTTCCCATGTCGGCAATGGCTGCCCGATGACCATACTGTACTAGATGTCTTTCTTAGTTTCCCGTGTTCCGACCGACCCCATACCTGAGGCGGCCTGATAAATGCACCTAAGGTTTTGTCGAACGTAACTTTCCATCGAGATTGTCCTGAACTTGTGGATAACCACAAGCCTGTTATACACGAAGTACCAACGTAATAGTTGCCACGATCTTGTGTAATGTGTACGATTCTGGATTTTGCCCATGCTATTGTTGTTTAGCTCATTGATGGAACTGTGTTACATGAAATTTTCACAATTCCCCGCGCACTTAATTGTAGATCCCGTTCGAGGAATAGGGATACGCATGCAGTAAACTTTTGTTGTTTTCCATCGCAGGCCCCATCCATGGGTAGAAGAGCTCCAGCTGGGGAGGCTCCACCGGCAGTTGACACGGCATCTAAGTATGCAAATGGTGAAGAGAAGACTGCGGACCAAGCAGACTCAACTGCAACCACCACACCCGCTCCTTTAACAACCGCCCAGAAGCTTGCAGCTTCCAATACCGCTGCTAACAGTTCTGAAGTGCCCCCCGATCTTTATGCACGAGAAGCAAAGCATTTTGTTGAATCTCGAGTGTTGAATAGAGATGTAAGTCTTCTTTACCCTTGTCATTTTGATCACCGGATTCATAGCTTCATGATGTTTGCTTGCTTGAAGTGAACGAATTATTCAGTCCCCCGAGAGTGCCTTTTCTGACAGTTAACTGAGATTTGCATTTTTTCTTGGAGACGCAGGTAAGAATAGTTCTGGAGGGAGTTGACAAGTTTAACAACCTAATCGGATCAGTCCGTTATGCTGATGGTGACGTGGCCGCAGATCTAGCTCTAGAGCTTGTGAAGCAAGTAAGTTTAACTATTTTGTTCCATCTGTTTCCGTACATGTTGTCATTCGTTTTGTGTAACAATGGATTGAAGGGAGAAAGTTGTCCTTCCGTTTGCCAAAAGGTTATGATAGCCTTTGGATACTTAGTTATTGCTAGGCGAGGACCAGAAAGACTGGGAACAGCTGTTTCGGGACTTTGTATAGAATTACTGACGTAGGTTGGATCTTGATTTGCTGCATTTTGTTGTGTCATGAGATCTAAATCGGTCTGGTCTGGTGGACTCCTGTTCAGGGTCTTGCCAGAGTTGTGGACTGGAGTGCTAATATGATGGAGGAAAGTGCCAAACGAGTTCTCAAAACTGCTGAGCTTGAAGCGAAGAAGAATAAATTGCGCCTGTGGGCTAATTACGTTCCTCCCACCTCCGGGTCCACAGCTATTCGTGATGTCAACTTCAGTGGAAAGGTACTAGGAACTTTCAGAAGGCTTCTGAACTTCATAAGCTAAATCAATGTCCATCTTGTAACTTCTATGCCTTGATGAAGTCCAGTGGCTGAACAGTAGGATTCTGTGTACTCAGGTAATTGAGATTGTCAGTGGGGACTGCATAGTCGTGGCCGATGATGCAGCCCCATTTGGAACTCCCGCCGCCGAACGTCGAGTGAACCTTTCGAGCATCCGTGCCCCAAAGGTGGGAAATCCGAAAAGGGATGAAAAGCCTGCTGCCTATGCTCGGGAAGCCAAAGAGTACTTGCGTACCCGCCTGATTGGCCAACAGGTATGTCAATTTGGATCTTCAACAGTGATGTGTTGTTTTCAATTCCTGTATTGAACTTTGCTTTCCCTGGCTCGTCTCTCAATCGAATGCTTATGTAGTTTCTGCAAACTTGTCTCAGGCACGGACCTTATGCTATTGAGTCGTTCTCGCTATTGCCCAGGTCAATGTGACAATGGAATACTCTCGCAAAGTCCTTCCAACCGACGGACCCACTCCGGCACCACCTTCTACTGTACCTGGTCCTGATGCTCGAGTCATGGACTTTGGCTCTGTTTTCTTGACAGCAGCTCCAAAAGGGGAAACCCTGGACACAGTCCCATCTTCAGGATCTGCAGATACACCCCAAGGAATAAATGTTGCCGAGATGGTCGTAGCCAGGGGATTTGGAACCGTCGTAAGACATAGGGAGTTCGAAGAGCGGTCCAACTTCTATGATGCTCTATTAGCTGCGGAATCCAGGGCCCAGAAGGGCAAGAAGGGTCTACATTCACAAAGGGAAACCCCTGCCATGCATATCAATGACCTCTCACTTCAGGTACAAGGTTTCCCTGGCCGTTTAGTAGAATATCAGAGCTCAATGTCTTTGTAGATTTGCCATCAGGCCTTTGGGTGGTGTTAACAGAGTCTGAATTCTTGGCATACTTTCCTTACTCGAGTCCTGAACATACTATGCAATTTTGTTGATGACTTGCAGGGCACCACAGCGAAAGCCAAACAGTTCTTGCCGTTCTTGCAAAGACAACGGCGACTCCCAGCTATTGTAGACTATGTTTTAAGCGGCCATCGCTTTAAGTTGCTGATACCGAAGGAGACTTGCGCTATTGCTTTCTCGCTGTCCGGGGTGCGATGTCCAGGACGGGGTGAGCCCTTTGCAGATGAGGCTATCGCCTTCATGCGTCGAAAGATATTGCAGCGCGAAGTAGAGGTATAAATTTCCGTTCCACGGTTGTATTGGACAAAGCATTATTTTAGAAAATCCTACTCTTTTCAGCAACCCCTGAAAAGAGACGTTGCAGCAGGCATACTTTCAGCAAATGAATGGATCAACTCTTAATCACTGCCTAATGTCGTGACAGCATTTCGGCCTTGTATATGAGCGCTCTGACTAGCTTCATCTTCACTTCACTAATTTATCTTATGACCTTATAATGAGAGGGTGCCTGCAGAAAGGGTATGCTCTCTAACTTATTATGGTAGATGACCATGTTAGAATCTGATACGTCTAGGACTTACGATATATAACTACACGAAAACGGCCATTATCTACGCGTTTGTGCTGAGTACAAATGGTTGGATATACTATTACCGTTCGGCTTTGTTGTCTTTGTCTTGAGAATATTTGAAAGAATGGATGTGTGTTGCAGATCGAGGTGGAGACCGTAGACAAGACGGGAACATTCCTTGGCAGTTTATGGGAAGGCAAATCGAACGTCTCTCAGGCATTATTGGAGGCTGGTCTCGCTAAATTGCACCCATTGTTCACCGCAGATAGGACAACCGAAGGTCATCTGTTGGTTCAATCAGAGCAGGAAGCCAAAAAGAAGCAGGTTAAGGTATGAGTTATTAGCACACTTCTCCCGGGAGAACGATGAAAGGATTTTTGTTTGAGCTCTTCAATACTTTGCTTTCGCGAGCCCTGTTTAGTTCCATAGTTGGACCATGACCTGTCGTGCACTCAGTCTTGAGGACAATTGGTTTCAAGGATTTTATCATCTTCCAAGATCAATTGTAGTTCGGACTTGTGCTTCATGTTACTTCCAGGGGTCGCCAATTAGCAGTGTATTTGTCTGTCGAACGATTGTTGTATTTAGGTATGAATCACCTTACTCCCTACTTACCCTTTGGGACCTCCTTGATTCTTCATGATGGGAAGCTTGACCTTTGTGTCGCATGTGAAGGTGTGGCAAGGATATGTAGAAGGCAAAGCTGAGGAGCAGAAGGTGGCAGGAGATACTTCCAAGTCGAAGCAAGAAGTTCTTCAGGTGTGATACGTTGGGTTTAATGCTAGTTTTTGGGGCGTGTGTGGACTGTCACATGGTTACTGCCCTGCAATGTATGCAACAAGAGACTTCTGCATGAGTCGAAGGGTCAAGAACAGACACTAGCTACTTGGGCTTTGTCCATGTTACACGCTGGACTCGAAATCCTGTTGATCGGGGACGTCAGCGCTTGATTGATGCTGTTGGCACAAGGCATTTCTCATTAAGCTGGTTCAGGCCGAGGGTATCCTTCATTCATATTCTAGAACTTGATGTTTTTGTTGTCGACCTTCAGTCTTTCTCCGATACTTGTTAACATGTACCGGTTCTCCTCTTGCAGGTTAAAGTAACTGAAACTTTAGGAGGAGGAAAGTTTTACGTCCAAACAGTGGGTGATACTCGCGTCGTTAGTATTCAGAATCAGTTGGCTGCCCTGAGCCATAAAGACAAGCAACTTCCTCCTGGATCCTTTGTCCCTAAAAAGGGCGAGTTGGTTATAGCCCTTTACAAGGAAGATAACTCCTGGAACCGTGCCATGGTTCGTAATCCACCCTTGACCTATGCTTAAGAGAGTTATGCAGTCCGTGCAAGTGTATTTGACTGTTCGGATGGTTGAACTGATGCTCTTAGTATGTTGTCTTCTTACAGGTAACGAATGCTCCTAAGTCTGGACCAATTACCGGAGAGACTGTCTTTGAAGTATTCTACATAGACTACGGAAACGAAGAAAAAGTTCCACTTTCAGCCCTCCGACCACTCGATGTGACGGTATCAGCTGCCCCACAAGGCGTGGCACAATTGTGCAAACTTGCACACATCAAAGTGCCAGAACTCGACCAAGATTTCGGAGTTGACGCAGCCCATTGGCTGGGTGAGAATATTGGCAATTCAACTTTTGTGGCCCGGGTCGTAGAGAAAGATACATCGGGTGGAAAGGTTAAAGGGCAGGGAACCGGTCCTTGCCTGAGTCTCATGCTCGAGGATGCGGAAGGGCAAACCACGGTCAATGCCAGGATTTTGGAGGTAAGTCTTCTGTTTTACTGCAAGATGAAAGCTGTACTTTCGTATTTTACATCGAAGGTAGTTACATCATGGAATGTCCTAAACAAACGTCTGCATTCAATGTCCTTCAGGCGGGGCTAGGGAGGGTGGAGAAGGCGGGCAGGTGGGACTCCGCGGAGAAGAAAGCTGCTTTAGAAGCTCTTTTGGAGTTTCAAGAGATCGCTCGCAAGGGGAGGAGAAATATGTGGATGTATGGGGATGTCGAATCAGACGAAGAAGACACACCTTCCAGAGGGCGAGGTGGTGGTCGCGGACGCTAAATCTGAGGACAATTTTATGGAGCAGTGAGAGTCAGTCATCTCCACACCAAGCGCCTGTTGTCTACAGGGTGTTCGCTCTGACCAGTTTTCAAAGTGGTCTTTCGAGACGAGGTCACCTTCGGAGCCTATAAATGTTCTTCCAAACCACGGGGAGAGAGAAAGAGAGAAGAAAGTGGTTCTTTGGGGCTTTTAAGCTATGCTAAATTTCGCATGGCGATTGAGCCTTGGTGTGTAGTTAAATTCAATTCTTGTCCACAATGTTGAGAAGATATAATAAATTAAAGTGCCTGGATGTCAAATGTCTAATCTAAAATGTCTTTCTGTTCACCTCTCTAGATCAATGGCTTGCAGAGAGGAACTTGAAGTTAGTCTGGATTTGGCACGCCTCCTGGTGTGCAACCTCTCACGCTTCAAGTTTAGGAGCAGCAGGATTAAACTTGGCAAGATTACGATGACTTTTAAAATTTCATTCTATAGCAGCCAACACCGTCACCTGACTCAACGAAACTACTTCAGAATCTTTGAAAATGCCTATCGCATTCCGTGAGGTTACTTAAGATATAGACAAAAGACACTGCATTGCACGTCTGAACAACTCGAACAGGTGCGATGAACAATGCCGTCTTCGTTCGTTGTCCCAGTCTAGTGAGTACTAACTGGTAATGATGATATAGTCAGTTTATTAGCTAGACGAAGTAAGAGTAGTATTTAAAGGGCACGGCGAAAGTGTGCGTATACGGTGTACCGCCGTCTGTCACTAGTTAGCCAATATTATCTCACTCACGGTCATGTAAAGAAATGGAGTAGAGTAAAATGTTGGAGGTAAAGCTCTACGGAGCCTGGCTAATATTCCCGGTAAATGTGTGCATGAAAATATCGCCCAAAGTCTGCTGCAGCTTGTCCGACTGGAGATTCCAGTGATTGACCTGTAAAACATTCACAGAAAGCAACTGCCGACTTAATCGCCCTTTAGGACAGATGAATATGATTGTTACTAACGATGCTTTTCAGGATTGTGGATGATTAGTGTATTACGTCTCAAAACAGTCAGGTGACGGAGGGTTACGGGGGAGGGGGGACACCGAATTGCTTTATCTAGGTAAAGAAGGTAAACTTGGACACGAGCAAAGCACTCTGGGACCGGCCCAATCAAGGAAGCGGAGCATGTCACTGGTCACTGCTGCAGTGATCCAGGAATCGGAATGTGAACATGCATCTACTGTGGATTTTGACACCATTAGCAGTCATCGGGACCTTCAGGTAAATCCGCTATTCCTTTGCAGGAGATCATGGCACTCGGCCTTGCAAAACATCCTCGTTCATTACTCTCGAGTGACATCAATAGTAGGTGTGCATTCATGGCCACTAAGGCTCGAATAACACATGAAACAGATGGAAAAAGAACAGTTGATACGTTCTTTTGCATGATGCGTATGTGCCATGGATATGACTTGTGCACAGGACTGGGATCGTTATTCACTAGCAGACTCTAGAGCCCTCCGGACTTGCATTTTTCTAACAGGTATTGCCACGAACCTGAACCTTGTACGAAGACATGAATGAGTTTCGTCAGACAAGACATGGCACTTCTCCATTCTCCGATTGGTCAAAGAAAAGGTTCCCTACCGTTGTGTAGGTAGAGGATGCGGTTCCTCACAGAAATGTCCCCGTCCTTCGATAGCTCAATCCTGGAAATTAAGGTAGTTGCACAGTCCAAATGTTTAAACAAGCGCAACACAGCATCCACTTCTGATGTATTGTCTTACGGAAACTTAAATTGCGCACTCATCAACTTTAACCAACCTCCCCGTATCGTAGGCCCATTTTAGTGCAACCAAGTGCATTATAAACTCTGTTCAAGGTGATTGCAATCATCCACAGTACTTGACTCGACCCTTGCCGTCTTCTCTACTCCTTTGATAAAGTACTATGTAACAACAACAGCAAAACATCACCGCCTTCCACCCATACCTTAGCCTTCCGCTACAGGAGCTCGTTACGTCTGGAAACAGTCGCAATCTCTGATATCAAGAGACACCACAGATTTTGCCTCAATTTTCCTGCTCCTCCAAGGCACACCTGCATTCAATCTCAAACTCTTCTCTTCCTTGTCCTTTCTTTGTTGCTCAGAGAAGAAGAAGAACAACAACAACAACAACAGTATTATAATTACCTCTGTTCCAAGATCGGTAGCTGCAATCATCCACAGTAGTCTACTCGCCACTTCACTTGTTCTCTACTACACAGCAATAACAAGAATTTCTTTCACCAATCACCATTCCTCTGCGTTCCCCTTTCCGATCATCGTCGACTGCCATCTCCGTCCCTTAGTCCCTGGTGTTACATGCGTTCATTACACGTAGGGCTCATCATCATTAAACCTTTTGCAAACTTACAGTGAATAAATGTACGTACCTCCGTCGCAGTGCATACGTACATGGTCACTGAAATTGATGGTTCTACTCATTGGACTCCCTCGAGCATGTATGTCCCGGTCCCTTCGGCCGAAAATTGCGGGGACAACCCCATGCCCCGCTCCTTCGATAACACTAAAACTCAGCTACTTTTCCCGTCCATTGCCGTTGAATGAATAGTAATAATAGCTTTTACGAGGCTTTTGTCTCGTGTTTCTACAGATGTTGGGAATTGATATTTTCGGGAGCTCAATTAGGCAATGATGCCCATGGATGAGACAAAGGAGACGAAGGAGTGGTTTTCTATGGCCCATCATTGACTTGACGTCAATAAAGTCACCCACGCACTTTTCTTCGATTTACATACTGCACTTTAGTTTTCATTTCGAGCCATTCTGCAATATCGTATCTGACATCTGAGGGACAAAAGTGAGTTAAACCAGTCGAGATTATCTTCAAGTTGCACCACAATCGTAAGAAGCTAGTGAAGAAGCCTAGGGGATCATCTCTTCTCCTTTACCTTTTTTGCCTTTACCTTTTTCGCTCAGTACATTACATGTGGATGGGATTTGGGAACATTTCCACACGATGACAATGCTACATCACTGTCACTATCACGATGACGTTAGATTAAGTTACGCCAATTTGAATTTGAACTTGGATGTAAGTGAATGCCTGCGTAATTTAGACGATTGATACACATAGATCCGTCATTTACTCGTCATTCAGTGCGAATGCCACAAGCCTTCTTATAATAATAACAATTATGATAATGTCAATGAAGGCTGGATTATTATAATGATCCAGCAGCTTCCTACTGATGTTCTTCCACTTGGTCGTATGACAAAGTTACAAAAGCGCAATAACCACTCAAATATGTAATAAATATGAGCCCTGCATGGCAACTGATACGGAGGACGAGAATTATTCCCCTCAGATTAAATTTAATCTTCCTGCCTCCTGCTGCCTGCATAGGGTATAAGAAGGAATGTGTGGAGAATGAGTATGAGGGAAATACCTCTCAATATATATTCTTAATCATAATAATAATAATACACAAAGGTAAGGAGCTTACACTTGGGACGGTACCACGTGACGCGGTGATTCTCCCGCTCGAGCCCCAAAAGAAGGGATCTGAAGACAATTTGTTTGTCTTGTAGCGTTTCATGAAAAGTTGGGTCGACTGACGGAAAGGAAAGTCGACTGTAGTTCGTAATCAGCTTTGGTTGACAGACTCACAGACGGGCGACTGACGGACTGACTGGGGCACCAACTGACTGGCTGACGGACACTGTGGGCGTATCAGACAGTCAACTGAAGTACTGTACCTGCGTTCGTTTCAGTCGGTCAGACTACTTCGTTCGTTCCGCCAGTTCAGGGTCTTGCGACTCTCGTATCGCCAATGTTTGACCCATTCAAACCGGCGAGTGGTACCTTGACGGCCCATCCCCCCACTCCCGCGAGAGGTGCCTCCTACCAGGGTTTTACCTCCACGGTCAGGAAACAACCAACCGAGTCACTGTTGTAGTCGTTCGTTTAAGAGATCACGCATCCCGTCTGGTCTTGTCCACAAACCCGTATGCCCATGTTAACTCTGGTAAGCGCTATTCTGGTCTGTCTTATTTGAGCATCGCCATCTAAACCCGTGCTGCGCTCCATGCTGCAAATAGACTCTCGATAATCGATATCACTAACCTGGGATTTACCTTGACGGTGTGACGTACTAATAATAATAATAATGTCCATCAAGCATTCTTCGACGACTATGTTCTATAATTTGAAGAAAAAGCTCTGTTCCAATCATGTTTGCCTCGAGATATTTTAGTACTTGCTGTCCTGATGCCTGATTCTTGCTTGACCTGAGGAAGCAACGAGCAATCGACGATCTACTGCATTACGAGATGATACTCGAGTGCGCGATCTCCCCTGCTACGAACACTACTAACCAAGTGTTGGGTTTCTGGATATGTCACACACCACCAAAGGATGTGCATCAAAGGCTTCTGATCACCATACGCACGTGACATAAAAAATTTGTTTTCGAATCTGTGCTACTTACGAACTAATGCACGAGGTGTAACAACAAAAACCATCCTGAGATGTCGTGTGGCCAAAGCCCAGAAGGGGAATGCATGTCTATAACGCAGCTACTACGAGCTTTTCAATTTTTTCATGAAAGTCGAAGTTCGTTTTAGCATACTCACGACTAGTGACTGCTTTCAACTCTCATGTCAAAGTTCTCTAATTTCATTCTCTAGAACAAGAGGGACTAACAATTGCGCAAAACCTACCTTGAATCGATCTGCAGTAGGTTTTTCGCCAATACAAGTATGAAATAGTTTTTTGCTCACGGTCATCGATTCTCACGTACCTCCTCAGACCTCCGTCCTCATGCAAGCTATCCATCCAACAAGCTGCGGAAGGAAGAAAATTTAGTCTAGCCACAGTATGAGCCAGGGAAAAATCTAAAACTTTCTGTGTCGTGACTTCCCAGGAGAAAAACAGAAAAAAAAACGGAAAAAAAAGGAGTTATTTTGACAAGCCCCCTCCCTTACCTTCCTGCGCAGACATAGGAGTAAAGGGGAGCCGGTAACTCAAGTATTTCACCCCAGGTAAGAAGAAGTGGCTAACCACGGTGGGGAGCGACGGAGAAGTGAAGAGCTGCTGACGTGCATAAGCACGCCCGTCAAGAGGTTACATATATGACGTATATATGTAATGAAATAATTCTGCTGCTTCGGGCCAATGCAGAACCGTGAACGATATTTGCAGTAGGACGGTGACAAGATAACGGAAACAATGGAAGCGCTCTCTCTATATCCAACTATCATTTAATACAGGACAGTATTGTAATTACGGCCGGGTATCCACAAAGGATTCCACAGAAGATACTTTCCAATTCGGGTATGGGTATATTTCCCCAATCCACGACGTACTTTCTTGGTGGAGAAATTCATCCATCAAGATTCTTTATGAAGTACTAGTAATACACATTATGACAATGAATGTGAGATTTTACCTGGTAGAAAGTGGGTGGGGCTAGCTCTCCAACTATGATGAACGGTTGATGACACTATCATACTTCTCTGTATCAGCTTAGCTGGTCATCGATTCAATAATAGAGAAGGACAATTGTCTTGTTCAGAGTTCTAACTCATTGTTTAATCTCCAGCATTCAAGGGGAGTGGTAAAAGTTGCTCACTCCCACCGTTCGGAGGGGGGTTTTCCTGGAGAAAAACTACTCTTTGTGTTTGGGTTTTGTTTCCTCCTCGTCGCATTCAAGGAGAAGAAGAGCGTACCACTGTACCGAGTTCCTTCGTTCCAAAGGACGAATTTCTCGTCTTGTCCAATGGTCCTGGTAGAATTCGTCTTAAATTCTCGATCTAAGACTGTTCTCATACTTCGCAACAGCAGCCTCTTGATTTTATGCTACAGTATTGTGGTTGCTTGCGAAAGAACAACTTCTATGTTAGTATCATCATCATTCAGGGGACGATGAAACAGCTTGTCCGGAACGGAATTCTCGGGGTAGCGTGTCCGGACTGTTATCACGTAGTTTACTGTCTTTCTTTTTGAACAGCAAGTTTCTTCAATAAGATCATGTTATAGAAAAACATATCTCAGCATTGGTGAAATTGATTTTGTATGATGCAGATTCTCAGGACTGTATATTATCATTACTATTCATTTTGGTGATGAAAGAAGCGCCTCAATAATTCCCGGAGTTGCCTATTCGAGCCTTGGGCAAAATAATTGTGTAGATTCTTGTCTCCAAATAGAAGGAGCGACTTGGAACAGTTTTGCTGATTTCATTTCCCTTCAATTTACACAGCACATACTTGCTCAGTGAAATGAGGGGAAACGAAATTTGCCAAATTTGCCACGAGGGGTCTACCCTCTTTTTAACTCATTTTGAGGTTCGAGTAACCAGATCGATAGTACAGAAATTTATGATCTCTCCGGAATATGATGTAAAAAGGACCTAATCCCGCTACCTTTGCTGATGAAGGTGGGAACAGTTACACTTTTATTATGCCACAACAAGTGTTTGACTCTCTAGAGTTTGCAGCCATAAATGAGAAGTAAAAATGTACTCTATTTCTTCCATGTGTTCCCTTCGTGTCCCTTCTGCAAGAAATAATCCTGGATTGGAAACATGGAAATAAGCAATCACAAAGCGTGAATGATCTCATCGAATATTGGCATACGTTTCGTAGACCTTACATTCGATGCTCGATTGCAAGACATGACTTTGGCGTCAAAGGGGTTAGTCTAGATCAATCAAGCTACGTCGGAATCAATTCGCAACTTGTTCTTGAGGCCGTCTCAAGGACCAGTAGTCGTCGTGTGCTCGTTATTTCACAAGAACACCAAATAGAAAGTGAAAAGCATCTAAAGTCGATCAAAATGACTCTCTTTTCTCCTTATATATATATATATATATATACTATATATATATATATATATATATATATATATGTCATCGCACTGGCTGTTTTATCTTGTGCGTTTCACATTTTGACTCACTGAACATGCACGTCCATTTCTCTTGAAGTTATCCGTTACTTGCCACAAAAGTCAATGTCCTCCTTCTTGACCTGGTCTACTGGAAACGGGACCAAAATTGTAGACACTTTTATACTAAAAATATTGTTATTCTTGCTCGTATGGTAGTTTCTTCATTTATTAGACCGTGGAGCCCATGACCTTTTGTTACAAACAGTAATTAGATACGTTAAATAATGCATGAATCAAGTTTCACGTATACTGGAAGAGACAAGTAACTTAATTGCACTGATGCAGAGTTTTGATAATTC